>PVIH01000291.1:0-395779 GCA_004025045.1 Sigmodon hispidus
CTCGCTTGCTTCCGTATGCGTGGCCCTATGGTAGAGGCCCACGTGGCAGTAGCTGAGTGGTGAACCTGGGGTTTAAAGCTGGCTGCACGGGCTGGGAGCGGCTGCTGCGAGGATTTTCAATAAAGGACCTGGTCAATTGCCACGGAAGGATCCTGGTGCCGTGTCTTCTTCTGCTGGTCGGGGTTTGGCGCGGCGCAAAGTTGTTTTCCAGAATCCAAGGCAGTTCTAGGGTAGACACTTCTATTCTCCAGGAAGAGAAAAAATGAACAAAAAAGAAAAAAAGCTGGGTCAGGCAGGATTGTGGCCACTAGTCCACAGTGTGCTCAGGGTGTTAACCAGCTCCCACGACCCCAGGGCTAGCCCGTGGTCCTAGTTAGGACCAAAGGACCATCCTATGGCCCAGGAATAAATGGTTCCTGGTACAGTGTCATGGCCAAAAAGGTCCAGCCTTCTCCCAGTCATAGGCAATCCTGGTTTAAATCCTAGCTATAAAACCTAGCTACACAGATTTGAGCAATTATCTTGCATTATAATTTTTATTATCTTGGGTAAAGTCTGCTAAAAATCATAAATATAGTAGTTGTTTTTTTTTTTAAAAAAAAAAAAAAGACCTTTATTTATTTATTTGCCTTGGTGTTTGCCTGGAACTGGAACTACAGACAGTTGTTAGCTGCCATGTGGGTGCTGGGAATCGAACCCGGGTCCTCTGGAAGAGCAGACAGTGCTCTTAACCGCTGAGCCATCTCTCCAGCCCCAATATAGTAGTTTTTTTTTAAGTTTATTTAAATAAGATGCTTGACTTACAGAGAAAGGATTCAATTTGTATCCCTACTTGAAGGCAGATTGCCCTACATGTAACAGCCAAGTGTAAAAAATGTTAGAAAACTCTTAGTTTTATAATGATAAAAACATTAAAAATTCTCCATCACGGAAAGCAAGGATTTTGTTTTGTTTGGGTTTTTTGTTGCTGTTGTTAGAACAATGAGAACAAAACCCCTTCCTGGACTCTGAGGAGCTGAGTGACCCCTCCACTGAGGAGGAGGCATTTTCACAGGACCAGTTCCATACACTTCCAGCCTATGGCAGCAGAAACACACCATTGGCCATTGCATTGTGTCTTTGCTGTTCTTTATCAGTGCAAACAGCTTGTGTGCGTCTGCCAGCGTCGTGTGCAACAGAATAGGACTAGGGAAGAACAGTGAAAGGCAGAGAAAAAGTACTGTGGCAGGGGATGCACTACAGCCAGATTGTGCCTTCCTATTGGACGGTACATTTCTGGCCTATCACAAAGCCCTGGCATGCAAGCTTGTCCATGGACACCTGTCAGTCTGCTGGTGGGACACGCCCATCTATCTTCATCCTCTTTCTTGTGTACGCAGACACGTCTGTCTCACTGGTTGGCTGCCATCTATGTTCCCAGCAGGTTTTTGTTAGCTCACTAAGTGGTGCCTGCCCCTTCGCCTTAAGCTGCACCACAGAACCATCTGCCCTGCTGTCTTTAATTAATAAGACCACTGCTCTTAGTCTCCAGTCTTTCCCAGGTCTCATTGGCTGTGCCCAGCACTGGAGTCTCTCTGGTGGTTGCTTCAGCAGAGAAGAACCACATCCACCCTGAATGAACACACAACACCGGGAGCAGCAACAGAAGGCAGCTGCACTGTGGATCAAGCAGAGGGTTGGGCTGGTTGTACACTAGACTGTTGTTATTGGTTTGTTTTCCCCAATACCAGGCTGGACCTAGAGCCTTGGACAATACTGGACAAGTGCTGCACTCGCTATAACCCCAGCTTTCTTTTCACTTTTTATGACAGTGTCTAAGTTCCCTGCTTCACCTTGACCTCGCTCTGTGGCCCAAACATACCTTGAATTTGCAATCTTCCTGCCTCAGCCTTTTCAGGTAACTAGAAATACAGATCTGCGTCACTAGACCAAGCTATTTTGGGGATTTGTTTTTTGGGATTTTTTAATATTTTTATTTTATATGAATTGGTGTTTTGCCTGTATATATAACTGTGTAAGGGTATCAGATCTTGGAATTACAGACAGTTGTCAATTGCCATGTGGATGCTGGGAATTGAACTCAGGTCCTCCAGAAGAACAGTCAGGGCTCCCAACCTCTGAGCCATCTCTCCAGCCCCAGGGATTTGGTTTTTGTTTTGTTTTTTTATTTTGTATTTATCAAAAAAAACCAGTAAATTGAATTTAAAATGCTGATAAGTTAACAATAACTATAAAGAAAATAAAAATCATAAGCATGACTTATCAAGGGTGATAATGCAAATAATTTGCTACACATAAAATTACTTTGTGTTCAGTTTTCCCTCTGGATTTTTTTTTTTTTCCTATCCCTGTATATCCCCATTCAAGGTCCCTTCCCCATCCCATCACACCAGGTCATTGGATTTGTTTTTAAGACAATCTCCTGTAGGCTGAGTTCACTTTAAACTCCTGATCCTGTCTCTGCCTCTCAAATGCACAACCACACCCAATTTAGGCTCAACCCTGATAGTTTTAAATTTACATCAAGAATATTTTTGGCAAATAATATACTGTGTCAAAAGAGGTCTAACAGTGGCATGCACGATTATTCATCAGGCACTCTGGGTTCAGTCCCAGTTCTTCTACTTGATAGAAATGGACCTTCAGTAAGCTGCCTGTATTCTATATACTCAGGATAGCTTCTCTCTCTTGAGAAGCAGTGCTCAATGAAGTAAACTATATACTTAGTGACTGTTGTGTACAGAAGGAAGTCAGTTATGTAAGACCCAGTTCCTCTCCTCAAGTTGCTCAGAAGAACCTGGTGGGATTGGGGAGAGCCAGTCTAGGAAACAAGTATTGCAACAGATCCAACAGCAGAGATAAGCTTCTGGTTCTGGGTGAAAGAGTAGGCAATGATCATATCTACTGAAAGGCTTGACTGTATTAAAAAATGTCTTGAAGCAGGAGTAGGAATCCTATTTGGTGAAAAGGCACGAAGTTGTACCTGTGTGTTCTTCTGTGGACCAGAAGTTGCATGCCTCTCTTGAGCATGACTGAAGTCATAGGGAATGGTGGATGCCATGGGGGGGGGGGCGCTTGTGAGGGGCTCAGACTCTGGAGCCAGACTGTCTGGGGCATGAGTTGTGGCTCAGCAGCTTAGGGTTTATAAACTTGGGTCTAGTATTGCTCTCTGCATTCCTCTGAAAGAATGTGATGGTGCCTGTGAGGAAGTTAGGGAAAAGATTTAGCAAGTGAGAGTTTATTAAAGTACTTAGTACTGTGGCTAATACAAATTAAGTGTCCACTGAACTTGGCTGTTAAGATTAGTCATCATGTAACCACAAACAGGACCTTGGAAGCAGAAAGCGTGGTTCTAGAGAAGGCTGGCAATATCAGGCTTAACACAGGCCCCTAGCTACCCGCTGTTTAAGGCAGAGTAAACTGGAGGGTTCTTGAGGACAGCCAAGCAAATGCTGCAGATAGATGCTGCAGGCTGCAACCCACCCAAAAGGTAACCTTCAGCACACCTGACTATTATCACCACACATAATTCTGTGCCCCACTAGTGGGAGGTTCTAAAATTTCTAATGTCCCAGCCAAGGTTAGTTCTTGACTCAAATGTCAGACTAACATCAGGGAACGTGACCTTTTACACAATTACAACATGTGCATATACTACAATGCATGCATAAGCTCAGTCAAACGCCTATCACCTCACCCTGATAAAGCTGAGATAAAAGCAAAACCTATAGTCTTGTTATTCCCAGCAACTCCTGTGCTTTTCCTAGCAGTAAAATAGTCATATTAAGCTTAGGAACCTGGAAGAATCCTACAGTAATCTTGATTAACAATGTTAACAGTTAAACAATACCATGCCTTGCTTAATTATCGACTTCTAACAAATATTTATTTGTAGGCCAGCAGGATAGCTCCATTGGCAAAAGCACTTGCCATTGTACCCGATGACTTGAGACCAATCCTCCAGAGAGACGATATGAACAATTCCTGAAAACTGTCCTCTGACCTACACAAACACATAAAACAAACAAATAAATAGTAAGTATAATTTAATTAAAGATATGTATTTTTGCTGGGGGAAAGTTGAATTAGCTTGATGATGAGTAGTCTAGGTGTGTCAAGGATATGACTATCTATAGTTTATGAATCCCTTTATATAAGCTGCTTGTGCAATTAATATTAATCTAACCTAGTGGTGTCTATGACTTCTCAACAGTTGTCACTTCTGTGGGTAACAGCTGTGTCAGCCTGGGCATGCCCGGTGTTGTGCTTCCCTCTAGTGGTAAATACAGAAAATTACAGCCTTAAGGTTTGTTTGACTTGAAATTTGTTGCTACACCGTTTTTACACACTTTATCTGTAAACTGTCTAAAATGCTTTCAGTAATAATGGAAAGTTTGAATAAATAGGCTAAAATTTTATAAGTGTTTACAGTGTTTCCCATGGTTAAAATGTGGGTTGTAAAATTCATCAGCCTGCATTCAAATCCTAACTCACTATTTAATAAACTGTGAGTTCCTGGGAGATCAGCTGGGTTAGTAACTTCCTGTGACCAGTTTCTCATCTCCTGAGTGAGGCTATCAAAAGCCTACACCTATATCATTGGTGTGGGTATTGAGTAAATCAATATATGGAAAGCACTAAGATTAGCCATAAATGCCATTCAAAATGGAGAGCCTATTGTATGCTGGCTTTTATTTCCAAGTTCTTTACAATAAAAAAGGTTACTAAATAAAAGTGATGGGCAAGTTAGGCTCTTCTGTAACCAGAGAACCTGGCAAAGTGTGTGGGTGCCATGGACTCTATCTCCCTGCTCCCTGGCTGCAGACTAAAGCATGCAAGGAAACATGCAAATCTGTGTTATCACATTAGCATACAGATGAGTCGATGTCCACTGCAAATTATGTTTCATTCATATCCCCCAAGAAGCTCTAACTATACAACTACCTCTCACAAAGAAATCAGACCTCATAAAGTAGTAAGGATACAACTTAAATTGTTATAAAACTCAACCAAGTTCAAAAGATCCATTTATTGTAAATCTATTTACAAAAAATATATATACATAGGGTGCAAATGTAATAGGAAACAAAGGAAACATGCCAGGCATATGTATATACAAAACCAGTGTGGATAAAATTTACCAAGCGTCTACTTCTAATTGCTGTACTTGGCAGTCAAAATAATTTATTACTTCAGAAAGTTTTAAAAAGTTCAATCCTATGACTAAAACTATGACTTTCGTAATAAAAAGAATTATTATCTTTTGCTCACTTAAAATCTCCAAGCTGCTGAAGGCTAATTAAAACACATCACATCAACCTCCAAAGGAGCTTAAGTAGGAAGCCATAATTGTTTAGAAAATCCCTGAAGCGTATACTCCATTTTCAGTAGTGTCCACATAAGTGGAGAGAGAATCTACACAGCCCACCCTCTTCAGCAGCCTGGTAACTGAAGACCTTCCAATACGGTGTAGTTGTCCTAACAGAGGTTGTGATGCTCTAAAAGGCAGGGAGGGGTACACAGAGCATTTCCGGATCTGTCCTCCACGTGTAGGCAGGGCTTTCTCTTCTGATAGCGTGACTAACACTCTGTATTATCAGTTCTTCCTTCCCTTCCTTCACTGGCTGACTTCCTGCTGGAGAAACGTGACATCAAAACTGAAAAAGAAATGTGTACAACAGAAATTACTGAAATGTTGAGAGAGAGAGAGAGAGAGAGAGAGAGAGAGAAAGAGAGAGCGCAGCAAGGCAGGCCAGTACTAGATGACCCGCAGAGGTTCAACAGCAAACGCTGAGAGTCAGCTACATTAAGGAGCTGTGCTCAGGGCTGGGGAAACAGAACTCTTGACTCACAAACAGTTCCAGTCCAAGATCGGAGCCACTGAGGGACATCGGCCAGAGCAAGAATACAAAGAAAGGGAAAACCACTCATCTCCTGAGGCAGAAATCAGAAGACGGAGTCCACAATTCCCTCTCCAAATATGTCCAAATCACAGGTCAGGGTCCACAATTCCCTCTCCAAATATGTCCCCTATGACTGGAGGCCTTGATAGTAGCCCAAGCACTACAGAGTAGATCCCGGTTGGCAACATGCTGTGAACATGGGCCTCTGGGAGATATTATCCACATTCAAACCAAAGCAGGTGTGAGTCAACAACAGTGCACATCCTGCGTCCAGCCTGAAACTAAGGGCTACTGAAGTAAATAAAGAAGATGCTTCATCTAAAATGAATGCTTGAAGATACAAAGTACTAAGATAAGACAAGCAAGGGCTCAGTGGGTACAGACACTGGTCCCCAGACATGAGTTAGATCACCAGGACCCACGAGGTAGAACCAACTTCCTACACACACACACACACTCACTCACACTTAATTTTTTTTCTTTTTTTTAATTAAAAAAGGTCTTTTTTTTTCCATGTATCCCCCTGCTCACCCATCCTTCCCTGTTCCCAATCTCCCCCAGTCTGCCTTCAGCCTTCCCCCGCCCCATAAAATTAATTTTTTAAAAGAGAGTACTAAGAAACAATGAACAAGCATCAAACAACTTAGATTAGATCCACTACCACTGGAAAATAGCCTTCCTGTATATACTGTAAATACTCTGTAAATAGTTCAAGGAAAAAATAAAAACAAAGATGTCTATGTGCTCATGACAGATGCAGGAAGAACAAGCTATTGCTTCTTCATTTTCCAAATACCTCTAAGATTTGGTTGACTCACACAAGCAGAACACAAGGCTACTGAGGCACCTTTCCCTTGCAAATAACCAAATGCTGCACAAATAGTAGAAGTAAGCACATACTTCACAGTGGCGTACTGAAGATGCATCTTGTAACTCCCAAGAGAACTACTTTTTACCTTCTTTGTTTTGTTTGAGGGAGGGGAGGTATTTTGTTAGTTTGTTTTAGGGTACTGGGCTTTGAACATACTACCTCATGCATGCTAACTAGGAATGCAATCACTTAACAGATCCCTAGCCCTGAATTTCTTACATATATAAAATAAAATTTTTTGAGGTAATGTTTGATTAAGTATCATATCATGTTATATCATACTACATATACAGTGGCAATCTTAGGGACTGCGCCTTCTGGAAAGACACACACCTCCCACACTGCTATGCTATTTGAACAACTGTAGGCATTTCAGTTTCCAGTCTTTCTTGGCTACAGGGTACTGTTGATTGGTATCTACTGATTTTCGATGACATCCCTCTTCCAGTCCTCTTAATTGCAAGGTTTATACTTATGTCTGACCTCAATGAGTATGAAAATCACCCCTTAATGTACATCTTTTTTTGCATCCAGTAAACACTGCTTTAAAGATAACTGATTCTGGCTGGGCGACACAAGCCTTTAATCAGGACACAAGAGTCGCAACTCAACAAAGTGAGTTCTGGGCCAGTCAAAGCTCCATGATGAACCTTTCCTCAGGGGTAAGGGGGGAGGGGCTACATGGTGATCCTGTTTGCTTTTTTCCACTCTACTAAAGAATCCAAACCCTTCACATTTGACAGCAAACAAAATGGAGTATTCACATGCAGTATCAAGGCTGAATCCTCCCTAATCCTCTTAAAATTTCAAATATGTCATTCATACTACAGATAGCAGTATCAACTTAGCATCTAAGGCAAACCAATTAAGCATATGCATTTGTAGTTTTCAAATAGGGTTTTATTTCATGGAAAGCTAAAAGCAAAAACAATAATGTAAAATTGGCAAGAAAAAAAGATTAGCATAAAAAACCCAAAAATCAAAACCAAACAAACAAAGCAACTAATGGATAAGCCCGCCACAGCAACTCACAGCTCTACTCCAACACTTAAGAGGCTAAAAGATTAGAATTTCCCCACGTTCCTCAAGTTCCCTAACCCAGGTGCCAGCCAGGGCTACCAAGTGAGATCTCACTTCAAATAAATAAATAATAGAAAACAAACAATGCATAACTTATCCTATATAAATACTTCAAGAGAATCTGTATACAGAGCCCATCAAAAAGAACATACTTGAGAAAGTAAGTTAATGCTTTATTACCACAACTCACCCTTGAGGCTTCTGGACTAGAAAATGGAGAACACTCCCAAGATCGACTGTCTTTGTCAAAGGAATCATCTTGAAATGAAAACTTCTGCTTAAGTGCATTGGATATTAAAGACACTGGATCCCACTGTGAACTCTGTCTTTTCTTCTTCTGAATGGGTGTGCCACCTGGTGACCTATTTTTTAAAAAAGACAATCAAATACACTAAAACTCTGATGCAATTTTAGTTCTTTGCTCACAAACACAGCAGGAATATGAGCATGATATATTATAATATAATTAGTCCTTAAGAAATTTCTGCCATAAATTAAGGAAGCTAAAGGGTACAAAGGATTAAAATCAGAAAAACAAGAAACTACATGGGTTGGGACATGTCCCACAACCTATCATGACCAGAGGTTCCTCATTCATTGATTATTATGCTTAATAATACAAACCTTAATTTTCACCTTCTAATTTCCCACTGTAGAACTCACTAGGCAAACTGAAGCTGGCTGGCCTTGAACCTGTGATCCTGCTTCTGGATTATTAAGGAGCTGGCACTTTAGATTATAAAGGAATAGGGACTGAAGTCCCTATTCCTTCCAGGTATAGGGACTATAGGCATGTGCCATAACGTCCAGCACTACTGAACAGAATTTAAAGAAATCTTTAAAAGCCAAGCATGGTAGGTGACGCACACCTTTAATCTCAGCACTCAAAAGGTAGACACAGGCAGATCTCTGTGAGTTCAAGGCCAGTCTGGTCTCTAAGGCTGTTACAGAGAAACCCTGTCTCAAAAGAGAAAAGAAAGAAAAGAAAAGGGAGGGAAGAAATAAAATTGTTTGAAAGGACTAGAAAAGAAATCATTTGGCTAATTGTTCATTAATTTGATCAGTCAGTCTTCATCAAATTACAACTATTTAATTGTGCTACTTATGGAACTTTCCATTGAAGGGTAATCAACCTCAGAGAAGACAAATTGTTGGGTAGAAGGAACCACTGTATTTCTAATTCTTTACAACATGGAGTAAGTATAATTAACATATCAAAAATCAATGAAGTACAGTACAGAGGAAATAACACACACACACACACAAAAAAAAACTAAAGGTAAAATTGTCTCCCAGAGGGCAGCCACATGTGCTAAGGAATTAGATACACATACCAACTCTCAAACAACTTCTCCAAAAACAACTGATAAAACTACAGTTGCTCACCCAAGCTGCAAACCACAACCACTGAACAGCTTGGGATCTGAAGCACCTTGGAGCCCACTCCCTCCAGAGGAACACCTGACCCAGTCTTGATATTAGCAGGAGGAAATTGGACTTGCCTGGAGTGGATACTGAATTAATCCACCTTGGGACCTCTTGCCCTTTCTGGGGAGGAAATGGGGGGATGAGGAGAACAGAAAGTGACCGGGAGGGGCTGGGAGGGGGAAGGCAGTTTGAACAAGGGGATACGTGGATAAAAAATGAGACTTTATTCTATAAAAATAAAAAAATTTCAGTTCCTTTCCCAAATTCCAGTGACATACCTTTCAACTGGACGAAGTTTGACCTTATTCAAGTCCTTTAGAACATCCAACATGTTTGGAACATCACTAACTCTCTGGAATTCTGCATGATGGCTACCACCTGACTGCTGTTGTTTCATTGCAGTTGCCGGATTATCTCCATCAGCAGATTTAGATTTCATGGGAGGAAAACATGGCTGGAGAGAAAACTGAGGCAGAGGTGGTGGTGGTGGAGGAGAAGAAAGTACTGAGCATGAAGAGTGATCTGGCTCGGCCTTCAGAAGCGTTTGTTCTGTGCTGAGTCCATCCGTCAGGTCACAGAAGCCTAAAGCAAAGTAGTCTGTTGAAAAACCAAAATTATGTGCAATTCTCTCCAGCATAATATATAAAACCAGTGTGAATCAGACCACTGACAGCCTCCATGAAGCTGCTGAGCCACCCACAAGGCAGGCAAGAAAGCAAGCCGCTCCATCTACTGAGGAAGTCCTAGGAGTGGCCATCTGAAGTGTCAGCTCCTTTATAATCCAGTCACCCTGAATCACTTTAAGAGGAAATAAAGTGATTTCTAGGAATCCATAGAAAATCTTAACTCTTCAGCTTTAGAAGCAAAATATGAATAACTTCTAGTTAGAAGTATTCAATTGATGTATCCAGTCTAAAATGACATTTAAGAAATGGGTATAGTACTCTACAGGTGATATCTTAAAGCAAGTATTTAACTTTCTCATAATTCTGCTCCTAAAGAGCTGTGAATAAACATCTTTGCTTAAAAACAAGGAGTATACTACTTATATATAACATTTTATATATCTGTATAAAGTATTATATGATTTAACTATATATAAGTTATACTTTAAATATGTGCTGTATCTATTAGTATACTGTTTAAGTTATTTGTATATTATGCACACATAAAAATATATGTAAGATTTTAGTAATCATACTTACACATAGCCCCTTACAACCAAATCTGCTGTGAAAAGAACTCAGTACCTATACAGCTTCAGTCTCATGATTTCTCTGTTGACTGTTAATTATGTATGAGGAGGTATATGTATGTATGAGTAGAGGTGACCTTAGAGGACAAAAGAGGGTGTCAAATTCCCCTCCAGCTGCAGTTATAAATGATTGTGAGTCACCCAATATGGGTACTAAGGACCAAATTTAGTTCCTCTGGAACACCAGTATGTGCTCTTAATCACTGAGCCTTCTCTCCAAACCCTAAATTTTATATTTAAAGCAAGAAACATCTCCAAAAGCTTAAAAAAAATCTGGAAAATATTATTCACCTGAACTTGGTGAGAGTGTATCGTATCATCAAAAACTAAAGACAAGCTAAAGAAATGGTTCAGCAGTTAAGAGCACTCTTATAGAGAACCTGGGTTCAATCCCTAGAACCCACATGACAGCTCATCACTGTTTCTAACAACAGTCCCAAATGATCTAGCCTCTACAAGCAGCAGGTATGCATGAGGAACACATGCATGTAGGAAAATACGCATACACATAAAAGAATTTTTTTTTAATTACCTAAAAACCAGGAGCTGAAGAAATGGCTCTGCTATTAAGAGCACTTCTTGCTTGCTCCAAGACCAGAGTTCAGTGCCCAGCACCCACACAAACCACTTATAATTCCAGTTCCAGGGAATCCAATGCCCTCTTCTGACATCTGTGGACAGCAGGTACATGCATGGTACACAAACATACAGTACAGGCAAATATTCATGCATATAAAATAAATAAAAAAAAAGCTAAAAAAACAAAAACAACTAGACTATAAATACACATGGTCTCAAACCTATTCCGCCCATTGAAGCCAATACATCTTTTCTCCCTCTTTAATTTCCATCTTTTCTTTTCTTCTTAAAAAAATTATTTATGGGACTGGACAAATAGCTCAGTGGTAAGAGCACTGACTGCTCTTTCAAAGGACCCCGATTCAATTCCCAGAACCCACATGGCAGACTCAGTTCTGGGAAATCTGATAACTTCATACAGACAAACATAGAGACAAAAACCAATGCACATAAAAATGAATCATTTTTAAAAATTAGAAAAATAAAAATGATTTATTATTTTGGAGAAATTGGTGTTAGTTTTTTGTTTGTTTTGGTTTGGGATTTTTTTTTTTTGTCTTGTTTTGGTGTTTCTGAGAGAAGTTTTCATGAAGCCCAGGCTAGCCTCAAACCCTGTGTAGCTACAGATGATCTTGAACTTTTAATTCTCCTGCCTCTACCTCCCAAGTGCTAGGATTATAGGTGCACACAACCATGCCATTTTGTGCAGCACTGTGGACTTAATCCAAAGCCTTGTGAATATGAGGCAAGCACTCTATCAACTACCCTCAGCCCTTATTTTTAGTTGTTGAGACATGGTCTCACTCTACTGCTGAGACCGGCTTAAAACTCAAGGCAATCCTTCTGCCTCAGCCTCTTAAATTCTTGAATTGCAAGCATGAGCCACTGTCTTCTAAGGGGCCTGGAGATCAGCCTGGCCTCGGCCAGTACAAAATGGTTATAACTAGTAACTTAAGACATGTATTCTTAAACTCTTTTGAATAAGCCAACCTGGGGTCTGAGCCTGAGGCCCTGATGAGAACCAAGTCAGGATACAACATCCCCAGACCAGCAAGAGACCACTGACAAAAGCACAGACAGCAGCAAATCAAAGCCCTTTCCCCTGGCTGGGGAGAAGTTCTGGGAAAAAAGTCTTTAAGGCTTTTTCCTCCGTAGTAAAATTGGACTTGCATGTTTCAGCCTGTCCCTGGAGGCCGTGTTGTTGCTCTCTGTGCCCCCTCCCCAAGGGAAGAAAGCAAGACCCTGAGCACAGAAACAACCCCAACTCCTGACCCCAAACCAAGGTCACCCCAACGAGCGAGCCACAGTGCCTGCCTTCTAATTCTTTGCTGAAGAATTAGAAGAGCCTCCCTAGAAGTCATGACCTCTTAGACAAAGCTCTGCAGTAGTACAGCTAGCTCTTCTCGGTGGCCCTTGACTGGTTCTGAGGGACCATCACTCAGCCTTCTAGGGTATAGTTACTGTCATTAATGCTCACAATGGTGCTGACTGAAGCACCAGCTCAGTGCAGCTCTCGCACTACTTACCAGCCTCTCTCCTCTCCCTGAGGCCCTGCACGGCCACAATTGCAGCAATCTGAGACCGAAGAGCACTGAGCTCTTCCTCCAGGGCAGCGATCTTTTTTATTGCAGCCTCACTTGCTGGCAGATCATTTTTCACTGGTTTGTTCTGTCTTAGAGAAGGTGACGATGGATCCCAAATCAGTTTTGAAGAACAGAGAAGAGGAATTTTCCCTTCCTCCTCCTTTTTCCATACACTATGACTGTGAGTGAAAGGAAAGAAAAAATAAAGGAAAGAAAAAATAAAGGGGCGTGGAGGTGAGGGATATTCAACTGAAAAAGAAAACCTCAGCTAAGCATAGTGGCCCACGCCTTTAACCGTAGCACTCAGGAGGCCAAGACAGGTGGATCTCTGTGAGTTTGAGGACAGCCTGGTCTACACAGGAATTCCAAAAGAGCCAAGGCTACAGAGGGAAACCATGCCTGGGGGAAGAGAGACAGAGAAAGACAGAGAGATGGGGGTGTGGGGCGCACAGGACTGGAGAGAAGATAATTCAAAGGATAAGAGTGCACACTGTCCTGCAAAGTTAGTTTTTTGTTTTGTTTTCTTTTGAGACAGGTTCTCAGGAATTGCAGGTGACCCGGCTCGCAGAATCCAAGTCAGGTGGTTCAGCCCCCTGTAACTCCAGCACATACTCACAGGCACACACTCCCTCCCTGACATGACAGGACAAATAAGTAAGTACAATTTTTAGGAAAAAGAAAACAGGGGCTGGGGACGTACTTTAATACAGAACACTCGCCTAGCATGAGCAAGGCCTGGATTTGATCTCCAGTACACAAATACAGACAACAAGCTAAACAAAATCAGAGTACCTCTCTACGCCCTGAGATGAGCCCCTGACTCACCAAGAAAAAGCACCGCATTTAGTTTCGTATTCATATACAATATAGAACACATGGTCAACACACAGCAAGGAGGTGAGAAAATGAACCTTTCCTCAAGTTGTAAACCAAAAATAGTTACCCTATAATTTCTTTACTGATTAACTTTAAATAGTGTAAGTTTATTCAGAAATTCTACATTATTCTATATAATAAGTTCTGAAGGGACTTGCATTCAGAATTACATTAAGGTCAGTTTAAATAAACCAATTTGATACATAATGAATTTAGCTAGAGTCTTTGACTGACATTCATGAGGTTAAAAGCTTCTATCTGAATATCTGAATATCAAACATATAAGCCAGTACTTCCTAGAGTACAAATATATCCAAAATTTAAAATACAGCCCACTGCAGTATTCATGGAATACCTTGTTTCAGGAACCCTGCAGACTCCAAAGGCCAAAAATGCTTCAGTTCTTTATATAAAGCATCTCCTATCATATGCTTTGCTTAGTTTAAGTTATATCGAAAATACATAAGGTACCAATACAAGACTTTTATGTCACTTTGCTTTTAAAAATACAGTATAGTACCTGAAATATAGCAAATTCAAGTTTTTATTTTTGGGACATACCTGGAATTTTCTCTCTAAATATTTTCCATTTATTATAGTTTATTTCACTATGTAGAACCTATATGATAACCCATGGATACAGAGAACATGTGGAAACCATAATAGAGGGCTGAATGCATAAGTCTAACATTTATTTTTAAATGCTTTACTTATATTAGCAAAAACAATATTAATATGACCCTGATAACCCACTGATGGCTAGACCTGGTATTTGGTTTAAATATGAACAAAGCATTCAAGGGCTCTGCTGGCAACTCAGTCTCATCCCACCTTTCCTCAAGACCTCACCCAATCACTCCTGCAGGCAGCCTTCATCAGCAATCTCAGGATTTCCTACCTGGTCTGAAGCCAGTCCAAATACAGGGGAAAAAAAAAAAAAAAAAACTCAACATAGGTGGACTACAATACTCCCATCAATTCCACAACCTAACTCCAGATGCCCATTGCAAAAGTATAAGCAATATAAAAAATCAAGACAATATGCCACCCAAATATCGTCAATCTTACTACAGTAATATTCCTCATCAAAAAGAATTCAAAGAATCTCAAGACAAAGAATTTTAAAAGAATAATTATAGAGTTTAAAAAGTTAAAAAAAAAAAAAGTTCAAAGTTTAAACAGGAAACAATCACCTGAATGAAGTCTAAGAGGACAAGAATAAATTCCTGACTGAAGTCCAAGAAAACACAGCAAATAAAATGAGACAATTTGAGATGTGAAAATTGAGTTCAACAAAGAGATTGGAACATTGAAGAAAATACAAATGCAAATGAAGATGAAAATGAAAAAAATCAACCACCCATTACAAATCCTCGTGGAAAGCCTTCCCAACAGAATGTATGTGGCAGAAAACAGAAAAACCGAGTACCAGAATCTGAAGAGGAAATCAAATGCAACAGTAAATTTAAAAGGAAGAATACACAGGAACTTGGGAAGAAACTGAAAACACAAAACCTGTGAATGACAACAGAAGAATTCCAAGCCAAAGGCATAAATCATTCATTAAAATCATAGAAGAAAACTTCCTGTAACTAAGCAATTAATAAGAAGATGCCCATTCAGAGCCAAGAGGCAGGCAGAACACCCACTGGACCAAAAAGAAATTTCCCACGCCATTTTAAAGTTAAAACACTGAATAGACAGAAAAAAAAAGAAAGGATGTGCAACCTTCAAGAAAGAAGTTACAACTCATATAAAGGTAAAGCCATTGGAATACCAGCTGACTTCTCAATGGAAATTTAAAAGCCAAAAGATCTTGGAGCAATGTACTTCAAGTCCTAAATGACAGGCCTCCACCTACGTACATGTGGACACTATTAACTGGACTCAGTAGATTTTACATCTACACACACACACACACACACAAACACATGCACACACAAACACATGCACACATGTACGTGCTGGAGTGAAAAGGTGAGGGGTGATCTGGTAAAAATAAAATGCATTTGTGTATGAAAGGGAAAAATAATTTTCAAAAATTTAAATGCAAAAAAATTTTTTAAATATATAATAAAAACAGCTAAAAAATGAGATGTCATTCCTACATTAGGAAAATGCCATGTCATAAAAAACAGGACAAAATTGTTCAATCAGTAAAAGTTCAGTGCATGAAGAACTCAAGTTGTAGGCTATACCCAAGTCCCAAGACAAGCATATAAAATTACCGAAATCTGAGATAACCAGCTTCTTCTTCATCATCTGCCACACACAAAACATCAGCAAAAGATGGAACTGTAAGTTCATAATCATCGGACTCCTCAGAGTTCAAGCGCTGGATCAACTAAAACAAAAAGTCAGCACTCCATCGGTTATCAGAGAAAACACATGCTTCATATTAAATAAGTTAATATTCTCATATTAAATAATGAGACTATTATTATAAATAATAATAAACTCATATTAAATAAGTTAATAGTCCAAGACAGAAAAGGAAAAAATGTTGGAGAAATGTTACTCTATTACCTAAGCATATAACATTCTCCCCATGGCCAATCTCATCTATCACACAAAAATACAAAGTAAGGAAGGTGAAAATAAACTTTCAGGTATTCTTTGTACTGTCTTAGGATGTAATTAAAGAAAGAAAACCATGTGTGGAATGATTTATTTCTAGCAGGAAAGGCTTACAGGCACATTTCTTTTTCCTGCTATCCTGTATTCCTGGGAGCACTCAGGGTTACTTTATACACAGGCTTTAAACAATGCATGGTGACTAACTTACCTCAAAGTTAGGTCTTCGACAAGGTTCTAAAGGAAGCATTCTCCCAATAATACGGATGATACTCCGAGCTGACCCATAATCTTTATTCTGCCAAATCAGCAAATCCTATAAATAAAGCTTTGTTTAAAATAAGTTCCAGGTAAATATGTTTATATATCTAAGAAAAAAGATGTAACAGATATAGTAACATTTATGTATACAAAGAAAATATAATAGCATACTCTTAAAGTGTCTTCCTTGAATAATTAAACTTTATTAACATTTATCTTGGAAAAAACACTAAAGTGTAGTCAATAAAGTTTACCATGGATACATGAGATCCTAAATTTAATATCCAGAACCCATGTAAAAAGGCTGGGGATGGTGGTGCACTCCTGGAATCCCAGAGCTGGAAAAGCAGAGACTGGTGGATCCCTGAGGTCTCCTATTCAGCCTAGCTATATATATTTGTCATTGTAAATACTGGTTTACTACAATACTGGTTGGCCAAAAGCTATGCAGGCAGGAAATTTAGGCGGGGAGACCAGAAGAAAATTCCGGGAAGAGGTAGAACAGAGTCTTTTGCAAGACTCAGAGGACGGAAGATGAGAATGCTGTGCTGAGTAAAGGTACCAAGCCATGTGGCTAAACATAGATAAGAATTATGGGTTAATCTAGGTGAATGAGCTAGTCAATAATATGCCTGAGCCATAGGCCAAGCAGTTTATAATTAATGTAAGCCTTTGTGTGATTATTTAGAACTAAATGGCTGCTGCAGGACCAGCAGAGAGGGACAGAGAAACTTCTGACTACATGTATGTTTATCCTGAATCAAATAAAGCTACCTCCAGTCTCTGCTATCCCACTACTCCAATTCCAGTACATGGAAGGGACCTTCCTTCTAATCAAAAAGCCAAAACACTTCAGGGGCAGGGAGCATAGCTTGGTTGGTAGAACACTTACCTAACATCTTGGAGATCTATTCCCGAAAACACAAAAACAAAAGCCATAGGCTTCTATGTCACATATTTCATTTCTTATCATCCAAAAATCTCTCTCTACCACCTCTAATTTTTGTTCTATTTAGGAGAGAACCCTCTCTCTTCCTTCCCAGGCTTCTTGATTTACATTCCCTTTCCCACTGCACTCTCCAGCGCATTGTTCTGTCACCTCTCATTAGTTTTTCAAATTTTAAACCAGAACTTGCTAATATGCTGAAGTTAATTGTGCTAGGTAGTTTTCTGTCAGGTTGACACACAGTAGGGTCATCTGGGAAGAGGGAACCTCGATTAAGAAAACGCTTCCGTAAGATTGGACTGTAGACAAGGCCAAGGGACATGTTTCTTGATTAACGATTAATGTGGGAAACTTCAGCCCACTACAGTGCCACCCCTAAGCAGATGGGAAAGCAGGCTGGGCAAGGCTTGGAGAGCAAGCCAGTAAGCAGCATCCTCCACTGCCTCTGCTTCAGGCCCTGACTTGACCACACTTGGTGTACCGAAGCCTGTAAACCAAGTAAACACTTTTATCCCCTACATTAGTTTTGGTAAGTGTTTTATTGAGTGTTTATAGAAAGCAAATTAATCTATTAATTCTAATACCAAATGAAAAAAGAAATCCAATACTTCTGTTCCTTTCAATTGATGGCCTTTCTCAATCTCTTTCCCAAAGTTTTCAAGTGAAAGTTATGAATATCACTCTTCCCTTCTGTGCATCCTGGTCCACGAAACTGAGGCAGGTCAGATTCTTCCTCCAAGAGCACCAGAGAGAAACAGGAAGAAGGCTGAGGCTTATGTGCATCCAATCTTAAATCAGCCCTATGGCCACACCACAAATACTGGGGCTTCAAGGCCTAAAGGCCAAGGTGATAATAACTGTTCCTCACTACGTAAGAGTCACAAGAATCCATTTAGTTTTGCCTAGATGTACACGTGTCCAAGTCTGACCACTTGGAATTGTATAACCTATGTGGGAATTCATTCCTCAACTGAGCCTTCCTCTCTCAGCAGCCACTGACCACCTATAACTCTTCCTATAGAAGTGAGACCATGCGGAACTAACCCTGTCTGAAATGGCAGGTCAGCTGATGTTGAGTTTAGGGTGTTTTTGTCTGGGTCCTGCCACACAGCCTACGCTAGTCTTGAACTCCCAACTCCATAGTCATGTCAATGGCTGGAATGCCTCAGAGCCGTCTAAATTTGGTTGGTTACAGTGTATGCAGAAAGTATCAACCACAACTTCCTCCTCCTAGATAACTACAGTCTGAGACTGCCCCTTAAGTGATGCCACCCCAAGAATACCTAACACACTTCCCTGTTCAACTGTATGTAAGAAACCCAAATTCTTGTTCAGCTGTATCTAATAAAAGTACCAAATTTCCAAGATGCTGGTTCATCTCCATCAGAGGGCATGGCCCACCCTATCCCAGCTTTTTCTGTTATGTACCTGTCCTTTCTTGATTCCCTATCCACCCAGTCAGGTCAATCCTAAAGTTATGTAGGCACAGTTCTCCTCCCTCAGCCTTCTGAATTCAGAGGTTACAGACCCACCAGAAATTGTTAAAGGCTCAATAATGCAAATCTCCAATTGCTAGTCTGAGTTACTGCCTGCCTCATTATTACTGATTTAAAATGTTTCAACATCTAATGACATCTTCCACTGTTACTCTAGCTCCATAGCTTCAAACATCAACAGAACACAGCAAACTCCCTACATGGATTTTTTTTTTTTTCTTTCCTAGCCTCTTCTAGAACCTTGAGTTCAATTGTCTGCAGGATATTTTGACAATATCAACAATATTTTCAACAATACTCTGGCTTACCTGTTTCCCTCTTCAAACTCATTTGTCAAGCTAGTGCCTTTTTATAACTGGGCAACATCATATTTTAATTTACTTTTGTTTAAAATCTTAGCATTATCCTTGATATTTTTTCTAATACATCCCACTATCCTTATGGATGAGTTGTCATTTTGTAAGCCACCCAGTATTAAATATTTCTTACTCATATTTTATTTGTGTTTTTGAGATATGGTTTATGTAGCCCTGACTATTATGAAATTCTCTACCATAGACCAGGCTAGCTTGAAATTCAGAGATCCACCTTCAGAGTGTTGGGATTAAGGTGTAAACCATCACACCTGGCTCTTACTCCTATTTTTAACATCATAAGAACAAGAACCATGCACTGCTCCTCTGTATCACCTACAGAACCAGGACTATTAAGATGTGTATGTTCAACATGTAGACAAAATTGGATATATGATTATCAATCTTAGAATCACCTTTTCTCTCTCAAACTTATTCTAGATTTATTGAACTTTTGTGTTCTCATACTATATACACACAAACTTAGCCATAAATTATCTTAAATAAAACTATATTTTAAAGTATACACCAACTGTAATTCGGAGAAGATTTACTCTCCCCACATTTACTCCCTGGGGTTGCCTGAAAGAAAATGGACCCCAGAGAGAGTGACACTATTGGGCTTGGCTTTGTTGGAGTGTATGGAGTCTTGTTGGAAGAAGTGTATCACTGGAGTGTCTCACTGTGTAAACTGGCTTTGAGGTCACATATATGTTCAAGATACCCTCCAGTGTTTCAAACCACTTCCTGTTGCCTGCAAGCCAAAATGTAGGTTACTTGGGACTACTTGACCAGCACCATGTCTGCCTACATGCCACCATGTAGCACCATGATAATTAACTGAACCTCTGAAGCCACTCCAATTAAATGGTTTTTTTTTTGTTTTGTTTTGTTTTTTTTTTTTTTTTTTTTTTTTTTTTTTTTTTTTTTTTTTTTTTTTTTTTTTTTTTTTTTTTTTTTTTTTTTTTTTTTTTTTTTAATAAGAGTTGCCTTGGTCATGGTGTCTCTTCAAAGCTATAGAAACCCTAACTAAAGCACTCCCTTTGTTATATCTCTTATTAGGTTTTGACCTAAGAGAGTAAACAGCTTACTAACCATATTGCCAACATTTTAAAACCAAAACTACCAAAGTTACACTATTACAAACTCATCTTTCTCCCTCCTAAAGAGAAGTAACAAGTGTTTACATTTCTTTCCCCCAAAGGACTGAATTAAGGAGCCTTGCTCATTCTTAGCAAGTACTCTGCCACTGAGCCACTGATGTGATATATATATCACTAGCCCTACTTTGTGACTTTTTGTTTTGAAATGTAGTCTTACTAAGTTGAGTTGCCTAAGCTGGTCTTCAACTCACTCTGTAGCCTAAGAGGACCTTGACTTGAGATCCCCGTGTCTCGGTCTCTCCCACAACTGAGACTGCAGGACTGTACTACCAGACCCTGATAGTTATTGTTGTTATTGTTGTTCCCTATCTGCTGCTATGATAAAACCATGACCAAAAGCAACTTGGAAGAGGAATAGGTTACTTGGTTCAAACTTGTCCTCCTCACGGTCACCATTGCTGGGATGGAACACCATGACCAAAGGCAACTTGGGAGGGAAAGTTATCAGGACAGGAACTCAGGAACCTGGAGGCAGGAGCTAATGCAGAGGCCATGGAGGAGTGCTGCTTATTGGCTTGCTCCACCTGCTCTCTTATACAGCCCAGGACCATCACCCCAGGGCTGGGCCCTCCTCCACAAATCACTAATTAAGAAAATTCTTTACACACTTGCCTATAGCCTGATCTCATGAAGGCAATTCCTCAATCAGAGTTCCCTCCTCTCAGATGACTACAGCATGTGTCAAATAAACATATAACTAGCCAGCACAATTCTCATTGAGGGAGGTCAGGCAGGAACTCAAGAAGAAACCACTAGTTCATGCTCAATTAGCTTTCTTATACAGCTCAGAACTCATTTGCCTAAGAATGGTGTCCTTCAAAGGTAGCTATCAACAAAAAAGACAGTATCTTGGAGACAGGGCCACAGGCCAACCTGATCCTTGAGGTTCCCTCTTCCTAGTGACTCTAAAGTCAAGTTGACAAGAAAAACTAAGCAGGGCAGAAAACATGTTCAAAATGACACATCAAACCCCACTGGCTGGTGTACATCTGTGATTTGGGAGGGTGCAGATGGGAGAGTAAGGATAGCCTGGACTACAAGATTCCCTGGCTCAAAATAATGATGAGACCTACGAATAAAGTCAGCAAAATCCAGACATTTAGATGGGGCTACATCTTTAGTTTCTTTCAAGGACCAGCCTACCTCAGCTGCTAAAGCAACTAGGTTAGGTCGCCACCTGTCTCCAGGCAGGCGCCTTTCCACCCTCAGCTATGCCTCATGAGCATCCATTGAAAGTGCCGGTCAGGCACAGCTCGCTCTCTTGCCTCCTCTTTCCTCTTGTTTCTGTCTCTCTGTCTACCTCTCTCATGCCCCCACTCTAACATGGCCTTTATTCTTTCACTCTACCCCCTCCCTCAATAAAGCTCTTACACTAACTCTGCTGCACTTCACATGTTGGCTTACTAGCATACATTGGCAGGGCCCGCAGAAAGGTACCCACTTCGCCTTTCTTTTTTTATTTCTCATTACATATATAATGACAAATAAAACGACAGCGAGACTCAAAAATAAAGTTAGCAAAAGTCATCAAAGGCATTTACCTGGTCTACCGGAACACCAAAATATGCCAGCATGTTCCTTAATATATTCAGTATGCGAGACATTGGTGAAGCAAGTTCAAGGCGGCATCGTTCGTTGGGACCTTAGAAGAGAAGTTAGTGTTACTCTTTTGACTGGCACGTAGATCGCACTAAAGAGCCTAAAGAAATCTTTCGTGATATATTACACCATCAGCTGATTGCTCCTGAAGAGCTGTTATTTTGAGGAGGAAGAGTCAGTGCATGCGGGAGAACACTAACACTGAAATTTCACCGTTAGCTAAAACTTTACGGAGCGTTTGTAAAGGGACCCTGACAGGTCAATGGGCGACAGCCAAGCTCACAGGCTCCCGGGGGCTCTGCCATCCCTGGAAGCTTTCAGAACCGCACTACCGCTCTTTTCACACCCGCCCGTCCGTCACCGACCGCTGACCGGAAGCCACCGGGCCGACGGAGCCCGGGCCACTCACCTTCCTGCTGCATTGTACGCCGCCTGGGCACTCCTGGGAGACCCGGAGCCTCCAGAAGCGCCGCGACACCGGCGCGGGTGGGCCGCCCCAGCAGGAGAACGGCTCTTCCTGGGGTCCGCTCGCCGCTTCCGCCTCGCTGACAACTATCAAGCCCCGCGGGCCAACTCCGCGCCAGTCCCTATTGGACAGGGCTAGAGAACTTCGCTTGTGATAGGAAGGCCAATAACCAATAGCAGTCCCAGTCAGGCGCATGCGCAGAATGCGTCTTCGTGGTTTTCTGTCCCCTGTCTGGGCACAGACCTTTGACTGAAGGTATCGCCTCTTACACTGGGCACACCTTCCCAGCATTCAAAAAGATTCCCCCACGGATTTGCAGTTTTTTGATCATTCTGCGGAAATGCTGTAAGTTAAATGCTGGAATTACTCATGCTGCGCCACAATATCTAGTCCAGTTTTTGTTTACGTAAATTTAGTGTGTGAGCACGTCCATACGTGCACGTGCCACAAAACTATCCAGAAAGTCAAAGGACAATTTCTGGGAGTTGATCCTTAGGTTTAGTATCAAGCTGCTTTTTCCACAGAATCATCTTGCTGGCCCTAAGACAAGATTTTTACTCCTTTACATTTCAAACTTTTGAAAGCTAATGCAAAGCAAGTTCTCCTTAAACCGCCCTCCCCCCCAAAAAAAGAACAGAACTGTTTTTTGCATTGACAGTAAAACATACTGGAAAGCAGAGTGAAACATACTGCCCGTGTAGACCTACTAAAGTGCAATCAATAAATTGGTATTTTAATGTAGTTATGTAATTAATTACAAAATCTCAGTTCAGTAATTCTAAAGATTTGGCATGCCATGAGGACTTGGAATAATGTTCTGAAAGTCTTAAATACATTTTTTGTTTTGTTAGGAATGTGTGTAGCATATTAAGATGTTATTTTTGTTAATACTGTATTTGTTTAACTCTCAAGTTTTGTTACTGTGCCTGTCTAAAACACCTGATGGTCTAACAAAGAGCTGAACAGCCAATAGCAAGGCAGGAGAAAGGATAGGTGGGACTGGCGAGCCGAGAGAATAAATAGGAGGAAAAATCTGGGAGTGAGGGAGGAAGAGCAAGAGAACAGGGAGAGGAGAATGCTAGGGGCCAGCCACACAGCCACACAGCCAGCCATAAAGCAAAAGTAAGATATACAAAAGAAAAGAAAAAAAAGCCCAGAGGCAAAAGGTAGACAGAATTTGAAGTAAGGAAAAGCTGGCAAGAAACAGGCCAAGCTAAGCTAATCACTCCATGTGTGATTTGTTTGGGAGCTAAATGACATCTACCTGAAAAAGGCAAAACAAACAAGAATGATTTTCGAATCCTAACAGTTTCAGTTGGTATCAATAAAGCATCAATGTGTAGGTGAAATATACCAAGTAAATCTAGAATAAGAAATCCAAACCAGAAAAGGGTCAGCATAAAGTAACCCAGAATTTCTAAGAAGAAATAAACCTGACTGCATACATACTTCAGATGAATCTGTTGTTTCACTTTTTTGTTTGGGAGAGATTTTATTGTGGATAATGTTTGGGCTTTTTGAGACATAGCCTCACATTAGTTCAATCTTAGTTGAACTGAAACTGCTGCCTTTGGCTCCTGATCGCTGGGAGTACTTATGGGTCAGGTCAACACAAGTCCTTGAGATTTGAGTGTGTGATGTCTTCAGCTATTAATAGGAACTTACCTTCAATAACTGGGAGGCAACTGAGGACACCAGCAATAGCCTAGTATCTGGAGTCTCTTAAGTTTACCTGACCAACAACTTGCAAGAACGTTTCTCATACCTGGTAGTGGGGTTTTGCTATGAAGCTTTTTTGATATGGCTCTTGTGGAGATCATTATCACTCCAGTGACATAATTTCATTCATTTAAACTACATAGGTATGTATGCATATATATTCATTGTATTATATGTAAACTTAGTATTATAAAGTGATTTCTTGTACATTTTTAATATAACATAATTTCTTTATTGATTCTTGGGAAATTTCACATCATGCATCATAATTCCACTCACTTCCCAGTTCCCTCATATCCTATCACCCACCCCTGCAATGCCCACCAAATTTTTTAATCAAACCAAAATAAAACAAAGCAAGCAAACAAACAAAAACAAAAAGAAAACAAACAAAAACTCCATCTTTTCTGCCTCTCCAACACCTCTTCATTCGTCCTGGTGACATACAATTCAATCTGTTTTTTTTCTTTTTCTTTTTTTTATTATGAATAAAGTCATATTTTTTATCCATGTATCCCCTTGTTCAAAAGCCCTTCCCCCTCCCGCCCCTCCCAATCACTCTCTCTTCTCCCCATCTCTCCATCTCCTCCCCAGCAAGGGCAGGAGGCCCGAAGGTTCCAAAGTGGCTTAGTTCAGCATCCATTCGAGGCAGATCCGCTTTCCTCACCCCAACATCAAGACTGAGTCAGGTGTTCCTCTGGAGGGAATGGGATCCAAGGTGCTGGTCCAAGGTGTTTCGGATCCCAAGCTGTTCAGTGGTTGTGGTTTGCAGCTAGGACATGCTTTGCTTTTTGTTCAAAGTCCACTAATGATTGAGTACATCCCCTGCTTATCTGTCTGAGTTTGTGATACCTTGCTCAGGAGGATAGTTTCCAAATCCATCCATTTGCCTGCAAATTTAAGGATATCATTTTTTCTTACTGCTGAGTAGTATTCCATTGTGTAGATGTACCACAGTTTGTTAATCCATTCTTCAGTTGAGGGGCATCTAGGTTGCTTCCAGGTTCTTGATATTACAAATAATGCTGCTAAGAATATAGTTGAGCTAATGCTTTTGGAGCACAAATGTGCATCTTTAGGGTATATGCCTAGTAGTGGTATTGCTGGATCCTTGTGGAGATTGATTATGGGTTTTCTGAGAAACCACCATACTGCATTCCACAGTGACTGAACAAGCTTACACTCCCACCAACAATGGAGGAGTGTTCCCCTTGCTCCCCACCCTCTCCAGCATAGGCTGTCATATATGTCTTTTATCTTAGCCAATCTGACAGGTGTCAGGTGGTATCTCAAAGTTGTTTTGATTTGCAATTCTCTGATGGCTAAAGATGATGAGCACTTTTTCTGGTGTCTTTTGTGATTCTTTTTTTTATTACATTTGTAATTAAACCATTTGTAATTCTGCTGATAATTTCCTTTTTAGTTCTGAACCCTATTTTTGATTGGGTTATTCAAGGATTTGGGCTGTAGTTACTTGAGTTCTCTATATATTTTAAAGATCAATCCTTTGTCACTTGTAAGGTTGGTGAAAATCTTTTCCCATTCTGTAGGCTGTTGTTTTGTCTTATTGACTGTGTCCTTGGCTTCACAGAAGCTTCTCAGTTTCAGGAGGTCCCACTTATTGTTGTTCTTAGTGTCTGTGCTACTGGTGTTACATTTAGGAAGTGGTCACCTGTACCAATGCATTAGAGGGTATTTCCCACTTTCTTTTTTTCTATCAGGTTCAGTGTGGCTGCGTTTATGTTGAGGTCTTTGAACCACTTTGATTTGAGTTTTGTGCAGGGTGATAGGCTTGGTTCTATTTGCATTTTTCTATGCATTACCATCCAGGTATGCCAACACCACTTGTTAAAGATACTGTCTTTTTTCCATTGGATATTTTGGGCCTCTTTGTCAAAGATCAGATGTTCATAGGTTTTTGGGTTAATGTCTGGATCTTCAGTTCAATTCCATTGATCCACAAGTCTGTTTTTATGCCAGTACCAGGCTGTTTTTATTACTGTAGCTCTATAGTATAACTTGAAGTCGGGGATAGTGATGCCTCCTGAGATTCTTTTGTTGAGCAATTGTTTTGGCAATCCTGACTTTCCTGCTATTCCAAATGAAACTGAGTATTGATCTTTCAAGGTCTGTAAAAAATTATGATGTAATTTTGATAGGAAGTGCATTGAATCTGTAGATTGCTTTTGGTGGAATTGCCATTTTTACTATGTTGTTCTTACCTATCCAGGAACAAAGGAGATCTTTCCATTTTCTGATATCCTCTTCAGTTTCTTTCTTCAGTGTTTAAAGCTTTTGTCAAATAGATCTGTTACTTCTTTGGTTATAGTTACTCCAAGGTATTTAATGCTATTTGCAGCTATTATAAAGGGTGATCTTTCCCTTATTTCTTTTTCAGCCCTTTTATTTTTAGTGTATTTTGAGTTAATGTTGTATCCTGCTACATTGGTGAAGGTGTTTATCAGCTGTAGAAGTTCCCTGGTAGAATTTTGTGGGTCACTTATGTATACAATCATATCATCTGCAAATATGGATAGTTTCACTTCTTTTCCAATTTGTATCCCTTTAATCTCCTTTCATTCTCTTATTGCTTTAGCTAAAACTTCGAGAACTATATTGAATAAATAAGAGGAGAGAGGACAGCTTTGTCTACTTCCTGGTTTTAGTGGGATTGCTTTGAGTTTTTCACCATTAAGTTTGATGTTGACTGTCAGCTTCTTGTAAATCACCTTTATTATATTTATATATTTTCCGTGTATAGGTGATCTCTACAGGACTTTTATCATAAAGGAGTGTTGGATTTTGTCAAAAGCTTTTTCAGCATCTATGGATATGAACATGTGGTTTTTTCATTCTGGTTGTTTATATGATGCATGACATTTACCGCTTTTTGTATATTGAACCATCCCTGTATTTCTGGGATGAAGCCTACTTGATCATATTGGATGATATTTTTTATATATTGTTGTATTCAGTTTGCCAGAATTTTGTTGAGAATTTTAGCATCAATATTCATGAGTGAAATTGGTCTGTAATCCTCCTGTTTCATCTTTGAGTGGCTTGCATATTAGGGTAATTGTGGCCTCATAAAAAGAGTTTGGCAGTATACCTTCAGTTTCTACTGTGTGAAACAGTTTGAGGAGTAATGGTAGTAATTCTTCTTTGAATGTCTGGCAGAATTCTGGACCGAACCCATCTGGACCGGGGCTATTTTTACTTGGGAGGCTTTTAATGACAGCTTCAATTTCCTTTAGGGTTATAGGTCTGTTTAGGTCTGATCGTCATTTTATTTTGGTAAATGGTACCTGTCCAAAAAGCTGGACATTTCTTCTAGGTTTTCCATTTTTGTGGAGTATAGATTTCAAAGTATTACCTGACAATTCTCTGGATTTCCTGGGGGTCTGTTGTTAGGTCCCCCTTTTCATTTCTGATTTTTATTTGGATACTCTCTCTCTCTCTCTGCTTTTTGGTTAGTTTGGATAAAGGTTTATCTATCTTGTTGACTTTTTCAAAGAACCAACTCTTTGATTCATTGATTCTTTGTTCTTTTTGTTTCAATTGTATTGACTTTAGCTCTAAGTTTGATTATTTCCTGCCGTCTACTCCTTCTAGGTGAGTTTACTTCTAATTGTTCTAAGGCTTTCAGCTGAGCTGTTAGTTCTCTAGTGTGGGATTTCTCTAGGTTTTTCATATAGGCATCTAGTACTATGAATTTTCCTCTTAAGACTGCTTTCATTGTGTCCCACAAGTTTGGGTATGCTATGGATTCATTTTCATTAAATTCTAGGAAGACTTTGATTTCTTTCTTAATTTCTTCTGTGACCCAGAAGTGGTTCAGTTGAGTGATTTAGTTTCCATGAGTTGGTAGGCTTTCTGTGATTTTTGATGTTGAATTTTAGGCCCTGGTGGTTTGATAGGACACAAGGGATTATTTCCATTTTTTGTATCTATTCCTATTTGCTTTATGGCCAATTATGTGGTCAATTTTAGAGAAAGTTCCATGAGGAGCTGAGAAATATGTATATTCCTTTGCATTTGGGTGGAAGCTTCTGTAAATATCTATTAAATCCATTTGCATCATAACCTCTGTTAGACTCCTTATTTGTCGGTTGAGTCTCTGTCTGGTTGACCTATCCAGGGGTAAAAATGGGGTATTGAAGGTTCCCACTATTAGGGTGTGAGAATTGATGTGGGAATTGAGCTTTAGTAGTATTTCTTTTACATAGATAGGTGCCCTTACATTAGGGGCATAAATATTCAGGATTGAAATCTCATCTTGATCAATTGTTCCTGAAATAAGTAAGTAATGTCCATCCTGGTGTCTTTTAATTGATTTTGGTTTGAAGTCTATTTTGTTAGATACTAGGATGGCAACACCAGATTGTTTCTTAGGGCCATTTGATTGGAAAATCTTTTCCCAGTCCTTTACTCTGAGCCTGTGTCTGTCTTTGTGGTTGAAGTGTGTTTCTTGTATGCAGCAGCAGGATGACTTCTGTTTCTGTATCCATTGTGTTAGTTTGTGTCTTTTTATAGGTGAATTGAGTCCATTGTTATTAACGGATATCAGTGACCACTGATTGATCTTTCCTGGTATTTTTGGTGACAGCTTGTATTTCCTTTCTCTGGGATTTTCTTCTATGGGATCATCATTTGTTTGTGGTTTCACGGGTGTATCTGGGATCCTTAGGTTGGAGTTTTCCCTCTAATGCTTTCTGGAGGGCCAGATTGGTAGATAGGTGTTGTTTCAGTCTGACTTTGTCATGAAATATCTTGTTTACTCCATCTATGGTGACTGATAGTTTTGCTGGGTATAGTAGTCTAGGTTAGCAGCCATGCTCTTTTAGTGTCTGTATAACTTCTGACCAAGACCTTCTTGCTTTCATTGTTTCCACTGACTAGTTAGGTTTTATTCTGATGGGTCTGCCTTCATAGGTAAGTTGGCCCTTTTCTTTTGTAGCTCTTAAAATTTTTTCTTTGTTCTGTATATTTTGTGGCGCGCAGACTTTTTATGGGGGGGTCATATCTATTTTGTGTTCTGTATGTGTCTTGTATCTTTATAGGCATTTCCTTAAGTTAGGAAAGTTTTCTTCTATGATTTTATTGAATACATTATCTGTGCCTTTGAGCTAGTATTCTTCTCCTTCTATTCCTATTATTCTCAGATTAGGTCTTTTCATGGTATCCCAGATTTCCTGAACATTTTGAGTTATGGCTTTTATGGTTTTAGTGGGTTTTTTTGTTTTTTTTTTGTTGTTGTTGTTTTGACTGATGTATCCTCAGTCAAAGATTATTGAATCTTCCACTTCAGAGATTCTCTCTTTCATCTCTTGGATTCGGTTGCTTATTCTTTTATCTGTAGTTCCAGCTCTTTTCTTCAGATTTACTATTTCCAACTTTGCCTCATTTTGTGCCTTTTTTATTGCTTCTATTTCACTTTTTAGTTCCTGGAATGTTTCTTTCGTTTTTTTTTTTTGTTGTTGTTGTTGTTTTGTTTTCCTTTTCTTGGTTTTCTTTCGAGGATTTGTTCATTCTTTCAATTTTTTGTTTGTATTGTCTTCTATTTAAGGGAATTTTTTTATATCCTCTTTCAAGGCTTCAATAATCTTCATAAAGGTGTTTTTGGTGTTTTCTTCTGTTTCTTCTTTATTGCTCTATTCAGGTCTTGTAATTGTAGAACCACCAGTTTCTTCTGGTATTGCCTTCTTGTCCTTTATATTGCATATGTATTCTTACACTGGCATCTGCCCATGGCTTCAGTGGTTCACAATTAGTCAGCTCCTAGTAAGTTGTGCCTAGAGGGCTTGTGTGTCTTCTGCTCTGAGCAAGTGTGCTCAATCTGACTCTACTCTGGACAGGGGTCTGAGTTTCAAAGGCCTCAGTCCTTCTCTGATGATGTAGTTCACCCTGGAGGCGAGGCCCTGACGGGGAAGGTCCTTTCTTTTAGGCGTAACTGGAGGAGGCCCCTCACAGTTTAAGCCTACAGCCTATCTGCTGGCAAGAGTCTTAAATCAGACCCTTGGACTCTCAGGACGGGCAGCCCAAGAGCTGGAATCTGCTCACCTCTGACTGCTCTAGATAATGTCAAATTGCTTTTTCAAATGTTTAATATTACTTATCCCTCTTCCATCTCCTCCAGTATTAACTCCCTACCCCTTCCCAAAATAAAGCTTACTACCGTACTCCTCCCATTTCTCCCTTCATATTACCTCTATTCTGACATCTGGTGAGTTCCAAAAGAAGGAAGCAGAGAGGCTATGATTATGATCTCTGGCAAACAGCCATGGACAACCCGAGTTGGAAGAAGCTGTGCCAGGAAATGTGGGTAAGTTACCTGTATCTGAACTATTTGGGCTGGCTAGTGGATCCTTGGGAATTAGAGCTCTGAGGTCTGGCAAGTTCCTTAGTAACTTTTTTTTTTTTAGGGGCGGGGGGGGGGGAGAGTAACATCTATCAGGGTTAGATGTGGTTCAGCAGTAAGAGCACTGGCTGTTCTTCCAGAGGACCTACATTGAATTTCCAACTTACACATAATGGTTCACAGCCACCCCCAGGGATCATCAGATGCTCTTTTCAGACATTGCATGCACATGGTACACAGGTATACATGACCATAATGGCACAACTCTTACACATAAAATCACCTTTGGAGGCTAGAAAGATGGCTCAGCAGTTAACAAAACTGCTCTTCTAGAGGACTCAGATTCAAATGTCAGCACTCACATAGCTACTCATAACTGTCTATAGCTCCATGTTCAGGGGATCTAACACCCTTATACAGACATACATGCAGGTAAACCACCAATGCACATAATTAAAACGAACTATAAAGTTTTTTAAATTTTTCTCGATTTGACTTTGTACCAATGTTTTATGTACATGTATGTATATATACCATGCGCACACCCTTGATATTTTGTTTATGGATGGTTATGAGTCACCATGTGAGTGCTGGAAACTCAATTCAGATCCTTGGTGAAAACTTCATTACAGTGCACTCTCCAACTCTCCCATTTTTACTATAAATCCTATCAGATACATATTTCAGCTACAAGCAAAAGTTTATTATTTTTTAATAGGTAGGCACTGGCATATGCCTGTAATCCTAGCATCCAGAAGGCAGAAGCCAAATGGAGGTTAAGGCTATCCCTTGGAACACAGTAGTCTGGGTTACATTCAATCTGTTTCCAAGACTTCTTTGGGGTTTTTGTTTTCTAAGCTGGCCTCAAGCTCATGATCCTCCTCCCTAACATGAACTTTTTGCTCAACTCTTAGTAGTGTGATTACCTACCTGTTGGAACATAGTCGAGGTGTGGAGTTGTGTTAGAATTGGGTGCTTGTGAGAACACTCCAAGAAAACAAGTCCAAAAAAACCCAGAACTGTTCTTGGAATAGTCTCATGCACCACATGTACTGAATAGGAGTTGAGTTTACTTCATATCCCTCACTGTTGCTTGCTGCTGTTCTTCAATTAACAGTGTATGTGTCTGTGGAAAACACTACCAATGTGACTTATCCTTTTGGTTGTATACAGTATGAACTCATGAGAACATCACTCATGATTTTTAAGCCTCAGAGTGACACCACCCAATGACCTGCCCCAAGATTGAATCCCACAACGTTTTGTCAGTGGGCAAGAAGCTCATGATGTCCTGTTCCCTCCTTGAAGATTTGTTGGCCAGCATTAAAGGGTTGCTGAAGAGATTCTCTTCAATGGAATACCCACTACTAAATTGTTCATGTTCTTGTAACATTTGTGTTTTATGTTTATTTCTGTGCACACAAGTTTGCAGGAGTTTGGGTGATAGCATCAGACCCTTAGAAATTGCAATAGAAACTATGTGCCACTGTGATGGCAGTAGGGACCAAGCCCCAGTCCTCTGCAGTAAACTCTCCTAATCTGAATCCTCCTCAACCCCTGCTCCAATAACTGGTTCACCAGAATTCCATTATAGCCATGAAAAGTTAACAGCCACAGGCACAGGGAAAAACAGCTGCTTGGCAAACATGAGAGGTAAGATGGGAAGAATGACTTCAAAACCCAGGCACAGAAAACTCATTACTTCATCCTGTTTGAGATTTTTCTGAAAAATCCTCATGGCTTACTTTTTCAGGGTTTTCTGCAGACTCCTAGAGCAAAGCTGCATTAGCAGCTACCACAGTTCTACCTTCAACTCCATGATTCCTTTCACCAGAAAGAAGAAATGCAGTTAACTCCATCTGAAGAACTCAGCAAACAGCAGTCACCAGAAGCATGTGCCTGATTTATATGTCAAATAGAGTAATGCTCTATTACCGTGAAGCCATGCTCTTGCTATTTGGACAACAGTAGCAACAGAAATTAGGAAAGAACCTATTCCTGCAGTTACTTAATGAAATGGAGAGATTGGGAATCAGGTCAGCCAGTGTAGAAGCTGAACTGTTTCAAAATCAAAAGTATTATATGCCCTTTCGGAACACAGCATGTTATGGAAATATATGTATACTGTGAGATGGTCTGAATGAGATGTCTGTCCCATGTCTTAGTCACTTAAATACTTGATTCCAATTGTTGGCTGTCTGGACAGGCTTAGGAGAGGTGTCGTGATGGAGGAAGTGTGTCACTAACTGCCAGCTTTGAGATTTAAAAACCTCAATTCACTCTGCTTCCTGTTTGTGGCTCACGATATAAGCCTTCGGGCTCTCTGGCTGCTGCCGAACTTCTCTGCCATGATAGAATTAGACTAACCTCTGAAACTAAAAGCCAGAAATAAACCCTTCCCTTCTATAGGATGCTTTGGTCAGTGTTTTCTGTTTTATTACAGCAACAGAATCAATCCAGTATCAAACAGATATTACTTCCAATTTTGTAAAGCATGTATAAGAAACGACACCTAGCCACATACATTCCCGGACAATGACGTGTCTTGTCTATTTGCCTTCCCTATTTAGCAATTTCACTTATGCCAATGTTCTTTGTTCTTGAATTTAAAACAAAACAAAACAAACAAAAAAAAACATGTTAACTTAGGGTATAGCCCCAAAGAGGTTTTAAATCAAACCCAGAAAAGGGGTTAGAATCAGAAAGCAAGCCAGGCCAGAAATCTTAACACCTGAAAGGCTGAGGCAGCCTCAAGTACAAGGTCAGCCTGGGAGTCAGATGCAACAATGTAAGAACATCTCTAAAAACCTGACAAATGGAACATACTTTTGCACAGAAAGTTCATTAAGATTATTCAGTTTAAAATTACTAACAAATGACATATTTTTACAAAGGTTTTTTCTATGTAATATATAATTTATATGTATTTAATATTTATTATGTATATATTAAAGTTTAGAACATGCCAGTTTAAACCAGGCATAGTAGCAGTACACATCTCTAATACCAGCACTCAAAAAAACCCTAGAAATCCAAGACAGACTAAGCTACATAGCAAAACTTGGAAGTTGTCAATTCCCAGGCCAGCAAGGAGACAAGTGAGGAAAGGCAATTGCTGCAGAGCCTGATACTTAGTGCAGTAGGACAAAGTTGTCCCGCTCCCTCAAGATGTGCTCTGTCTTGAACCCTGCTGTGGGATAATGTTCTTGTACACTGTAAAGATTCATCACTGGTACTGGTTTAATAAAACGCTGACTGGCCAGTAGCCAGGAAGAAAATATAGACAGAGCAACCAGATTAGGAGAATTCTGGGAAGAGGAAAGACAAGAGACAGTTACCAGGTAGAGGTAGGTGGCTTTTTGGAGCCCATTCTCTATGGTGGGGTGCCTTGCACAGTCTTGATGAAGGGGGAAAGTGCTTGGACCTGCCTCAACTTAATGTACCAGGTTTTTTGGCTCACCATGGGAGGCCTTACCTTTTCAGAAGAGAAGGTTGGGGTGGGTCAGATGTGTGAGGGTGAGGCTGGGGGAGGAGGGCAGGACGAGGGGTGAAGGGGAATGTGTGGTATGTAAAATGAATAAAACAATTTCTTAAATACAATAAATAAATATAAAGAAAACTCAGTTATTTTGTACTTTACAGAGGAACTGGCTGGAGGTATGACTTAGTAGTGTTTACCCAGGCTCCATTCTAAACACAATATAAAATGTGGCCCACCACTGCAGTTCCAGCAATTGTCCACTAAGGTGAAAGCAGGGGGCTCAAGATCAAAGTCATCATCCTTAGCTATATACTGACTTTACGGATCAGCTTCCACCACAGGAGACCGGGCCTCAAAGTAAAATCTCATGAATGCCAGGACTTTTCCTTTATTCTGATAGCCCTGAATGTTAGGATTAAAGTTCTGTACATTTTGGCTGGACATTTAATTCCAGCACTCAAGAGGCAAAGACCAGCCTGTACAAAATGAGTTCCATGACAGCCAGGACTGATACACAGGGCCTGGTGAAAAACATAAAAAGTTCTCCTTTTTCAAGATCTTCTTTAATAACCACTAATCTGGAATTCCTGTGTTTTCAGGGTGGTTCACTAAAACTAATGCATTCTCATCTTCCAAGAAAGAGAAAGTGATTAGTTCTGAAGAATCCTTTCTAAATAAAAACATTTATCAAACTACACACCAAGTTTACTACACTTGAGTTTATATTCCAAATTCTAGAAAAAGGCCATAGAAAATCAGCTGGGTAGAAAGTACACCCAGGAACAGCCTCAAAAAGCAGGTGAACAGACAACAGCTATTACCATTTAGGACATTTTATTGGCATATGACAATTTACAAGGGTCCCTGTTGAAAATAGACACCACACTTGAATAAGAATCATTTAGTCATCTACATTCATTTTCATGGGGCAATATTTTTCCCTCAAATTATAATTTAATTCCCAACACTGATTTTAACTGTGACAAAAGGGAACAATAACAATTCCTTGAAATAGAATGCAACTGGAAAATACTTTGCTTTTAATTAAAATTCCTAAGATGTTGAAAAGAATACACACCTAAGAATTGAGTCATGGCCTTCTGAAACTGCTTTCTTATTTCTTTTTTTTTTTTTTCCTGGAAAAATCCTTTGGTTCATTTTTATCTCTTTTCTCTGGGCAAAGGAAGTATGTTAGCCAGCTTTTAACAGTTATTTTCCTGGCACTCATAATCAAGCAGTTTTACCAAGAGGAACTGTTCAGCTTTGTAACATGTCATGAAATGTGAAATTAAACAGTGATCTCACATATAGGCTGTTTTCTGTTTGGCTCTGAAAAAAAGAAGTTCACAGTGGTGTTCTACTGCACAGCTCTTATCACCACACTTCAATGTAGTGGGATCTTCTTTCTTAACTTCAAAAGAAAGTAACCAAAGGTCACAACATTGCATTCACACTTAAAATATAACCTGTTACTCCCTATTACATTTTTTTTTTTAGTAAATCTACTTTTCTCTGTTGTAAAAAAGGTAAACATGCCAAGATTCAGTTTATAACCAGGTAACTGTTAAAATAAAAGTTAAATGTATTCATATAAAACAGAAAGGTATGAAAATTGTTAGGTAATTAAATATATATTGCTTTACATGTAAGTACTAATCTGAACAGGATGGTATTAATTATGTCCAGATTGATGCAATAAAGTTGCCTTGCAGTTATTTTCTGATTTACCAAATAATTCCAGAGAGACAATTAATGGGAGAAACCATGCAATGCTGAATGAGAACCTCAAGATAAACATATCACATGTTGACTTTTTGGTTTTAGTTTAATTTTGTTGCCAACAGCTCTTAGCAAATGTCACTAGCTATTCAACAACTAAGACACATTGTAAATCATCAAAACAGAAAATGAAAGAGCCATACATTTACAAGCTTTAAAAGTTTACATTAATAGAATAAGCATCATCTCCTTTAAATGCAAAAATATACAACTAACCTGATACAATGTGACTAGTTTTACATGTTTAGAAAAAAAAAATCATGTTTTAGCATGGACTTTATTCCTCCAAGGGCTATTAAATAGCAAAGATAACCTACCTTTTTAAGTAAGGTAAACTACTTGGTGTAGGGGAAAGGGCATTTAATAAACTTAAGTTAATGGGGAGGGCATGGAGAGGTGAGCAGTTAGAGATCAACGCTACAAACTTCCTGCCAAAACATTAAAAGAAAACAAATTACTACTCAACAGTATGTTGGATCTATTATATGGTTAAATTATGGGCTAACCTACAGGTATTCAGAGTATCCAGTACATGTGTAATCAGGTACTTAATGATTGAGTACATCAAATTATACTTCAGGATAATCCTCCAAATGAACAATACTCCTAAGTTTTGCTGTGTTTTTGTTTTTTAAAAAATACAATCAGGTCTGTGGAATTAGGATTTTTACTTACACTGATATTACGAACCAGTTTCTCTCTTAGGTAGCTGATATCTAAGACCATGACTCAAACTATCAAATGAGAATGGAAGGGAATATCAATTTGAATTCATACAGGAAAGGCTCTTAAAATGATTTTACAGGGCACTGCTTGCTTTCAGTAAAAATACCACTTTCTCCAACCTTTCTAACTTTTAATAATTTGTACTTTTTAGTCATTAACAAAGCTATTATCCTTATACGTTTTGCTGAAGTGTGAAACTAGTTTTTGTTTACCAGAATAGCAACTTTTGTGGTACTTTGAAAAATTAATCAGCCTACAATGTAGTGTTCAAATTAAAAAAGATGTGAAACAGATGTGTACAGTTAAATAATTAGTGTGGTCACTATAAACAACTCCTGTTCAAGGGTTTGTGTGGATTTGTATAGGGCTAAAGTTTACTTCAGAATCAAACATTAACAAACAGGGAGTCAAGAGAATCAGCTGTCACAGAGCTAGACTTGACCATTTCTTATAGACAAAGCAGAAATACAATGCATGTAACAAAAACGGTCAAAGGTTTTCAAAAGTTGATAGTTACAAATATGGTATTGAACATGTTCTACTTTATTTCAATACAATTTTCAACATACAGCCTACTATTATTTCAAGGTATTTGAAGACTTAAAACAAAATTTCTATAGACTACTTGCAAACAGTAAATTTTAAGTAAAGTGTTTACATTCTTATTTGAAAACAAAAATCAGATTTTTAAAAAAAAATGTGAGTGTCAAGTTCTGCTCTCTCTTGCAATCTTGAGACTATTCCTAAAAAAGGAAAAAGAAATTAAGTCAATAAGCTGTGAATAGTAAATACTAATAATAATTATTTCTAAAAGCTGATCAACTAACTTGCCTGCCAAGTTCATACTAAATAAAAGCTGTCAAAAATCAGAAAACTTCTACCTTTTCTTCTTTGCGTCTGTCCTTCTTTTCTTCATTATTTTCCATAGTCTCTTCTTCATCTTCAACAATCCCATCCCCTTGGTATTTGTCATGAGTCCATTTTGGACTGCTACCTGATTTTTTGAAATTAAAGCGCCCTCTGCCGCGTTGAAAAGTACCACGACCTCTTCCTCTTTTGGCCCAATAATCCACACCATCATCTCTGTCATCATGCTACAGAAAGGTTTAAAAAGAACACATCAATGAAATGACTTTTATGTAAAGAAATTAATTCTCTAATCACACCTCAAGTAATGAGATTCAAAAGAATTTCTCCACAAAAATATAAGGACAATGCAAAGGCCATAAAATGTCATTGTAATACTATAAATAATATTTGTCACGTTATAAATTATGCCTAGTATTAAAGATTTTTAAATCCTACGCTGAGATTTAAATCTAGATCTGAATGTTTACCAATCTGCAGCCTGAGTTTCAATAGTAAATGACAGCACAGCTCCATGGCAATTATCTCAGCTATTTTACAAAGTATCAAAGCTATTACACTCCAACCGTAATTTTTCAGTAACTGTACTTAAATAATTACTCCCCAAACTTAAGCAAAACAATCTCCAAGGCTTAAAAGTACTAAAGTACTCCAAAGCTAAAGCGTTTTTAAAGAAGTATTCCCATTCCAAAAGACAATATGAAATGTCTTCCTCATGTTAACTCTTTAATTAAGCCTGCCAAGTGTAAGATGAAAAGTGAAGTCCAACAATGGCCCTTTTCAAGAAAACAAGTATTAGTAATACAAATGTCAAGTTACACAGCCTTCTAAGTACTTATATTGTGCAGCTACCCAGCTCACTAAAATCTTTTCAAATAAATCACAAAGCCTGAATAGAGCAAGCCTTTATAGATAAACATTTTATAAAGATTAATTTCTTATGCAACTTAAAAATAGGAATTGTACAGGCAATTATTAAAGAACAGTTCTCCCCTGTTAATAATTGGTATATTTTGATACCTTTACCCAATCAATGACTATTACTAGGTAGAGTTGGGCATGATTCCATAGAAGAATGACTTCTGAGATTACCAAAGTTATACAGACATCAGAAAAGAGACAGTCTGGAGAGATGGCTCAGAGGTTAAGAGCACTGACTGTTCTTCCAGAGGTCCTGAGTTCAGTTCCCAGCAACCACATGGTGGCTCACAACCATCTACAATGAGATTTGGTACCCTCTTCTGTACACTGTATACATAATAAATAATTTTTTTTAAAAAAGAGCCACTCAAAACGGTGCCAATAATTACATTGTTTCATGCTCCCTCACAGCATTAATGCTCAATTTTACAATATTCTTTGTTCTGTGTGGCATTTAGCAGTCCTTGAATTTGTAGTAAGAAGCAAAGAAGTTCTGGAGAAAAGACCTGCCATTTACCCAACAGAAACCAACTTCTCTGATAATTTACCTCATTCTAATTCAGGGAGACAGCCTTGAGGGAACACTAGAGAATAAGTTTTTTTTTTTTTTTTTTTTAAAAAAAAGCCTTGGCCTAGTATCTAACAAGCAAGAACTCAAGGGTTCTATAGTGCTTATTATTGTATGGTAAGACACTGGCTCTGCATACATGTATTCATCCAATCTGTAGAGTCAAGTATACTGTTATCTATCTATTCCTATACTATAAAACATCAAGAAACATGGAAAAATGAAAACTCTTACTGACCATTATCCACAAATCCTGAAGGCAGTATCTGAGTAACCATATCAGGCAATTCAGAGTAGAAATGGAAAAGGGCAATAGCAAAATTAGGTGCCAGCCAAATTAGCCATTCCTTAGATACACCCTCATCTGCAAGTTGAAGTAAAAAGATTGTAGAACCTCAGGAGACTAAGATGATTCCTTCAGAGAACATGCTAACACCAACTGTGAAACTGTGAATACTAAACACACTGTTTTTTCTTTTGCCATTTTCTCATGTGTGGCATGTGTACACATGCCTGTGAGAAGAAATGACTAAAGCTGGAAACATTCTTGAAAGTTCTACATTTTTTCACCGAGGAAGGGTCTTACAAACAATCCCATTAGTATGGTAGCTATGGCTAGGGAAATCCCTTATCTCCACCATGGAAGCAGGAATTACAGATAGGCCTTCATACCACAAACCCAGCGTTTGTATGGGGATCCTGGGAATTTCCTGTGTTAACCACACACCCCCAGCCACTCTAAACAGTCTTAATTTTCAAATTCAAAATTTGATTTTCCTACTACAAAATTTGTAGCAATTGTAATGTTCCCAGATGAAAGAGTCAAATAGTGACCTAAGAGCCAGAATGGGTTTTGTTTTTAAGGAATCTACAATGGAGTGAAGATCTCCTGTGTCCTCATCTCTCCTCTACCACAAGTACCAACAGTTACCCCGGTATGCACACCTATAATCCCACCATTCGGGAGACAAGAAACTACATTGTAAAGTTAGCCTGTACTACACAACAAAATCCTGTCTCCACCTCACATTAGTTAATAAATTTAAAAAGTACTGAGTTGTAAGAAGAATTAAATTGCAAGTTACTCCAAAACTTGACCCCCTCCTCCATCCCTAATCTTTTCACTCTACCAGGGATTAATCATTTACTACTTCTGATAACTTGCCCATTTCTGTATTTTCCCACTTGTTCTAATTCATGTTCATCTCTCAGGATCCACATTACACTAGTATATTTCCGACAGTTTTTACTACTGATATCACACCCTTGCATAAAGGAAGGTTGGAGATAAATTTTCAGAATTTAACACACACTACTGTAATTCATCAAGGCAGCATGAGGACCACAAATAAGAAATTCAGCTTGGAGCACAGTGCACAGACTCAAATACTAGCCCCATTCTCACTAGCTCAACAGTCAAACTTTTCAGTAATTGAGTCATTTTTCATCTGGAATACAGAATAGCTTCAACTCAGAGAATTTTTTTTAAACTTTCAATGTTTTCATGTCTAAGAGTAGATCACTATGTGACCCATGCTGGCCCCAACTATTCTTCTGCCTGAATACTGGGATTTCAGTTATGCACAACCATGCCCAGCCTAAATTCTACTGGGTTAAACTTTCTACGCTACTATATTATTGTTAAAGAACCCAAAGAAATGTCTAATTTATTTATTTATTTATTTATTTATTTGCCTTGGTGTTTGCCTGGAACTGGAACTACAGACAGTTGTTAGCTGCCATGTGGGTGCTGGGAATCGAACCCGGGTCCTCTGGAAGAGCAGACGGTGCTCTTAACCGCTGAGCCATCTCTCCAGCCCCAGAAATGTCTAATTTTAAACCTCTTTTTTTGAGTTGTATTTTGTTCATATCTCTATTCTCAATATGATCTAGTCAGTGTTTGTACATAAAATGCAAAATACTTTTAAGACATTCTGGTGAGCCAGGTAATGGTTAATCCCAGCACTCAGGAGACAGAAGCAGGAGGATCTCTTAAGTCTGAGGCCAGCCTGGTCTACAAAGCTAGTTCCAGGACAGCCAGGGCTACATAAAAACAAAAAAACAGCAAACACACAAAAAAAATTCTGGTGAACACAAGTTGCCACTTCAATTTGTTCTTAAGTACCAATAACTTAACCATGTTAACCATTAGTCTGTGATATTTGTAGGCATATACTATATGGGTCAAAAATTTAAAATTATAACCACAAGAGGGAAGTGGTAATGCACACCTATATTCCTAGAACTCCAGAGGCAGAGGCAGGCTGATCTGAGGCCAGCCTGTTCTACAAAGCAAGTTCCTAGACAGCCGGGGTGACACAAAGGAACTCTACCTCCAAAACAAAAACAACAAAAAATAAAATGCTAGCAAGCAATAGCAAGTTATTATCACCATTTGTTAAGTAACTAATTTTGTTGTTGTTTTTTTCAATACAGGATCTCTGTGCAGTCCTAGCTGTCCTGGAACTGCTCTACTGACCTAGCTGGCCACTCTACTTCTGCTTCCCATAGTGCTGGGATTAAAACTGCACACCACCACACCCAGCAAGTAGCTAAGTCCTTAAGGTAACACACTAATAAAACCACTGCACATCACAAACAATGTCCCAACTGAATACACTAAAAAAAAAAAACCAAAAAAAAAAACAAACAAGGAAGCACATTGTGACAAGCCAATAAAAAGGCTGATCTAAATTATAGCTTTTTGTTCAAGAGTGCAGCATCCAATGCATTAAGAATAAGCCAACACAGTAAAATCACTAGTCCAAGGGCATCTTCCAGCACATACTAAAGTTTGAAACCATGTCTCAAAAATAAACTAGTTTTTGAAACTGATAAAATCATCTAATAGTATGCCACACACATTCCTTTATTCCCGCCAATCAGAAAGCAGAGGCAGAAGGATCTCTGTAAGTCTGAAGCCAGTTTAGTCTATATGGAGAAACGGTATCTTGCAAAGGAAAAAAGCCTAATGGTTACACATTTACTAGCTAGCACTTATTCTCTCTTAACTTTCTGACCTCTTGCACTTGAGCTATTTGTATGGCATTTTTATTACTACTTCTCATCCTATCTTTGAAATGGGGGCCTTTTAATAACATGTTCTATGAAATTTTATCATATTTTAATGGTGACTGTCATATGATGACTCTTGGATCTTGGTGTCTCTCTAAATCTTCATTAACAACTATCCATTGGATTTATTCTTGCTTTCCCTAATCACTTCAAATTAACCTAGATAGGGAAGAATTTATTTTCCTTACAACTGTGTCCTTCCTTTAGGTTTTCAGTTACACTACTCCCAGCCAAACCAAATTACTTCCAAGATCCCATTAAGTCAGGAGTGGTGGGCCACAATTGTAAATCTGGCCAGTATTTAAGAATCAAAGGCCGGGCTGGAGAGATGGCTCAGTGGTTAAGAGCATTCACTGCACGGACTGCTCTTCCGGAGGACCTGAGTTCAATTCCCAGCATCCACATGTCAGCTAACAACTGTCTATAATTCCAAGATCTGACACCCTTACACAGTTATACATGCATGCAAAACAGCAATTCACATAAAATAAAAATAATATTTTTTTAAAAAAGGAATAAAAGGCAGGGAGGGGCCAAATAAAAGACCAACCAGTTAAAGCTCCATAGCAAGAAAAACCTGGCAGAAAATGCTTTAAGATTATATTTCAAATGTAGCCCCTTGGTTCAGGCAACTGTTATTTACCTCTTCAACTGCTTGCATTGCGTTTTTGTTTGTTTGGGTTTTAAAGCCTGGGTTTCTCTGTGTGGCCTGGCTCTTCTGGAACTCTCTATAGACCAATCTGGCCTCTGAGAATCCACCTCTGAGTGCTGGGATGAAGGTATGTGCCACCATTTCCAGCCTACCACAATCTTGATTCCTGGGTTTTCTCAATTTTCCCAAACATATTTACACCAACAACCTACTCACTTTAACCTCTTCTCGTACACTCACTCTACCTACCCATCTTTATGCTCGGGATTTAAGACAAGCTTCTCTACAGACTCTCTCCTCATCAGTGCCTTTATAAAGTCACTATGGCTATATTAGAGACAGTCTCAAAATAACTAATTAACTAATTTAGGGATATGAACTATTTCTGTATGTGACCATATCCCCACAGGTACCTACAGAAGATCCTAGAAGAGGTTGTCAGATCCCAAGATACATTTACTGAACTTTGGTCCTCTATAGGAGGCGCAAGTGCTCTTAGCCACTGAGCAATCTATCCAGCCCATTTATAAAAAGAATCAAATGTAAATGAGTCTTTTAAAACAATTCATCAATAACTGAATCATGCACAATGCATTCTAAAAGTTTACATAACTTTTTATCATTTTGGTTCAATAGGAAAGTGAAAATCCATTTTTGGAGAAATGTACTGCTCATTTTCTAAACAAATTAACTTCAGAATATAGATTTGGCCTGTAATTAAGCAAATCTGCTATGAGCACTCAAGATTTAATCACTCTAAAACCATTACTATTTGCTTATTGCTTTCAATTTTCAAAACTAGTCCCGGAAACATGACTTCCCTGAAAAGCTATGACAAAAACTAATACTTCTGGTAAGTTTTGGTAACTTAGCAGCTATCTCTATAATACAGAACATAAAAAAAAAAAAACCCCTCTCCCCATGTCAAACTAAGCAAAATGACCATATCTATAGATCGATCCTTCAAGACCCACGACCTCCCACTTTATCCTTGGAAAATTATTTGAATAGGAAAAGCATGTCCATCACAAGAAGGCGCAAAGCCAGCATACCTAGTAATTACATTTTGCAAAAACCTGGTTTTCCTATATTCCAATCCATTTTTGAAAACCTTAAGATCCTTCAATACAAGAATCATGAAAATCATTACTTTGTCTTTAAATTTTTGATAGAAAATAAATTTAGTTAAGTAATTTCTATACTTAGAACTGTCTTAAGACAGATCTGAAAGTTAACTACAGTATGTTTTTTCTCTGCATGTGGCAATCAAATAAGGCACATGTTTAATTTACCTTAATCAGTCTACTGTATGTGATGTTAAGTCAAGCATACAATCAAAACTAAAGGGACCCGCATCTGAACTCGAATCTTCAAACAATTTAAGTAATGATATTAAGAGAAAAAAATGTTTGCCGAGGTTACAGTGAAATCTCATACTGTACTGAAATGTATTCACCTAGGATGTTTTGAAAATCAATGCAAACCAAGTAAAACAGATTTCTAACACCCACCAAGAAGTACTTCTTGCTCTTTGGGGTATATTCTGGATCCCATTCCTCTTCCTTCGGTCTCTTTTGAAAAGTAGTATTTGAGTTGTTTGGACCAGTATTTGTCCCAGCAAAAACTCCTCTGGCTCTTCCTCTGCCTCTAATTCGAAACTGATTAACATTAACAAAGTTGTTTAGTAATGCAATCAAAGGTATTTAGTTACATGCAAAATTTAGATTTTACTGCAGTAACAAAAGGAAAATGTTGTGTATGCATGTGTGTCTGTCCGCCTGTCTGTCTTCACAGCCACGGAAAGAGTAGTCATTTTATATCATAGGCCTCCTGGATTACATAGATTAAGAAAAATAATATATTGAAGTATTAGAATATGTACTTTCATGGCCTAAAACTTACTATTTCCAAACTACGATATTTTCAAACTAGGTCCTCCCTTTTCACTAGCCAAAAAATTACCTAGTTCCTTTTAATTATATCACTAGAACCCAGTTGTCTAACCACATCTGTCACCCTGCAAGAACACTCTTCCCTTCCCTAAATGATCGCGTGACTGTTGCAATATCCAACAGATAAAGCTAAAGGTAAAAGTATGGACGTGAGAAAATGCACTACCATTAAACCTGTAACAGTTACAGTAACTTTATAAAACATGGAGATAACACATGCCTATGTAAACTTAGAAAAGTGTAACTGGTACACAAATAAGCAAGGACCTGAATAGGCAAAACTGAAAACAGTAATAACACAGAGATGAGTGGATTTTAGTGTTTTTAAAATGAGTTTTACAAATAGTGATTTAATAAGTTAACTTTTAAAATTGTTATCTGAGGGGGGAAAAGTTAGTTTATACAGATGCTTCAAGACCTCTCCAGCTTGCATTTCAGAATGAAGATAGTATTTCAAATACCACTGAATTTCTCAAGACTGATTCTGACTTTGGGAAAGATAGCTAATAATCTATAAGTTATATTTGATTTCCTCTTTTCACAGTTCTCCTAGGTGAGTGATCAAAGAAAACTCTTACTCACAAAGGTTCCTCGAGGTCTGCTAACGCCCGCAAATCCTGAGTAGTCTTTCATCTCATGGTGAGCTTTAAACTCGTCTTCTCTTTCTTTCTTACTCTCTTTTTCTTCCCGAGAACTGGGTGAGGAAGGCGATGCTGAGGAGGAGGAGGATCGAGAATGGTCTTGCTCTCTACCTTTATGTTTGCTGAAAAAATAAAGAAAATATGTGCTTTTTTTTTAAAAAGATAAAAAATTCTTTAGAATCTTATGAGGAATGTTTTTAAGTTTAAAAAAAAACCTACGCCCTTTTAAATTATTACACAAGTAAAATCGGGTATAAACTCTGACAATCTGTTTCCAATCTTCTTCAATTTTATATAATTAACAAATTCACTATAGCCTACCAGCTAGAAACTGGTAGTTTGCAAACTTCAATGCTGTTCAGTTCTTCATTATATTAACTTGTAATCTTTTGTTATTTTAATAAAAGGAAAGAAAAGAGTGGGTTTTTGTTGTTTATTGCAGTGCTGGGAATTGAACCCAGGCCTGACACATGCTAGGTAAGCATTCTACAACTAAGCTACAGCCCAGCCCACAAAGGTTCTTGAGTCCAAGTTTTAAATGACTGCAGTTTACATATACATTGAGTAAGAACAGTTTATATGGTTTGGGCCATTACATCATGATAAAAATAAAGGCATGTGACATTACAAGTAATAGTCATAATTTTAAAAACACAAGTAAAATCCACCATTTACCTAACAAACATCAAGAAAAACAATTATCTGTAATACATTGAATTCCTACATTTGACTCTATGATGATCAAATTTACATGATTCTAATGCAACACCCAAAAAGGTCATACCTGCAGTTAACTCTTACCACTGCTAATAGTATCCACGGAAATATAATTTTCAAAGTGCACAATCCTATTTCCTAGTTTTTCCTCCCCCCATCTCTCCCATGTTAAACCACTAGATATCATTTTAACAGTCTTGTACTCTGGGTGTTATGAGTTGAAAAAGTGCGGAATCAAGCATAACGAACCAAAGTTCTTACACAAACTGTTTCTAGAAATGCACTGCATTGAAGTCCAACCTCCTGATGTAGCCTGGATAATAGGACACATTAATTTGTCATTTTTTTTTTCAGTGTTAGCTTGCTATTCCAAAGTTTTTGTCCTCATCCACCATAAGCCGTGTAAAAGACAAATACATTTTTGCTGTAAAACAAATAATTTTAATTGTTTAAATTTAAACATTCGATTACATAGTCAAATTGAAAGCAATTAAGCTGACAATTATTAAAGGCTAATTAGAAGCTAAAACCTAAGTCAAGATAATTTTAACAATTACCTGTCATCTTTGTAAGATTTGTATTCCTTGTAATCTTTTGGAGGTTTTTCTTGCTTTCTTGATCCACTAGATTCCCTGGAACCCTTGGAATCCCCTCGTTCCTTACTTCTTTCTTTACGGCGGCGATCAATGTCATGCCGAAGATCAGCTGAATCACACCTTAATTTTTTATCTCCCTGAAGAAAACACATGTAAAATACAGATTTTTAGGGAAGAAACAGAAATGCATATATACATGCAGCATTACATTACACCGGATTCTAAATTTGCATTTTAATATCAAAAACCAATGCATGATATACAGCCATCATCCTTGGAATTTTTAAAACTATTTTTACAGAGCATTTGTGTACATATACTAGAAGTTACTAAAAATCCTTAGATTTGTATTTACTCAAAGCAATCTGTAATAATCTTTCTGATAATCCTTCTACTAAGAGAATCATGATTAACTCTCATTCCTCCAAATAGCTTTTATGAAATAGTTGAGTAGTGTTATCATCTATAGTGAGATCCTGAGGTTATGGGTCTCATTAACTAAGCCTCATTATCATCAAGCTCTTCCCAGATAAACTGATAAACCCAAGAAAAGATACTTCAAAATTAGGGATTCTGTAATTTTCATGACATGCAAGTGGAATTCGATTAATAATACTGAGGTTGAACAAAGGTCAGACAAAGTCAAAAAGATATTATTGGCAATCCTGTCCTCAGTGTATCTTGGGCCATATATTGCCCTTTCTCAATTCAGATATTGCAACAGACATTAGTTTAACTGGGTCACAGTTCACCTCCTCCTTGTTCCATTGCTTTTTCAAATACTATATAATTTAGGAGTTGTAAAGAGGCATCTAGGAATGAAGAGAAATTATACATCAGTAAGATGCTAAGCAATGTGGACATCCTTGACATTATGCAACAATGAGAAGTATTTATTCTGGGAAGTCTAACTGCAACAATCATAAGCATGAACAAAATTGAAATATATATGTATGCATCTCAATGTTGTAAGTACTACTACTCACCAATTTGTTCCTAGTGTAACAAGTCTACTCATAATCAAAGCATTCCTAGTCACCTGGGTATTACTAACTCCACAAGAAACAAGATAACCTAAGGGAAACTTTGTAAAGTTTGCTAAGCATATAATTTCATATTAACATGTTATTCATTAAGACAGAAAGATGACAAAGCCAAATTATCATGTACTCCTAATCACCTATCACTTCTTTTTCAGACCAAAAGTTAGTATGAGTACTAAGAGGAGAAAAATACTGGCAGAGCACAAAGACAGAGTGATTTGTTAGAGAAACTAACATAATTAACTTATTGAACCTAAAATATTAAGGACAAAAGATTTTTTAAAGTATTAAACTTGTTCATTCCTCAGCCCATTTTTCCTAATCTGTTATCTCCTGTGCAAAGGTAATCTTATCCCTAAGTCTAGATATCAAAACCAATTCAGTTAATAGCACATCCTACTGAAAAACGTGTACATTGGCATTGTCAGGAAGTTCCTATCAATAAAAGTACAAGCAATCCAAGACAGCCCAATTGCTCCACGAAACAGACATATTATTTTAATTAGGAAAGTCAAGGTTAAGAACTTATTTTCCAAAACTGTTAGCATTTTCAAAATAGAATTAATCCCTTGGTACCTCTGCTACATATTTTCCTACTAAATACTTTATAGACAGTCATATGAACTAACATATCTAATAAATGTCAACTTTGAATCATCAGAACCTTTAATTGACTACACTGCAGTCTCACCAAGCTCCTGGCTTCCTCGCCTTACCTGTAGGATCTACACAGGTTCTTTCAAGTTTCAAAGCCAAATTCCTAAGTAGTCCAATAGAAACAAAAGTTCACTCAGCAAAATAATTTTTAGAATGCCCATTTCTTTTCTTTCTTGTGATGTAGCCACAGCTGGCCTCAAACTTAAATGTAGCTCAGATAGGTTTGAAATTCAGAGATCTACCTGCTTCTGCCTCCTGGGTACAGGGAATAAAGTTGTATCCAAGCCTAAAGTGCCTATTTTCTTTTTTTTTTTTAACTAAAAGTAAATTTTTCTTCCATGCAATATATTCTAATTATGGCTTCCCTTCCTCTATTCCTTAACAGTTTTACTGCACCTCTCCTCCCCGCTGGGTCCACCCCCTTTCTCTCATGAGAAAACATGCAGGCATCTAAGGGATAATAGTTAGAATATAGATCAACAGAAACACATAAACTGAATCGGGACCAAACAGAAAGGAAAGAGCCTGTGGGGTGGAGGAGACCTACCTATTTCTTAAATCACATACAAAATGTGCAATACCCAGGGGTGATGGTGCACATCAGTAGGCTTTGGCAGAAATATTGCAATGAGTTCAAGGACAGCTTGAGTTGTCAAACTTGCTACCCTTAAAAGGCCTAACAGCATTAGGGTAACTTCTTTGAGGAAAAACAAATACAAATAACTTTAAGGCATACTCAAATTCTGATTTATTGATCTCACCTGAAAACCTTACAAAAAGGCACAATTTATTTTATACTGTAATGTTTACAAATTGTTGTCTATGCCCACCCTATTCTTAAGACTAACATTTACCATAGGTAAGCATTTTCAAAAAGTATTGTTGGTTTAAATTAAAATCCCATAAAGATATTTACAAATTTTAAAGATATAATCATTTTGCCTCAGAAAACAATATTTAGTATATCATTAAGTTCAAAAAAGCAAATATACTTTTAAAAAACATACCTTCTGATTTTCTTCTTTAAAAACTCTCTCCTCCCCTGCTAAACGGGTATGTTTCCTCAGAGCACTTGGAGAGATGTCAATCCTCCTTAACATAAAATAAAGTGTACTTTAAATTATATAATGTACTTTCTGATCCAAAAGAAAACAGTTCTGCCCACTGTTGGAGGGCACTAGATAATTACGTCTCTCCTAGAGAAACCAATTGGCACTTTAAGTCTATTGACTTAATTCCTAAAACAAGAAAATAAAAATTACATACATTAAAAATTAATGACAAACTGAATATGGTGGCAAATGCCTCTAATTCCAGTACTCCACAGGGTGAGACAAAAAAGATTCCTTTGGTTTGAGGCCCATGTAAACCACATATAAGCTACAAAGCAAAAATCCTGCTTCAAACACAAAACCAATTAAAATATTTTGGGTAGGTTTTTATATATAAATGATAGCAGACCTTTGAAGCACTGTTATATTTTAATCACAAAGAAAAGGTATTGTAATTATTATTTTAAATACTAATCATCATGCAATTACAACACATTAGCATATTCAATATTAATGTTGCTATTAACAATAAAAAATTAGTGGCTTCCAAGAATTCTTATAATTTCATGTATTTGGTTCAATTTTTGTGATTGTGTACCTTTTTGTTTTAAGCTCTTATTGGTTAAAACTTCTCAATGCTTCTTTAGCAGTTATCAACCACCAGAATACCTACGCAACTAAGCACCAAGTTAGGTACTTTAGGTTTTACGCTATCCTGTAAAGTAATCTGTGGATGAAATACTGATGTATAGATATTAAATAATTCCTTCCCAATCCAACAAAGTACAGCAACCCAGACTGCATGCTGACAACATTAATGCTTTTTCATGATAAAACTCTTCTGTTTCTCCCTACAAATTTCTACCTCAGATGGACTCAACAAATTCAAAGGTTCCTTTAGGCCATCACTCCCCAACCCAGGCCCCCAAAACCTACAGCTATTTAAATTTCAGAGTAATCAGGTTAGTATTTTAACAAGTTTAAAAAACTAAGTTAACTTAAAAAAAAAAAATCAGAAAAAGTTTTATTTTTCAACTTAAAAATATGGTGTTTCAGTCTAAGAGAAAGAAACTAAAGTTTACTTGCATATAACAGCACACTTCCCATATAATCTTGTTTAAGCATCTTTCCTAGTAACACTGATATGCAAATTCAGTATTGTACATACCTGTGTATCTCAGGACTCTTCTGACGGGTACTATGTTCTTCAGTAGCTTTCTGGTAAGAAGTGAACCGCTCGTTTAGGGTCACTGCAGGTGATTTGAAGTATTGCTCTGTTGATTTAGGAAAAACACTGCCGAATTAGGAATCTTAATTTTTAAGGGAGGATTTTCATTTGTGATAGAAGAACATGGAGCAAGTGAAAAAAATAAATAAAAATACTCAAGAAACCTAGCAGAAGAGAATCAAGTGTTAAAAACTCCTGCTCTTTGTTACTTCCTTGTACCTCAGCACATGATCTCAAAGGTTCTCACAGGTCCATGTCAATACTAAATATAACCCCAAAATAATTAACAGATTAATCAAGACTCTAACTCCACGCTAATCAACTACTTCCTCAGACAGAACAAAAAGGAGTAACAGGTGGCATGCCCATAAACTCTGCCAACTAAGGTTGTACTTCAACTAATCATTTTGCAGAAAGCAAAAATAAAGAAATAGTTTGTGTAAACTAGTAAAATTATTTTAACTATGATGACATAGCAACAGAAATGGCTTTACAAAAAAGTGAATATTGCCATTGAACTGGGAAAAACAATTGATTTACATTTACTAATTCCTCCAAAAAATCTGGCATCTTGGCAAACCTGACAACATATATGATACTGTATTTTTCTTTAAGCAATTTTTAAATTAGTAATAACAATATTGATTAGTTTCTAAACCAGTTTAAAATACACTGTAAATGTAAAATAGACGTATAAAGTCATGAACTATGAAATGTTACATTATGAAGCAAGCTATCTGCTTAACAGGTCAACATACATCTGTATCAACTTACCGCCCAATATCCAGCACATGTCTCATAACCAATCATTAAAACTTGAAACGGCCACTACAAGGGTAGTGCCTCAATCATAATTCCATGAAACCCAGGAATTTGAGCTAGCAACTCAGTTTTTATGCCATTTTTGCCAGGAAGACAGAAGATTCAACTTTGCCTGTATCTTTCAACAGCTATTTTACTTTGAAACATGGATTTTGCCATTTCAAAACATATTCCAGGACCTAGTTACAATGAAAAAGAAAACATCACTGGGCATTTTCAGCTCTATATAAAGTAAGAGCTGTTCAGATCGGTTGCACAACACCAATTATGAAACATAACTACAGATCTTCTAAAAAAAAAAAAAAGAAAAAAGAAAATGAAAAAGGAAAAAAATGTATCAAAATCTGATCTCAAAATTCAACAATAAAGTGTGGAGACAGGTCAAAAAAAGGGATAAAAAAAGAAAAATGTTAATGCTTTCTAATTTTATGTGCCACAATACTATAGTCATAAAAGTCATAATATGGTTCACAAGCTTACTACAGCCAAATATCAGACTCTCTGTTACCATGCTGACTGTAGCCAAAAAGAAAGTCATTAACTATTACTGATATAAAGAATTGTGAGTGACAAATTTTAGCTATTATTAGTTGTTCACGTGACCAACTTTACAGAGGAAAAAAAAAAAGACCAACAGCCATCAAGTTTCCTGGGAAAGAACCTGCTAAACACAAAAGTAACCAAAGGAAAACTTACCTAATTGACCCAAACAAAACTACTCTAAAACCCTTGAAAATTATTAGCTTTTAATTTATAACTACATACTGGTAAAAATATGAATTCATGACTTTACATGACCTTAGCTAAAATAAACCTCTTTATTTAGAACCTAAATATATTACTGTAATTAGTCATTACACTTAATCACTAATACAGTCGTAAATCTCTTAAATCTTTACTGTTTTAAGAATTCCTGCTCATTTTAAATAAAATGAATAAGACTGAAGTATTATAAACAAATTAAGCAAAAATTCAACAACTATTTTTCCAATGCCTTCAGATTGCTTTAAACTGATTATAAATTCTCAGTAAAATAATAGTAAGTATATTGCCTAAGGTTGTTAAAGATTTATACATTATGTGTCGCCAAGTCATGGGCATACAATGACAGTTAATCTTTAAACAGTCTTCACTGTACATGCAATATGACATTGAGATTTTCAGTATTAAACAAATCTGACATGATACAGATTTTTATGTTTTAACTTCAGTCATTTAATCATCTTACATTAATTAGTCTCAATGCTAACAACACTGGTATCCTCTCTACAAAATATTTTTTAAATGTTTAATATTTAATAGTGACTAATATATCTACCTGCTAGCTCAATTTCAACTTAACTACTCTTTATTTTGCATGCAAGAAAAGTTTACTTCATGATACTAAATATACTAAGCATACCTTTAACATGATGGACCAAGGATACAATGTGTTGTATAAATGACTCTGAAGTGCTTTTGCTGGCCTGAGGCAACTTAATGTGGTCAAAGATGGATCGGAACTCTTGCTCCTTCTTGACAGAATGGACAAGCGTACTAGCAAGTAGCCTGTCTTTAGTCAAGGAGGCTGGCCTAGAATACATCAAGAACACACAGACACACACACACAAAATACAGCATTGGTTTGAATGTGTAAACACCATGTTCAGAAAAAATAATTTTACCACTAACTACCTCAAGATTACTTACTAGGCATCAATGTGGAATTACCTGTTAGAATCATCAAGAGGAACAGGTGCCATTTTGAGTTTGACTTCAGGACGATGAGAATCACTGGCTATCATTTTGATCCTAAGTGGGCTCTCCTCTCTGAAGATAGACTTTTCTCGTGCATCTAGATTCTTGTGTAGAGGGGGACTGTAATCAAAGAGGTCTTTGAGCTTTTCAGACTTTACCTGCTCAGGTGACTGTGTTTCTTTCTTTACTGTCATTCTTTCAGAACCTTTGTCCTCTTCCTTGTGCTTATCTTTCGCAGTGCTAGGCCTCTCCACTATGTAACCAGTCTCTTTCAGTTTATAGTTTTTTTCTTCTCTAAATCCATCACTGTCTCTATTGCCTTTTAGTGAAACTTTGGACTTGTACTTGGGTCCTTCCTCCTCAGTATTCCGGTGAGATGAAGTAGCAAAACTTTTCCCCTGATCTGCCAGGACCGATTTCCTAAACTGTCTATAATCCTCTGTCTCCTCAGTGTCATCCCCTTCTGAATCATTAAATTTTTGTTTTCCAGATTCTTTATCACTGAAGTAATCTAGAACTTCCTGGTCATCCCAATCTCCTTCTGCCCTGCCTTTCTCTGACCCTTTCTCCTTTGAAGCCTCTTTATCCCTGGGACCCCTATCAAGCAGGAACACTCTAGACTCTTCATCTGTGAACCTGTGAACAAGAAAAGGACAGTAACTCTGGACTGCAGTCACTGGAGACAACCTGCATATTTACATGTGCTGATGCTACTTAAAATTAACCTTAGTGTTAAAAGGATTAAAGCATTCACACACAACTTATACTTTCAAATGTCCCAAAGTTTAAAGTAAAGCCACCCTCAAAAACCTATTCTATGCAGACATCCACAATTTTATACTAACAAATCTAAATTTTAGAAAATCCTAAATTGAACTTTTAAGATTAGAACCATTAATGTACAAATACCAACTAAAATTCAATTTACATTTATGCTCAGATTTTCAGATTTCACTCTCAGTATTTTACAATAGGGTTTCAGGTATCCCAGGCTAGCCTCCCACTTTTATGACCCAGACACTCTTGATCATTCTGCCTCCTCAATACTGAGATTACAGGTTAGCATGTGCTACCACGTTTACCTTGTCTATGGATATAAACAACAGCTCACAGAGACTTTAATAGCAGGTATCAATACTCTGCTAACTCAGCCACAAAATAGTTCATATAAAATTTGCTCTAAAAAATGACTTCTAGAAATAATAATCATCTGCACAGTAAAAAAGAAATTAGTCTAGATTGCACAGTAAAAAGAAAAATCATAAGCAGCATATTTTTTCTACTTTCTCACTTTTAGGTCAATCATACTGTATTAACAGTCTAATTTTCATTAATTTGCTAGCATCTTCTATAATGCTTGAAATTAAAATCTAAACAAAGTACCTAAAATGCCATTGACTCACTGAGAATTATCAAGATTTTTTTTCCAAGTCAGGCAGAATTCACTAAGTATTGACAGTTGGATTGTATTACCACATAAAAATATGTAATTTGACTACACTGTCACATTCTAAAGCAAAAAGGAGAAAAAAAAATCCCTAACACAAAACTGCTTGTTTTGAATGAATCATTAGTTACCTTAAACTACTTAGTTTTTCCTTATTTGTAACCACTATGAACTGACCAAAAACAGTAAAGACTACTAGGAACATTACTATAAGTAATACTTCAATAAAACCATTTAGAATTATCTCAGTTGCTGTGGTATGAGTTAAACACATCACATTGCTATTTTAAAATCTTTCTTAAAAAAATGATTTTAATCATTACTATGAGAACAAAAATGCCCTACTTGGGTTATTACCTTTTTAAAAACTTTCCTGTCTTTGCTGTTTCCTGATCTCCTCCATCAGGATAAAAAGAGGACCGCCCCCTAGATTCCTCTCTTGGAGCATTCTGCGGTATGATTGTCTTTGCAGGGCTTCTTCGTGAAGGGATATGATGAATCGGACTATTCTGGGAAGGACTATATCGACTAGACCCATTTCCAACAGAACCAGATCCAGACCTTTCGGGACTGTGCTGCATGGAATGTGAATGCTGGGAAGGAGTATTTTTGGCAGAGTGGACTGTACTAAGCATGGGGGCATCTGAACAAGATGAACTCTGACTGGGTGGTGTAGCAATAGGTGAAGGACTATGTGGTGATCTAGGACTATTATCATAAGCTGAAAGGCCAGGCCAAATATCACCTGATGTGGCAGATTTATTAAACTCATCAATAGACTCAGATGGATCATGTTCAAATGTATCCTTTGGTTCCTCCTGTGATTTGCTTTTCAAAGGACTCTCTTCTTGGGGTTCCCCTTCAGCTTTTTTGGTTTGTTTTTCCTGAGACCCTCGTCTTTTAGAGACAGGAGATTTGCTATATGGGGATGAAGAACGAGATGATGATGATCTTGGAGACCTAGAGGATCTATATGACCGGCGAGATCTGCTTCGGGATCTTTGAGAAGAAACGGATCTTCTTTTTGGACTCCTGGAACGTGACCGACCTCGTCTAGGACTCCTAGAATGCCTTCTATTCCAGACAGGTCTATAGCCACCTCGATGGTATCTACCTCCTCCTCCTTGATAATACCCTCTACCCCTTCCTCTGTACCCATAAGGCCTTCTCATTCCTCTATTATTCCTGTAATCTCGACGATAATCTCTAGAATAAATACGATCTCTACTACGAGACCTTGAATATGTCCTGGAACGAGACCTAGAACTAAAAATGAAATAAGTATCAATTTAAGAAAAATAAAGTAGTTCAATCTACTATTCTAGATATATTGGGCCAAATAAAACATACAAGATTAAATTATATACTTTTAAAAAAAAATCTCATTTGTATGAAAGTGTACTGTTTCTGGGGGTTTTTTTGTTTTTTGAGATAGGGTTTCTTTATAACAGTCTTAGCGGTCCTCAAACTCGCTTTGTAGACCAGGCTGGCCTGAATTCACACAGGTACACCTGCCTCTGCCTCCCCAGTGCAGGAATTAAAGGTGTATACCACCACCACCCAGCTGTTTCTGGTATGTTTGCACATTGGGGAAACAGGCATAGAAATACGGGAGAGGGTATTGATACAGCAGCAGATTACAAAGCACATGTAAGCTGACACCAAAGGTCCTAGTCTAAGAGAAAATTAAATGGCACCACAAATTGCTAATGGTGAAAATGGAATTATATACAGTGAAATGCCACTGATAATCAGCAAAATTGATTATATAAAACAGAAAAATTACAAACTAGTATTCTCAGTAGGCTCCTCTTTTCTGTGCTATAGATAATATTACTTGGGAAAAATTTTTAAACAACAAAAAAAGGGAAATCATCCTTTCCAGGAACCAAACTCAGAAATAAAAAACCAAAAAACAATAACTATGATTCAGTGCCAAAGATTTTTTAAAATGCCCAGTTATCTCTTAATATGAAAAGAGACAAAGAAGTTCATCATATTAGCACAGTACAGTAAGAATCTCAGACACTGAGTCAGAGTTGAAATCTAGGTTACAACTTGGACAATTCTTAATTTCAACTCTAAATGAGAATAACAAATCCAATCCATAGTTTTACTGAGAATGAAAAACATTAATGGAGTTAGCACTATTATTATCTGTATACAGCAGACACCAATTATTAGCTACTATTTCATTAGTAAAAGCACCAGAAACACATTAATTCACCTGTATCTCTTCTTTCTAGAATGTGATCTTGATCTTGATCTAGAACTAGATTGTGATCTAGACTTTGACCTTGAAGAATGTGATCTAGAATTGGAACGGCCCATTTCTTTTCTCCTAATCAAATGAAAGAAAGATGGGTTAAATCAATATAGATAAAGATATTTTGATATTTATTTCCTGATGCTAGCTAGATTGTCATAATCATTACTTTTTTCAAATGAATACTTACTTATAAAATAGGCCTATTATCCCTAAATTAAAGTTTTCACTTGCATAACAGATACTATATACTCAAGATAAACTCTTTCTATGAATTAAACACCTATGTGCCTCAATCCAAAGACACCAAATATAGAAGTCAGGAAGAACAGCATCAGTCAACAGTTGTGTTAGATGTTTTGCCATACCCAATACAAAGCCTACCTACTTCATCTGTAAAAAAAAGACAAAATTATATGAGTATTACAGAAAAGAAACCTGAAAATAGAACATACAAATGTCACAATGCAGGCTAGAGAGATGGCTTAGTGGTAAAGACTGCTGTTTGAGATGGGACCCAGCACTAAGGAGGGAAGTGGACACAGGGTCCCACCTACCACCTAGCAAAGGGGAAATCAGTTTTCTCCAAAGGAGTCTCAATGGACATGGGTGTTAACCACATTTCAGGTCATGCCCCATGCCCAGAGAATACTTGACCAACACAAAATGAACTTAAGACTATTTCTGCTGAGTCTAAAGTATAGACTTTTTGGCTCATTTTGCTTTGTTTGGCTTTTGTCTTAAGTCTTTTGCTTATTTATTTTGATTTGTGTTTTTGTGGGAGTGTTTTTTAAGATTTATTTATTATATATACAGAATACAGAAGAGAGCACTAGATGTCATCATAGATGGTTGTGAGCCACCATGTAGTTGCTGGGAATTGAACTCAGGACCTCCGGAAGAACAGTCAGTGCTCTTAACTGCTGAGCCATCTCTCCAGCTCCTGTTTTGTGTTTCTTTTTTTTTTCTTTCTTTTTGAGAAAGAAAGACCTAGTGGTGGTACCCCACGCCCTTTAATCCCAGCACTTGGGAGTAAAAGGCAGATAGATGATCTCTTGTGAGTTCCAGGACAAACAAGACTGTTGAAGAGAATCCATCTCAAAAAAAAAAAAAAAAAGGAAAGTTGGGCACCAGAATCTTAATTTTCCTAAGCACTGACATAATCAGACCTCACTAGACAGAGAAATCAGTGATAGTACTGATTTATAAAAATATGCTCTTATCCTTTAAAAAAAAAAAATTGTACCTGGTAAATCATTGTATGTTCATATTAAATGTCACATTTTTAATTTTTCAGTGATTCAGAACACACACACAAACACGCAAAATCTTAGCCTTTAAACTATTTTTTTGCCATATTAAGTTGAACCCTAAACAACAGACATCATGGGCACTAACCCTTACGCAGTCAAGATTTCACATATAACCAATCTCTGACTGTTTCAAAACCTAAATACTGTTTGTCGATAGCTTACTGTTGACAAAAACCTTACCATTATAACAAAACTGGTACATTATATAGTTATATTCTGCCCCCAAAAAAATGCAATAGAAAATTTATTAAAGAAAACTGCCCACAAAAGATATCAGCATTACATTGTTAAGTGCTACTCACTACACTGGAGCTTGCAACAGAAAGCAGCTATAAAATCATTATAGTATGTACTAGTTAATGAAATCACTATTTAATGCTTCACCTTTGTATCACTGTGTCTGTGTGTGTGTGTGTGTGTGTGTGTGTGTGTGTGTAGGTTTTTGAGACAGGGCTTCTCTGTGTTGCCCTGGCTATCCTGAAACTTGCTCATAAACCAGGCAAGCCTCGAACTCAGAGACCCACCTGCATTTGTCTTCCAAGTGCTGGGCTTTAAAGGCATGCACCTCCACTGCCCAGCCGTATTTGTTTATATTTTTCAAAAGGAAATGAACCCATGCATTGTGTTTATAAATCTTGCATATGTTTTATGGTAATAAAGTATCATTTACATGTAAGTGATATTTTAAATTTTTTTCAATTTCTATAAACTACATGGCTTAAATTTTTTCCAACTGCTACAAAGTTTTTAAACTATGCATGTAGGTAGCCCAGGTGGCAGACCTACACTGTTAGCTACTTAGAAGACTAAAGCAAAAGTATCAAGTTCAAAGCCTAACCAAAATAATATGAGTTCAGGACCAGCCTGGGCTACTTAGTAATCCCAGAAAAGGAGAAGCAAAAGAGCAAGAAAGAGAAGAAAGTTAGTGATACATGTAGCTCTGTAGTAGAGTACTTGCTTTGCAAGCATTAGGTCCTAGGTTCACTCCTTAGTGTAAAATAAAAATAAGAACTGAGCATGTAACTGCTTAGCATGCACAAGGTATGGGTTTTGTTTCCTAGCACTTAGAGGGGAGTGGAGCAAATTGAAAACTAACTTCATTTATTTAAATTTTTGTTTTATGTGTATGGGCAATTTGCCTTCATATATGGTCGTATGTATGCCTGGTACTCACTGGGCCAGAAAGGTATCAGGTCTTCCAAAATTAGAGTTACAGATAGTTACAGTTACAACTACGAGGTACCATGTGGATGCTGGAAACTGAACCCATGTCCTCTAAAAGAGCAGTATGTACCTCTAATTGCTCACCCACCTCTTCAGTCCCAATTTACTTTTTTAGTGTGGGTACAAATGCAAAAATGCCAGTCTCCATGTGAAAATCAGACAACTTTATAAAGTTTGTAGAGCTGGCTCTCTTCTTCCTCCAGTTAGTGGGTTGAATGGAGGCTGTCAGGCTTGCACAGCAAGGACTTTTACTGCTAAGCCATCTCACCAGCCTGAAGTTCAATGTTAGTCAAGGACCAATTGTATAACTTTCCAAATTTCTAACTTATTAGTCAAAATAATCCTGTTCTTAAAACTCAATTTATTAATCCTGTAAAAGCCTGTAATTCTTATATTTTTAAATCTTAACTCTTGTTAAATAATTTGGGGGCACCACTTATTTATTTAGAGCTTGCTGTTATTATAAAATTGTACTAAAGTACATTATAGAAGGTAAGTTGAACTAAACATTTAAAGGCACAGGCCTTTAACCCAATACCTGGGAGGCAAAGGCAGGTGGATCTCTGCGAGTTCAAGACTAGCCTTGTCTACATAGGGAATTCTAGGCCTCCAGCCAGGACTATAGAGAAGAGAGACATCTGATTCAGGTTGGCAGCCAAGTTTCTCAAGAAAGTCAAAAGTAAAACTTATAGAACATAAATGTCATTTACCTTGGGCTTTATGCAGGATCCAGAAGTCAGTGATGCCTTTGAGATGCTGCCAAAATTCTTCCTATAGAGAATGTTATGAGAAATTAAACAATAAATTCAAATTCCTAGCAAAATTTTTTTAATAAGGAGTTTGAGATTACAGATATACATTGCTTATAATACATGTATTAGGAGTAGCAATAAATTAAGTAACTCAAACGTCCACTTGTTCAGATACATCCAAGGATTCACACCAACAATGTGATATACAGTGGCCAGCATCAAAGACTACCATGCCAAGGGTTGGACACATGTACTCTCCAAAACGTTTTAAGTTCCAGGCCAGCCTGAGTTAGTCACACAAGGGATGGTGTAAGAATTCCTGGCACATAACAACTACGTGGTAAACAGATGGAAGGAAGAGAACATCAAACAGTGACAATTACCACACTGGAGCGTTGGGGGGGGAGCAAAAACAGGTGATATGTTAACAGGGATAGTTAGGACAATTTTGGTAAGTTCTTGGACCTTCCCTAATGAGGTAACATTTAAGCTAAAGACAAGAACACCGCAAGGACCCACCAGGGGGCACAATGTTCTAAGCAGAAATCTGAACTTTGCATATTCAGGACAGAAAGGGTAATTAAGTTGTAGCACTGAGATGAAGAGTTGAGGGTATTAAGTGAAAGGACATGTAGAAATGGAACACATTTAATAGCATCGTGCAGGTCAGAGTAAACAATGTAATTTCACTCTAGTTTCTTTCCTTGTGTGATGTATGCATGTATGCAAGCATACAGGTGAAAGGCCAGAGGCTGAAATCAGAATGTCTTCTTCAGCCATTTCTCCAGAGAATCTCACCACCCTTTGAAGTGGCCCCCATCCCACTCCCACTCCATCACACTACATTAGAGGCCTGGATGTTAGCTGTGTGCTAGGGATCCAAACTCAGGTCCTCATGTTTCTGCAACAAGCACTCTACTGAACTGAGCCATTCATTCCACTAACCTCACTCTAAGACTACTGGGGAATTGCTAGAGGCTTATGAGCAGAGTCATCATTATCTGATCTACATTTTTCAGGTGGCTGCGTGGAGGCTAATAACCTAGAAAGGAGAACAAGTAGACAAATTGGACAGTTCAAAGTTAAATAGTTATCTAGGCAAGATGGTAGCAGAAGGGGGGGGAAAGACACAAATCTAGAATTTGGTGTCAAATCATACTTAACATTCACACATTTGTTTGGAGTGTAGCATATACAGAATATGGAAGTAAAAAAACAGATAAAGGGGCTGGAGAGATGTCTCAGCGATTAAGAGCACTCACTACTCTTCTGGAGAACCCAGCTTCAATTCCCAGCACCCACATGGCAGCTAATAAATGTCTGTAACTTCAAGATCTGGCACCCTCACAGACATGCAGGCAAAATGCCAATGCACGTAAAATAATAAAAATATTTTAAAAAAAAAAAAAAAAAAAAAAAGAGGGGGCTGGAGAGATGGCTCAGCGGTTAAGAGCACCGTCTGCTCTTCCAGAGGACCCAGGTTCGATTCCCAGCACCCACATGGCAGCTAACAACTGTCTGTAGTTCCAGTTCCAGGCAAACACCAAGGCAAATAAATAAAGTTTAAAAAAAAAAAAAAAAAGAAAAAAAAGAAAACTGATGTAGATCCCAAATTCTAACATCTTGATATTTAAGCATCTGGGAAACAGACATGTTGGGAACAAAAACAAGCTTTGTTTGTGGGCTTTAGGGTACACAGACTGTAAAAAGTTTGAGTCAGAATTTGACTGAATTCCAGATCTCAAGGCCTGTGTTTTATTCACTGCACAAACAAGTGCATTTACAGAGCTAAAACTCAAGTGTCAAATTCTAAAATCCCTTTACTTCAACCAAGGTTGCCTATTAAAAAACTCCAATTATGAACAGAGAATAAGTTGGCTCATCATAAATCTTTATCTAATTCCCCACAGTAAGGAACTCAAAAAAAAGGAAGCTATGTTTTGTCTTTAAATATAAAATAATACCTGTTGGTGGTAGGAGTAGTGATGGCAGCAGCCCACACTTAATCCCAGCACTTGGGAGGCAGAGACAGGCAGAGTTTGAGGCAAATCTGGTCTACAGAGCGAGTTCCAGGGCAGCCAAGGCTACAGAGAAATACTGTCTTAAAAATAAACTAAACAAATGAATTAGTTTAATTAAATTAAATCTATAAATATCTTAGAACTTTTTTTAATGTGTAAGACAGGCTAGAAAACAAGTGATTAAAGAAAATAAATGTCCATCAAGACTGATGACATAGGCTTGTGATCACAGCATTTGGGAGGCATGAAGGAACACAAGTGTGAAGGCCAGCCTAGACTATCTCAAGACAGACAAATCTATCAAGATAGATTATATGGAGGATGGGCGGGCAGACAGATAATTGATCTACACAGTGTTTCACAATCTGTAAACCCAGTCTCCTGTCCTGGCACTGAGGCAGGGACAAGATCATCTCAGCAAGTGTTAAAGACCAGCAAGTTCTAGGTTAATTGGGGATCCATCTCAAAACAAATTTTTTTAAAAATCTAAGATAATGCTCGAAGTATATTCTTTGTCCTATAATTTCAAACTTTTTTTGGGTTTTTTTGTAGTCTTGGCAGTCCTAGAACTAATCAATCAGGGGTATTCAATTAGACGCCTCTCAAAACAAAGTTTTTAAAAAAAATCTAAGATAAAGGTGCACAAAGTAGATTCTTTGTCCTATGATTTCATTTTTTTTCTTTTTCTTTTTTTTTTTTTTTTTTTTGGTTTTTTGGGGAATTTCTTGGCTGTCCTAGAACTACTTCCATAGACCTGGCTAGCCTCAACTCAGAAATCCACCTACCTCTGCAGAGTGCTAGGACTAAATGTGTACATACATCACCACCACCAGGCTGATTTCAAGCATGTACTTATCATACTGGGACCCAAATTTAAAGCAAATTACTGCCATTCACATCTTTTAAAATCTGAAATACACTGTAATATGTAAACAAGTATATTAGGTTCAAATCCAGGCTCACTCATTGAGTGACAACTAAACAATGTCTTTCAAGCTGTAATATCTGTAGGTATAAAATAAGGTATTTACAAGTTTATATATCTAACAGACAGAAAAAACTAAGCTAAATGGGACATAGTGTGTGCTCAGGCATTAGTTATAACTGGCTAGCCTTATTTGTTACAGGTTTTCTGCAGGCTATCCATAAATTTACTTCAAACAACTCATCTATTTTATGAGTACTCTGTTTTCAATACAGCATTAACAATTAATCTATAAAAATCATTCCAGAAATGCTTAATAAAATGGAAGTTTAAAATGCTTCATAGAATGGACAAGAAGCATTCAACAAAACACAAAATGTATTTACTAGTTTGAAAATTAGGAAACAACTGGACCAGAACATGAGAATTTATCTTGCCTTTTTGTTTGGTTTTTGAGACAGGTAACTCTGTTTAGCCCTAGCTGTCCTGAAACTCACTCTGTAGACCAGGCTAGTAATGAACTTCCATGTGCTGAGATTAAAAGTGCAAGGTATCATGCACCATTCTAATGTCTACGGTTCACCATTCTAATTTTGTACCATACTCTTTCCATAATTAAAAAAAACCAGTTAGTCACAAACTCTGTCTGTTCCAGCTACTTATCCCCCGCCTTTGAAAGCATGAACTAAGAGCGCATAGCTGTGCCCCACTGGGCTTAGATAGTTTATCCCTTTTTGGGCTCCATCTACAAAAGTGGAGAAATGATGAATCCAGTAAGACTAAAGTTCTAAAAATTCCTAAAACATTTTTAAAAATGTAAGCTAGTCCTATTACTTATGAAGCTCCTGGTCAGCCTGATTTTTACTCCTGAGAAGTCAACATATTAAATGCTTATGACTCAGAGGTAGTACTCATTAGTATTTTTAAGAATGTTTAAGATGCTAGAAACCAATAATGCACAAACTACAACCACTTACAATTACTACGCAGATACACTAGTCTTCTTGATTCTCTTATTAACAAATCAAGAAAATTAGGTCTGTAACTGTGCAGTACTTTTACCAACTCAGCTGTCAAGTCCTGAAATTACTTTGAGGCCAGCTCTAGGGATGGGAGGTGTGCTTAGTCAACAGTGCTTACCAGAATGCAAAAGCCCTGAGTGTGAGTCCCAGCACCATAATTTCCTATGATAAGAGCCCAAGTCAGTTATTTCAACACAGGAAATCTCAGTTTACTACGAACTACTTTGGGACACACTTCCGATCTGGATACCCTGATACAAATATACAAATAAAGTGATAAGTCTTTTCTATGTAAAAGTTTTTCATTGCTTAACAGTACCTCAACTATTCCAGTTAGAGCTATTTAGAATGCAAATTCAGTGAAGACAAGAGACTTTGGTCTGTGTTTCCCTTTTAATATAAAACACCTATAGCAACAGGCTGTTAGATCTGAAGTGACTAACGATTTTCATCTGTTTTAGGTGCATTTGCTTTCAATTTGTCTTTTTCAATTTTAATAGAAAATAAAAATTACGCAGTATCCCCAAATTTTGGTTTTTCGTGAAAGGGTTTCTATATACACAGTCCTAGCTATTTATTCCTGGAACTCGCTCTATGTAAACCAGACTGGCCTCGAATTCAGAGATCCGCCAGCCTCTGCCTCCCAAGTGCTGGGATTACAGGCATGTGCCAACATCGCCCGGCCCTGATTCCCGACTGTGACCACATAAACCTACAAACACATAAATACATGGAGAACTCGTAGTTCGAAACCACTTGGGTTCATGAGGCCAGTGTGAGATACACAGACCCAATATTCTGGCCACTCACTAGGCAAAGAAAAACTCAACAAGGACCCGAAGTAGTGACAGAAAAGTGTTACCCCCACCACTACCGAAGCTAATGCAGGAGATGAGCTTCGAATTCGAAATCAGCATTAGGCGACAGAGTTATAAACTCAACTTAAATCTTCCTCACCAATCACCAATGACAACTCCTAAGTGCCAACCTTTACCAAAAAAAGGTAAGTCAGCACGTGTATTACTGGAGAAAGGGCCCTTCTTTTAAACGCCCCCGTTAGGACCTAAATTTCACTCTCGAATGCAGTAACTAGGCACCGATTGCTATAGTCTAAAGTAAATGATTGTTCAAAGCAGAGAAAGTTGCTAGGAAACCAAAACAACTCACACTTAAAAGGAAAAAAAAAAAAATTCCCGCCAACACCCAGGTGCTGGGCGGGCGGCTACAAAGAGTCAAATCCTTGATCTGGTAATTTAAACCGGGCCCAAATTGACATGTACCCTAGAGGTGAGGAAGGCCGCTTAACTGCAACGCAGAAAGTGGTTGATCCGCTCGCTTAACTTTGTCACGGGTCACCGTTATTTTATCCAAGCCCCAAATGTCAGGCCAGTTAGAAAAGACACCTCCACCCCGCCCCCAAGGCCAACGACAAGCCGGGACCGAAGAGAACACACGCGACCAAGTTACCATAGGCAGGGAAGAAAGGGGAAAAAAAAAAAAAGCAAAGCACGCCTGCGCAGAACCCTAGGTCGGGGGCGCGCAGGAGTCCCGGCCGAAAAGGTGGGGGAAGGGTTGGAAGGGAGTTTGCGCAGGCGCACAGCAAGGCCGCACGCTCTCCCGGACCCGAGCCAGGTTCTCAGCCCTGCTCGGCGCTCGCACAGCTCCCCATCCCCCACCTCTGCGGTCCACGGCGCCGTGAAAGCCGCAGGAGCTGAGGATGAAACGTACAAATAACGGCACAGGGTCTCCCGGGTTCTTCTGGGCGCCGATCTGCCACCACGCACCAAAGAGTTCTCAATACCCAACCGTCCCGTGTCCCCGGCTCCTCTGAAGTCACTCCAATACAGCGCAAGGCCTACCTGCCACGCCGAAGCACGATTCTCGGGCTCTATCTCCGTTGTAACTACACAACGGCCATTTCCCGACTCCAGGAGGAGAGGAAAACCATAGAGGTAGCCTCGAAGCGCCAGCTCGGCTCCGTCACTTCCGACTTGGGGCGTGGCCTTCAGGGAGGCTAAATAGCAAGGCAGGCCCCGCCCACTCTTCCGCCCAAGCGCTCGAGAACAGCTGGAGAGATGTTGCCCTAAGGCTTTCTGGGAAGTCGCGTGGCCGATCTCGCGCGAAGACGTGTCGGGTTTCGCCTTGCGGAGGGCCGGCCGTCTGCGTCTGAGCTGCGGTGGACATGAAGGTGGGAGGCGAGTGCCGGTTCATCCGCCGGTGACTCGGCTTCTTTTTTGAGCAATTAGAGCAGTTAGTTGGTCTGAGTCATTCTGAGCTCCCCTGTTCACAATGTCACTGAGTAAATGACCGGAAAGCCGACGCAGTCTCCCAGTCTGTGCCCGCCCAGAAGCGCCTTGCACTGCTAAAGGGCTAAACGCACTTAGTGGAATTCCGGACGGCTTCGGCTATCTCCGGAGTCGCATCGTGTTAACTCGGCGTCCCGGCTAGTCGGGAGACTAGCTCAGGCTGTCTAGGCGATTGCGTCATGGGATGTTTCCTAACTTGCCAGACGCTGAAGCCTGCCCCTGGGGCTTTCTCATGGTTGGCAAGAGCATAAAAGTGAAGGACACGAAGCCTTAAGTCTGTGCCCACCCGAAAACCACACACCATAACTCAATCTGGCAGAATCTTGAATCACATTCTAAATAGCCAAGTCGGGGTCGGTTGGAAACAAATTGGGAGAATAAAAAGATATCTTTATTGCGAGTACTTGCTATTCTTTTCAAAGCTGGGCTACTCGAGGGACCAAAACCGTTATTTGATGTTTTAGGACGACGTTAAATTTCTTGAAGAATTCCAAAGTTGTAATTAGCAGCCTGTCGCTTAAATTCAGCATTAGAATTTGATTATGATATTTAACCCAGCTCAGAGAAGTTTCTGCTCGCAATCCGAATTGTCAGCTAAAAGTGGAAGTATCTGACTTTCTCAGAACGAATTCTGATTTTTGATTGTGTTTTAATTGGGCAATCTGCTTCTCACCCAGCTCCCACTCGCAAGCAATATGAGCTGTGATGTTGGTATATGCTGACCTCTAGGAGGAACAAAGTATTTAGCAAGTAAGAGCTCAAAATATTTGTCAGGTAGGTGAACTGTTTAAATGAAACAAACAAAAGCCCTAACCGTTGACAGCACAACTCTCCTGTTTTATATTAATGGGACAATGAATGTTAATAGCTTTTACTCCATTCAAAACACCAAAATCTGCTCACTTTGTAAGTCCTCTGCAATTCAATTATAAATATTTTTGCAAGGTCATCTCTTCATCTGAGGCACTAATAATTTGAGAGGAGGGGCTTGAACCCAGGTCGTTTCTGGTACATGCAACCACACCTTCCAGCTCTAACTTTGATTTTAAATAAATCAATGTACTACCAAAGAATGAAGACGTTGGAACAAATAAATGTTTAAAATGTAAGTCTATTGAGGCCCTGTACAGGGCTCAGATGGCAAAGATAAAACTTGAGTTCAATCCCTAGGTAGAAGTGTAGCAGGTCCCCAGACCTTAGCACAATTGATTCCTATGGTGGAAGTACCGTTCAGGCTGTAAAACTCAGCACATAGACAGCACCATCTGCCAAAACTGAACCGGAGGCCGCATCCATCAAAGTCCATAGTTCTGGGAAAGTTACTAAATGTACTACCCTTGGTTTTTTGCCTCTAGTTCCTCTTCTGGCTAACTGTTGTTGTTAACTGAAGTATGTCAACTCAGGACATGGCTTTTGGCTTTTGTGCTTAGAAGCTCAGCCTGAGAAATGCTTGAGGCTACACTGGGCTCCTGAACATACAGTGTAGTCACCAGCTAGCTAATAAATGACTCTGTACTGCCTCAGGGTACTGCCTGAGCAGTCTTCTATGGTGAATATCCCACAACAGAAGGAGAGAACAGATTCCTAAAGGTTGACCTCCCAACTCTACAGGGAGCTCTAGCACATACCATGCCCACCCATACACACACACACACACACACACACACACACACACACACACACCAATTTCTAAAGGATGACTACATCCATTTGATAGGTGATAACTTTCTTTTTTAACAAACCTTTGGGTTCTTGTTTAGATACTATTTTAGACATTCTATTGTTTGATTTTATTTATCAAAACCTGAAATGCCACCATTATTTCTCCATTCTTTGCAACCAATTCATTGCTTCTTGTTACAATAAAAATAAATAAATACTGAAAACAGCATAGGAAAAAAATTCCAAATGGGAATTTTATAAATGGGCATTTCATAAAAATAGAAAATTATTCTTGGAAGAAATATGGATTATAAAGTTGGCAACCTTACTAATATACAAAAGAATGTTGCAACAATATTTTATGACTAATAAACTAACTTTATGGTGTCTGCTTATCATGAGCTACACAGCAACTTTGTAGCTAACCTGAATTTCACAAGACCATCTCCAAAAAAAAAAAAAAAAAATCAGCCTAGTCTATAGAGTCAACATTGATACTAACAAACCACAATAATAATTTTTCTTAAAATATACAGCTCAAAATTGATCTTATGAGAATAACCCTATCATTTTAAAAGATCTCTGAGCTAGGAACATGATTCAGTGGTAGAGCACTTGCCCAGCATGTTCTGGCCCCTAGAGTCAATCTCCAGCACAGAGATGGGCAGGTGTCTTTACAGAGAGACAGAAAGTGGGAGTCAGGGGAGGATGAGCTAGAAAGACAAAAGCAAGCAGGCAACGCAAAAGCTTCCTTCTACATTAACAGATGATGGGGCCCAGATTAAAGGTGTGTCTTCCCCATCTCAAGATCTGTCTTCCTGTATCAAGATCCAGATTAGAAGTAAATCTTCCTACTTCAAATTAAGTAAAATTCCCTCACTGTTATGCCTTTCATTTTTTAATTTTAGTTAATTCCAGATGTAGTCAGATTGACAACCAAAAATAGCCATCACAAGAGGGTCTGTTACAAAACAGAACCAAGCATGTCTGCTTTTGAAACTCAAAATCTAGCTCACAGCAATGAGTGTAACTCCTAGAACAAAGAGGAAGAAAAGAGACTGGTATGTGACCAAGGGTCAGTGGTTAAAGAGGTAAAACCTAGCTGTTTAAAGAACAAATGATGAGCTGGAGAGGTGGCTTACAGGTTAAAAGTGTTTTTTGCTTTTCCATAAGGAAAAGGTTTGGTTCCCCAAACCCAGGGTGTACAACTTCCTGCCATCTGCAACTGCAGCTCTGGGGGATCCAGTACCCTACTCTGGCTCCCACAGAGTCACAGTCTTTCTCTTAAATGAATGACATTCCATTTTATTCATCAAATATATATGAAATGTGTGCCAAGATGGAGCACTGATGAAGGCCAATCCTGACACCGCTCTCCAGAGACAAAACATAGGATCTCTACATACTCTGATGTCAACTAAGATATTTACATAAACTCAAACCCAAGTGATGAGATTAAAGGCATGGGTCACTACTCCCTGACCTTCAGGGCTTGACTGTGAGTGATCCTGTCCTTTGATATTCCAGACTTTTATTATTAACTATATAATATATCACCACATACTACCTGGAAAAGGGAGAGAGAGAATAGATAGTCATACTGGCTTCTGTACGGAAGTGAGGCATGTTTGATCAACTAGTCACACAGCCACACTGATGTAATGGGGCGGTAGAGTTTCTGATACAGTGCCATTGGCAACCACTTAAGCAAATAGTGCCTGAGCAAGTAACTGCAGGACTGGTGAAAACAATGAAGATAATATCATAATAGGATCTGTTCTGCTTAAGTGTCATTTGCTTTGGTTTTGAGACAGAGTGTTTCAGGACATTTGATCACACTGTGAACCCTGAAAAACCTGTTCCTGGTTATAGTGTCACTCAGTCCTAGCACACAACTTTAATCCAAAAACTTTCCCCTTAGTATAGTAAACAGTCAACCATATGTCAAGAGGTGGAGCAAGCAACCAGTTACCATAGTGAGTGAGGGTAAGAGGGGAGAAAGAGAGAGGGGGGGGGAGAGAGGGAGAGGGAGAGAGAGAGAGAGAGAGAGAGAGAGAGAGAGAGAGAGAGAGAGAGATCGATCCTGGATGATCCTGTTAGGGGAGTTTTTATTGTAGGAGAAACCTCTCTTTCTGGAATGATGGCCGAGACAGGCAGAACCAACTGGCTGCTTTCTCTTCTTCTCTGAGCTAGTCAATTTTTACTCCAACATCCAGTTCCCACCAAGTTTTTATTAATAAAATAGAACTACAGAGACTTAGTTAAATGCAGTTTCTCTGTGTAGCCCTGGCTGTCCTGGAACTCACTCTGTAGACCAGGCTGGCCTCAAATTTACATAGAACCACCTGCCTCTGCCTTCTGAGTGCTAGGATTAAAGGTGTATACCACTATAGGGAGCTATAATAGGATTTTTAAAGTTTATTTTAAAGTTTATTTGAAATACATAGACTACAGAGTCCATTGAACAAAGCAAAGATTTTGTGACTTTCATTCCAAGTAATAAGACATCTAGAGTTTGAAAATATGAAGTCCAGAACCCAGAAAATAAAATTGGAAATCAAATAATTATGTCTTCTTTATGAATATACCTTGTAAGATTAGGAGCATAGAATCTTAACATTCTTGAAGTTACTCAGAGTGAACCAGAGTCCTGGCTGTTTATGTATCTATATGTTCATTAAGAATTTGCTCAAATTTTTCTGTGTAACAGGTACTATGTTGTAGCTACTGGAGAATGAGACTGCCAAAATCAAGGTAGGATTATAGCAACAGGCTAAGGATTTGTATCACTCATAGATATCTGTGAGGAAAATGTCTACAAAGAAGCCCCCATGGCAATGTAATGATATTGGGGTCTTACTTAAGGAGAGTGATTAGGTCTTCAGAATGGCACACTTATGAATGGAACTCAAAGAAAAATCCAGAGTTTGTGAGTTCTTTCCGTATTTGGGGACACAAGAAAGTAGCAGTCTACCAATCAGAAAGGGACCACACTGGAACCCTCATCTCGGATATCCAGGCTCCAGAACTGGGAGCAATGTGTATCCTCTGTTGGTAAATCATGCAGCCAATGGGAAATTTTCTAGCAGCCCAAACAAAGTCATCTTATGTTCCCAGAGACTCAAGATGAGGGAAATGTGTCAGTTAAATAAACCCATAGTGTTCTGCACTCCCACAGAATTTTGTAGCATATACTTACAAGGTGCCATAAATTAAAAACAATATTCTAACCACAAACTGATTCACAATTACTTCTTTATTTCAACATGCTTTTGCAGCGAGATTTCTCTGTGGGCAGCCAGATCACAAATAATGGCAGGAAAACTTATTAATTATGACAGCTTGGCCTTAGCTTAGGCCTGTTCCATTAACTCTTATAACTTAAATTAACCTGTTCCTATTAATCTATGCTTTAACATGTGGCTTTTTACCTTCCTTTCACTATGTGTGTCCAGTCCGTGTCTCCTTGTCATCTCCCTGATGTCTAGATGCATCTCAAGTTTTCTTTCTCTGTGTGCAAGTTCTGCCAATCTATCCTGTCTAGCTATTGGCCATTCAGCTCTTTATTAAACCAATCAGAAGGTGCCTTAGGCAGGGACACATCTTTAAAGTATAAATAAATATTCTGCAGCATGCCTTCAGCTAAACATACAAAATTAAGTTGAATATCAAACTCTAGTTGCTAAATAGAGTGGAATAGAAGTCCTGTGGGGGTCACTTATGTCTTCCCAAGCATCCATAAGATGTTCCTTAATGTCCACAGAAAGCTTTCAGGAAAGAAGATGGAGTGAAGGAGCGGGGGAGGGTGGCAGCAGCTATTCCTCTGTTGTGTTGAGAGAATTCTTAAAAGTCTGACATAGGGTCCCCTGCATGTACCACCGCATAAAAAAGAAAAGTATCTTCTGTTCCCCTCCCATTTTTACAGGCAAATAAAGACCAAGGTAATTTATCAGTAGCTCAAAGGTCTTTGAGAAGTAGGCAAATATGTCCTTAATTTGGTCTTTGGCAGCGCCATCATCAGACATGTGTGGTCCAGTGAACAGATAACCAGCTAAATCATGTCCCCATGTGAATCCCAGGCTATAGATCCTGATGAAGCATGGCCCGTCCATACCGCCTCCCTCTGGAACCCCTGTCATCCTGTCCCCATTCCCTCTGCAACTTGAACCATTTTTAGTGGGCAAGAATAGAAACAGGGATGCTTCCAAATTCATAACTGTCTTAGTTAGGTTTTCATTGCTGCTAAAACAAACAAAAAACCATGACCAAAAAACAAGCTGAGAAGGAAAGGATTTATTTGACTTATACTTCCACATTGCTGCTCACCAGTGAAGTAAGTCAGGATATGCATAGGCCATGGAGAGGTTCCTCATGGCTTGCTCCACTCACTTCCTTATAGAACCCAGGACCACCAGTCCAGGGGAAGCATCATCCCCCATGGGCTGGGCCCTCCTCTGGTGACCACTGAGATAATGGCTTCAGCTGGATACCATGAAAGCATTTCTTCAACTGCGACTCCTTCCCTGATGACTCTAGCTTGTGTCAAGTTGACACACAAAACCAGCCAGAACAATTACAGTGAATACTCATTCTTTAAAAGGGTTTTTTCTTTCTTTTTTCCCTTTGGGTAGCAATGGTGCACGCCTTTAATCTCAGCACTTTAGAGGTAGAGGCAGGCCATCTATGTAAATTCAAGTCCAGCCTGGTCTACAAAGTGAGTGCCAGGACAGCCAGGGCTGTATGGGGGGGGCAGATAATAATGCCATCTAACTACAGTATTTTGTCCTGTGGTAGGTAATTACTACACACACCCTTCAATATTATTAGAAACATAACATTGTTTTTTACTCTTTTGGGGGCCTGCCGCCCAGCTCCCAAATAATTACACACAGAGACTTATTCTTCATTATAAATGTCTGGCCTTAGCTTTACTTGTTTCTTGCCAGCTTTTCTTAAGTTAACATTTCTACCTTTTGCCTCTGGGATTTTCCTTTTTTATTCCTGTATACCAGCTTACTATGTAGCTAGGTGACTGGCCCCTGGAGTCCCCCTCCCTCTCTAGCTACTTCTTTTTTCTCCTCCCAGCTTTCTCTTTCTATTTATCCCCTCTGCCAACCAGCCCCACCTATTCTTTCTCCTGCCTCGATATTGGCCAGTCAGTTTTTTACTAGACTGTCAGGTGTTTTAGACAGGTCAGGTGTTTTAGACAGGCAAAGTAACACAGCTTCACGCTGCTAAACAAATACAACATAAACAAAAGTTACATGCATTAAATAATGCTCTACAACAGTAGTCAACAAGCCTAGTGTTTTAGCAGACATGTGGGGCACCCAGCTTGAGAAGGGGCTGAAGGGAATTGGGGAGACTGAGATTTGAAATAGGGAGATCCCAGATCCTTGATGGCGTTTTGTCTATGTCATTAAAAACCACAACTTGCATCTCATGCTAATTCATACAGTTTTTGGAATAATCTTGTAATAGAAACAAACTGCTTCAAAAGCCATCATGGTTTGAACGGGGAACTCAAGGGATGCGGTTCTCATTCTGGCTAGGCAGCTGTGGTTGTGATTACAGGCTGGCTTTCTCCACTCACCTTTCGATTGCAAGCTAGAGGTACATCAGATGATTGCTCCTGATTGACTGTTGTCACGTGCAGTGTCATTTTGTTCTCAGGGAAGAAAGTGGGATAAACTGTCCCAATGGTCTTTCTCAGCTACTCAATCAATGCCTCTGCCATCTCAGAACTCACCAGGCAATGTCCCCTAGAATGTAGCACCTGAAGTGGCCTCACATACAACACACTCAAACACCAAATTCTCAACACAAAGGAAATTTGTTACCCAAGAGGGACTCGTGTGTGTGTGTGTGTGTGTGTGTGTGTGTGTGTGTGTGTGTGTGTTGCCTCTGAATTAGGCAATAATAGCAGAAGATGTCTAAACATTGAAAGATGCAGACATGCAGCATTAGCTGAAACAAAGCTTTATATCAGGTGTTTTGGTTATTTTTTAATTTATTTTTATTTTATGTGAATTGGTGTTTGCCTGCATGTACAACTGTGTAAGAGTGTCAGATCTTGGAATTACAGACAGTTGTTAGCTGCCATGTGGATGCTGGGACTCGAACTCAGGTCCTCCAGAAGAACAGTCAGTGCTCTTAACTGCTGAGCCATCTCTCCAGCCCAAATCAGATGTTTTTAATAATAACCTTAAGATGAAAACCTCCAGAAAACAATCTAAACTTCACAAAGGCAGGTACCTGATATCAAAAATACAAAGCAGCCCAATTGTAATTTAGCAGAATCACTGTATGGGGTAGATATTAAAATGAATAGCTTTTTTTTAGAAGTGCCTTAACCTTGAAGAATTTTTGTGGAAGACTGATTGTTTTGCTGAAGGGGCTTTGCAGCCATCCCACAACTTTGGTCACAAGCGGCCTCAGACACACCTGAGGTTCTTGTATTATTGTGTATGCACAGGATACATAATAACAAGACTAGGGTCATGGAGGCACGTGATGCTGTTCCTCAGTAAGACATGTAAATTAAGGTTAGAGATCTTGGTATGAGGAAATATTTTGTGTATATAATTGTAAGGTTACTCAGAGTCCAGTCCAGTTCATTCCATGGGAAGAGGCTTTCTGGTGTCACATAGACCTTAGAATTTCATCTTGGAGTAACTTTTTTCTTCATCTAATAATGAAAGAATACAGAAAGGCATGGAAGCACACAGAAGGAAATCATCAAGAGAGAGTGTGAGTGTCTTTTTCCCTGACCCCCTCAGATAGAAAAGTCTTGGTACTGGCTGACACTGTGGATTCCCTTTGCCAGAGGGACTTCTGTGTTCTCTCAGCACAAGGATTTCGGTTACATTATGGTTTGCTTCTGGAGTGTTTGAAGGCCTACATGCCAAAAGCCTGATCTCTAGCCAATGCAGCTTTTGATAAAAGGTGGAATCTGTGGAGACATGCTCCAGTGGAAAAGAGTTAGGGATGTGGTAACCCCTAACCTCGGCCTGCCCCATTCTTTGCTTCCTGGCTGCCCTGAAGTGAGGGACTTCGCTCTCCTTTGACTGCTCTGCCTAACCTCAAACCTCAACCAACAAAGTCAACTAACCATGGATCAACACCTATGAAACCATGAAGCCAGATACATCTTCTTCTAAGTTGATCATCTCAACTGTATTTTCTGGCTTTGTTATCACAGCAAAGAGACTAACACATTACATGTACTGCTATCAAGTGAAATGTCTGCCTCTTCTTGCCTAAGTTGCTTTTATGAAAACATTAAAACTCCATATGAGATGCTGAAGAGATGGCTCAAACATTATGAACACTAGGACCTGGGTTCTTTTCCTAGCAACCCTATGTTGGCTTGTAGCCATCCTTAACTCCAGTTCAAGGGGGTCCAATGCCTTCTTCTGACCTTGACCTCCATGGGCAACGGACATGCATGTGGTGCACATATACTCATTCAGGCAAAACACTTGCAAAAGAAATAAATCTTAAAAAACTGTTTTAAATTCCACCTGATCTTAATTCCTATTAAAAAGGGAAAAGAGGCTCTTTTATTTATTTTTTTATTTTACTTCCTTGCTTCTCCCAACAGTGGCTCTGTCTTCTTGGCACCTCCAGTGAATTATTATTCATACTCTCGCTGGTGTTCATCTCCAAGCAGCTTATCCGTGTTCCACATCCCTAGGCACTGGCAATAAAAATACAGATGGCCCTGTGATCATTTGATGTGAAATATCTCCCATAGGCTCATATTTTGAATGCTTGGTCTGCAGCTGGTGGTATTTTGGGGGAATACAGATCCTGCCTGAAGGAAGTAGGTCACACAGGTCCTCAACTTCCTCTGTCTCGTTTCCTCATGACTAGAATGAGGCATAAAGTGTTTCTCTGTTACATGGCCTGGCATGTGGAGCCAGGCAACTATAACTGAAGTATGAAATCCGAGCCAAAATAAATCACTGCTGCTTCAAATTCTTGCAGGTGATTGGTCACATGGAGGCAAAAGTCAGACCACCCCTGAGATAGTTCAACTTACAGTTTTTTTTCATTTTGTTAACTTTATGATGATGCAAAAGCATCACTGAGTAAAAATTGTGCTTGACTCTGGAGTCAGCTGGGCCAGTAATAAACAGACCAGTCCTTTCTCTCAACGCTGATTAACAGCAGCAAATCCCAGTCCAAATCCAACTTGTGGTCACAAAAAGAAGCGGCACTCTGTAGTATGTGATATGACCAGTCTTTTTTTTGGATACAATTACTCAATAATTTCATGAGACATTAAATACTTTAATTAAAGTAGGATTTGTATCAGGTGCTTTTGCCCAACTGTAAGCTACTATGTATATTCAATGCATGTTTAAAGTAGACAAAGTTGTCTAAACTATTAGGTTTGGTAAGTTATACAAATTAAATATATTTTCAACCTGCCATGGGTATGAGATGTTATCTGCAGGTTACAAAGTCAAAGAGCGTTTGTATTTTCTTTTTTTTTCTTTTAAGATTTGGGCTGGCAAGATGGCTGGGTGGGTAAGGTGTTTGCCACCAAGACAAATGATGTGAGTTTGATCAGGATCCTCATAGTAAGAGAGTGCCAACTTTTTTTTTTTTTTTAAAAAAAAAAAAACACTTTATTTATTTATTAGCCTTGGTGTTTGCCTGGAACTGGAACTACAGACAGTTGTTAGCTGCCATGTGGGTGCTGGGAATCGAACCCTGGTCCTCTGGAAGAGCAGAGGGTGCTCTTAACCGCTGAGCCATCTCTCCAGCCCTGAGAGTGCCAACTTTTGAAAGTTGTTCTCTGCCCTGCACACACATGCTATGCCACCCATCCTTGCCTGCCCTTGAACTTGTGGTGGCCATCTAGTTCCCACCTCCTGAGTGATGGGATCACAAGACATCCAATTTCAGAGCATTTGTTTTTTTTTTTTTAAAGTTTTTTTTTTAGGGGCTGGAGAGATGGCTCAGAGGTTAAGAGCACTGACTGTTCTTCCAGAGGACCTGAGTTCAATTCCCAGCAAAACCACATGGTGGCTCACAACCATCTATGATGAGGTCTGGTGTCCTCTTCTGTAAAAACTGTATGCATAATAAATAAATAAATCTTTAAAAAAAAAAAAATTTTAAAAAAAAGTTTTTTTTTTAAACTTTATTTATTTATTATTTACTTATTTATTTGCCTTGGTGTTTGCCTGGAACTGGAACTACAGACAGTTGTTAGCTGCCATGTGGGTGCTGGGAATCGAACCCAGGTCCTCTGGAAGAGCAGACGGTGCTCTTAACCGCTGAGCCATCTCTCCAGCCCCCAAGCATTTGTAATTCTTGTATTTTTAAAATTATTTTTCTTTTATTATTTTATGTGTATGCATATTTTGCCTACATTAATGGCTATGTAGCATGTACATGCAGGGCCTACTGAGGTCAGAAGTGGACATTAGATCCCCTGGAACGGGAGTTAAAGACAGTTGTGAGCTGCCATGTGGGTGTAGGGAATTGAACCTGAGTCCCCTGGAAGAACAGCCATTGAGTTGTCTCTTTACCCTGCTGTAGAATTTTTTATTAAGATTTATTTATTTATTATGTATCCAGTATACAGAAGAGGGCACCAGATGTCATTATAGATGGTTGTGAGTCACCATGTGGTTGCTGAGAATTGAACTCAGGACCTCTGGAAGAACAGTCAGTGCTCTTAGCCTCTGAGCCAGACCACACACTAACCACAGTAAAAACTTTAATTCCCTCTACCTCACCCTTCACCTTTCAAATCAAACCTATTTTGCATACATATAAGCCACATTTTATTGTATGCTATAGTCTGAATACAGTTTGTATTTCTTACCAAAAGCACAATGGAATTTAATACCTAAAGTCATACATTAATGGAGTGAAAAGGATAGAAACTTAATCCAGGGCTGGAGAGATGGCTCAGCCATTAAAGGCTAGGCTCATAACCCCAAACTGTAAGAATCTTAATCCAGCAGTGGTGCTCAGTGGTGGGACATTTGAAAAGTGGTTAGATTTAGGTGAGGTCATGAAGATGAAGCCTCCTTGATCGAATCCTCGTGACATTATATGAAGAGAGAGAAACCAGCCACTCCAATTGGGCAGGCACACTGTCTCTTGGCCATGTGACATATGTGCTGTTTGAGGACTCAGTCAGCAACATGTCCTAGGACCTCCAAAACTGTGAGCCACACTTCATGAGCCTTTTTCCCTCAAATAGACTTTCCCTGGTACACTGGTGTAGTCAAAAGACTAATGTGTCATATAAATGCATTTATTCACATTCTGCATTCTGTTAACTCCTGTGAGGTAAATGTTTTCATTCCACATGAAATCTGTTTCATTACACCACATTTGTAGGAATTCACATTCTTTTTGGGTGGAACATACTGAAAACCCTAAACCCCATCCTGTTCTGCAAATACCACAGAGAGTCATTTGTTTATAAGAGAACTGGTATGTAGTCTGGGTTTACATTAGCTTTTATATTCAGCATATGTATTAGGTACTCAAAGTATTGCATAATTTTTAGCAATGATTTCAGATTGCATTTTGTTTAGTGAGGTGCTAGAGTTTGAACTCATGGACTTGCACATGTTTTAAGTATGCACCCTCTGCCACTCCTACCTCACAGGCTCATTATTTTGACAGGCAACCTGGAGTTATGTTAATGTAGAAGAGTTTGGTACAGAAATTCAGATCTGAGAGAAACATTTACATCTTTTTCTTTTAGTACTCTTTCTTTCTTTGTTCTTTCTCCTCCTTCTGCTCATCTTCCTCCTTGTAATAAACCCACAGCTTCTCACCAAATATTTGGAAATAATTCTCCTTCACTAAACTTTCCTTCACGTAACAGAATTTGTGTCTAGTCAAATTCTTGGTGAATATGAATTATGGTATGGCAGATACATTTGTATTTCCTACAAGATCTCTGGTGCAGACAGGTATGCTGGGAGGCAAAGGCAGAAGCAGGAAGACTGGGATTTTAAACCTGGCTTGGGCAAAAAGCAAGACCTTGCCATGGAGGAAGGGTGATCTGTTGTGGAGAGGGATGTTGTAGTAAGTTCTGGTTCGGATTTTCCAGGCCTGGGCAGAGGTTTGACCAGCAGTCTGGCAGTCCAGCAGAAACACACAGACACTTTCATTAATTTTACACTGATCGGCCTAGGCATACTATTAGCTAACTAACCCACGTTCAGCCATGCAGCTCAATACCTTTTCTCAGAGCAGCATTTCAGCTTATTCTCTCTACATCCGCTGCCGTCCCCTCCTCCTGCCTCTATCACATCCCTGTGGTATCTGTCTGTGTCTGCTCTGAGTTGTTCCCCAGTCTTAGCCTGGTAGCTCCGCCCACACATTCTGCCTGCCAATCAGCTTTTATTAAACCCATAGGCGGGACAAATATTTACAATGACAGGAAACAGTAGCAACATAACATAATCCCACTGCAGAGGGACATCATGCTGAGGGCCATTGCTGCTCTTGTTGGTTGGTTTGTTTTTTTCCTCTGGTTTTTTGATGGCCTGCTAGCCATCTCCCAAATAAATGCACAGGGGCTTATTCTTTCTTATGAATGCCCAGCCTTAGCTTGGCTTATTTCTAGCCAGCTTTTTTTTTTTTTTTTTTTTTTTTTTTTTTTTTTTTTTTTTTTTTTTTTTTTTTTACTTAAAAAGCCTCTGAGCTTTTACCTTTCTCTATTCTGTGTACCTTGCTTTACTTCTTTTTTTTTTTTTTTTAAACTTTATTTATTTATTTATTTGCCTTGGTGTTTGCCTGGAACTGGAACTACAGACAGTTGTTAGCTGCCATGTGGGTGCTGGGAATCGAACCTGGGTCCTCTGGAAGAGCAGACGGTGCTCTTAACCGCTGAGCCATCTCTCCAGCCCCAACCTTGCTTTACTTCTTACTCTGTAGCTGGCTGTGTGGCTGACCCTGGAGCCCTCCTCTCCGTCCTCATTTCTAAGCTCTCCCCTTCTCTTCTCCTCCTCTATTTATCCTCCCTGCCTGGCAGCTCTGTCTATCCCTCTCCTGCCTGGCTATTGGCCCATTCAGCTCTTTATTTGACCAATCAGATGTTTTAGACAAAGTAACACAGCTTCACAGAGTTAAGCAAATACAACACATATTGGCATCATTAAACAAATATTCCACAGCATAAACAAATGTACCACACCTTAAACTAATATTCCATAAAACATTACGGACCAGTGAGTATGCACACCATGTAGCTGTCTTCACATACACTTTGCCTTCATCCTTTTTCTTTCACTTTCAAAACCATTTTTTAAAATATTAGGCATATTGAACCTTTCTCATATATATCAAAAATGACCCATTTTGTTGGTCAGAGACTTTTCCCTCAAGTTTTCTTTCTCTAATTGCATTGTTTCACTTCTTACATTTAAATTACTGATCCATTGGGAACTTATTTTTCTATATGAAGTGAAGCATAAATCAAAATTATATTTTTTTCTAGATGACTAACCAGCACTATTTTTAAAAATCCAATATTGATCCAGGTGGTTTGAACACCACTTTTATCATAGAACAGTGAAGTTTCGAGATGCTTAAATTTTTCTCCTAGATTTTCTATTTTGTTTGACTGATGTACCTGCATATTCACATGTCCACACAATATTGCTTTACATTATAGGCTCTATAGTATATTTTTCATCTAAGCAAACTAGCAGGCCCTCTCTCTCTCTCTCTCTCTCTCTCTCTCTCTCTCTTCTCCGTATACATAGTAGGTATGTGTTTCTAGGATTTATTTTTGCATGTTTATTTTCCATATGAAATTATTTGCCTAGCTTTATATAAAAGCTAGGATTGGGTTATAAGAGAAAATAATGTACAAATTAGAGAGAGCTAATGTGGTTTTGATGGTGAGTCACCTTACTCAAGTATGACAGATGTCTTCTACTGCTATCCTCTTTCTCCTCCTGTGTCTTTCTAGCTGTTACACTAGGACCATCTTCTTTTTTACAGAGGTCAAGAACAGCCCACAGGAGTTGATTTCTTCTCAACCACATGGGTCTGGGGGTTAAATTCAGATTCCAGGCTCCTTAGCAATTGTCTTTATCCATGCAACCAATTTACCAGTCTCTTCCCCCATTTTGAGGTCCAATATGTGTCCCAGGCTTACAGTCCTCCTGTCTCAACCCCTAAGATCATGTGTGTGTGCCATCAAACCTGGCATCATATCCTGTTTGTTATATTTAAACACTTGACAGATTTCATCACTGTGTCTCTGGGGATTACCAGTACCTCTGATCACAGATGTCTTCTTCTTTATGTGTGGAAATTGTCAAGTCGATTACAACTTTTGTTTAAAAATGCAGTTGACCTAGAAGAGCCTGAACAAAGAGAAAAATGAATGTGGGGAGCTCCTTCTACCTATGAACCAAAATTATGTTTAAATGGGTTGTTTTCAGGATGGACAAGCATGTGGGGATCAAGTGAATCCTGACAAAGTTGGCAGACAATTAAGTGGGGAAATGAAATGAAACTGTCTATGAACAAATAGCATTGACTATTTAGATCACTCTGTGTCCTGGTTAGTTTTTATGACACCAGCTAGTGTCATCTGAGAGGAGGGAAACTAATCTGAGAAAATGTCTTTATAAGATCAGGCTGCAGGAAACCCCTAGAACACTTATATTATAAACCTCATCTGAGGTTACTCAGGGTGGTAACCTGTGTGATTTGCTGTAGTTATGCACTTCATTGAAAATGAGTCTATTTGGCATAAGTTGGTACTCAGAGCTTGCTGATACAGTTTCTATTTTATAGTATGTGCATATCCTTACTAAATCCTAAAACCTTATGAATCGGAACATGCATGAATGAGACAGTCCACACAGAGCCATCAGCTCAGCAGTTGGCACACAGGAAGTCCTCAGCATTAGTTAAGCACAGCTGTTAGCACTCTTGCTGTGGACCTATTGCCACCGCTAACCCTACCAAAGCAATTCTCTTTCTATGTGATAGGAGAGTTTAGAAAAGTGGTTGGAGGGGCTGGAGAGATGGCTCAGCGGTTAAGAGCACCGTCTGCTCTTCCAAGAGGACCCGGATTTGATTCCCAGCACCCACATGGCAGGTAACAACTGTCTGTAGTTCCAGTTCCAGGCAAACACCAAGGCAAATAAATAAATAAATAAAAAGTTAAAAAAAAAGAAAAGTGGTTGGAATTAGTTCACTGGGGGTGCTGACTTTTAACTTCAGCACTTGGGACCAAAGAATTATCCCAAATGTGGGGCCAACCTGAGCTTCCGTTAGTTCTATGCCATCCAGGAATACATACGGGACCCTGTCCCAAAACACAAACAAAAGAAGAATTAAAGGAATTACAAGGATAGAGGTATAAAGGACTTGTTCAGTGTTCATAGGCGGCTCTTCCCAGCATCCAAAGGGAGGTGGTACTGATGATTTGCAGAGATGCCACTGAGAAGAAGCTGAGATAAAGCCACAGGCCTGTCAGGAAACTTGCCTTCCTTCTTAGGTGGATAGAACCAAAGGCCTTGTTTACCATGTGTGCACAGGAAGGTGACCGCCTGGAATACATGAAGAGAGTCAGAAAAACCTGGGTCAGTTAACACCATGATTCCACTTTCCTGTTCTCCAAAAACTACTATTATTGAAGTCATCGTAGCAGCCAGAATAGGCAAAGGTAATTATACAGTGCAGCTGCTTCTGTCTGTGCATTCATTCTAGGGCATGAGTTCAGTTGTTTGGGGTGAATCCTATTGACATTCATGGGAAGCTAAAGAGCCCCTCCAGGTTTTTGTTTGTTTGTTTGTTTGTTTTTAACTTATATGGGCTGACTGGACCCTATCATAGCATTGCAGCCCAATAATATCCAAAGCAGGGAAGCAGAGGCCCTCACATGGAGCAGCTTTAGTGAGGATTATTTCTGCTGGGAAGAACTGCAAGCTAAGGCTGTGAATGAGAGTAAAATGGCCAGATATGTTGTTGTCTCTGCATAATTCAAGTTGGTAATGAGCTGCAGCAGGCTGAAAACTGGCTGAACCATCTTCCTAATGGCTCACTGGCTCCCTCTTCTGGAGATGAGCAGACATAGCCATTGCTGTTTGATTGGGATTTTTTTTTTCTTTATAAATCCCTATTGCCATTCTTATAACTAAAAATTAATATTGATACAACAAATAAAATTTATTATGTCAAAATATTGTATCTGAATATTTAAATATTACATTATTTTTAATGTAATTTTTAAAAGGAAAAATAGATAACAGACTACCGGAGTCCCATTCTGTTCCCAGAGCTCTTATAGTTTAACAAGAGTATTGATAAAAGACAAATTAATAAAAAACAGCAAGATTTTTCATTTACCAGAATCTAGTTATTATAAAACACGGAGTGGGTGTTCTATATGTTGGTTTTCTTTGTTTTGAGACAGGTTCTTATTGTGCAGCCCAGAATGGATTCACACCCTAGTTCCTTCTGCATCAACCTCTCAAATGCTGGATTATAGCTATGTGTCACTATTCTCAGCAGAAAGTAAAATCTTTTAGTTGTTGCCTTCGTTTTAGAGTATATGTGTGTGTATGAGCACACGCATGTTTCAGTACGTGTATATGTATGTGCATATAGAAGGCCCAAAGCTGATGTCAATATTTCCCACCATCAGTCTCTCTCTCTCTCTCTCTCTCTCTTTTTTTTTTTTTTTGGTGGACACAGAGTTTCAAACTGAACCTGGAGCTTGTCAGCCCCGGCTAGGCATCTTGCTCTAGGCAAGTGCCGTATCCAGGGAGCCCCTGCCCAGCCCAGACTTTTGTTTATTTGAAACAATGTCTGATGGAGTTCAGACTCACTGTGTGGCCAAGGATAGGCTCCAACTCTTGATCTTCCAGCCTCCACCATGCCCAGCTGGAAGATTAAATAGCAAAAAGAAACCACTTATAACAATATTAAGAAATATCAAAGATCTAACAATCTAAAGAAAATGTATGAGACATCTGGGAGGAAACTAAAATACAGTGAGAGAAAAAAGTTTCAATCAAAGAAGTGATATGCTACTTTTTTTGTTTTGTTTTGTTGAGACAGAGTTTCTCTGTATAGCCTTGGCTGCCCTGGAACTCTGTAAACCAGGCTGGCCTCAAACTCACAGAGATCTGCCTGTCTCTGCCTCCTTAGTGCTGGAATTAAAGGCATGTTGCCACCATGCCCAGCAATATGCTAATTTGGGGAACCAGAAGATACAATATTATAAATTAATCATTTGTTCTCAAATTTGTGTCAAGATTCACTGTCAACAAACAATGCATTTTCATTGAAGCAGTAAAACAGAGACAAAGGATTTTGTTGTCTGTGAGCACTGGCCTGGGGGAGACAAACTCAGTCAGATGGAGGTCATTGAGCAAAGCCACTGAGCAGTAAGTTCCTATGAATCTGCAAGGGTCTGAGAAACACTTGATGAGCAGGGTGACTATGGGTTGTCAGGATAAGGTCTCAGTATGTACCTCAGCCTGGATTTGAACTTCCAATCACCCTGCCTCAGCATCCCAAGTGATGAGGTTACAGTAACACTCTGTGATGACTACTTTCACAGTATGGTTCCAGTGAACAAATAGATTAGTGTTCTTATAAGAAAAGAAAGTGGGGCTGGAGAGATGGCTCAGCAGGTAAGAGCACAGGCTGTTCTTCCGGAGGACCTGAGTTCGATTCCCAGCATCCACATGGCAGCTAACAACTGTCTGTAATTCCAAGATCTGACATCCTTACACAGTTATACATGCAGGCAAAATATCAATTCACATAAAATAATATATATATGTATATAGAAAAGGAAGCATTGGGGAATCAGGCGCTCTCTCTCTCTCTCTCTCTCTCTCTCTCTCTCTCTCTCTCTCTCTCTCTCTGGTAAAGATGAAGAGAAGGTGGCATTTGCAAGCCTGGACAAAGGCCTTTACAGTACCAAACCTGCAGAACCCTTAGATGTCTCAGCTTCTGGAACTATGATGATTTTTTTTAATCACTTAATATATGGTATTTGATCGTTGCACTGTGAGTTGACTAAGTTGTAGGCTCACATGAGAAAAGGTAAACAATAAAGAGCTTCAAAGAAACTGCATCTAAGAGCATGAAGCGGTCAAATGGTGAGTAAGAATGCTGGTTTCTTTTGAGGTGGGGACTGAGTTGTGGGGAGGGTGTGTGGAGGTTGTTTGAAAACCTAGAGATATTCTGTTGTGGGAGATTTTTATGTGAGTGGTACATTGAAAATGATGAACTTTTAAGTCGATGTACAATGTTCATTTAAAAAGTAAACCATATAACTGGAGCCTCCGGTGTCCTGAGTTGTGAGTGAGCAGGACTCGGGAGAGGTGATAGCCAAGCTCAGAGACCTATAGCGTTTCACAACTGCCGCTGGCTGTACCCAGGGTGGCCTGGCCTGGAATAGAATGCAGAGGTTCTATGGCTGTTCCCTGTCCTGATGGGTGGGTGAGGCTGTGGGTATAGGCATAGGCTGCAGAGAAGTTCTGGGTTTCCACTCTGGCTTTGCTAAGGCCGTTGGAACTAGCACTAATGTATTTGAAGCCAGGCCACCCCAGCCTGAGGCTGCTCTGTTCTATTTTTTTTTTTAACTTTTTATTTATTTATTTATTTGCCTTGGTGTTTGCCTGGAACTGGAACTACAGACAGTTGTTAGTTGCCATGTGGGTGCTGGGAATCGAATCTGGGTCCTCTGGAAGAGCAGACGGTGCTCTTAACCACTGAGCCATCTCTCCAGCCCCCTGTTCTATTTTTTTTTAAGATTTATTTATTATGCAGACAGTATACAGAACAGGTTATCACATGTCATTATAGATGGTTGTGAGCCACCATGTGGTTGCTGGGAACTGAACTCAAGCCCTCTGGAAGAACAGTCAGTGCTCTTAACCTCTGAGCCATCTCTCCAGCCCGCTCTGCTCTATTTTTGTTGAGGCAGAGGTGGCCATTTGGGTCACTCCCTTGTAACAAGACAAGAATCCTAAAAGCTGTTAGGAAAGGAATTTCCTGCGTACTTCCGTTCCTGTTTTGGGGAGACGATGTGCTCATGGACTGTCTGGTCAGAGAAGCCATAGTTACAGGAGAGTGGTTTGTCTTTGACATGGGAGTTCCAGGGTCCCTGGTATCTGTTGGATAGATGTACTGGGGTTCTGGTTAGCATTGTGAGCATGTTGCTGTGGGGTTCCTGAAGGTAGCTGAGGTCCTTCAGCTGTGGACTGGTCTGTGGCCCCTCTTGAGGGTTGGAGCTTGTTTGCCATGCTGAATACAGTATATTCAAATATAATTTATTTTTTTCTAAGGTTGAATTCTTATAGATTTATGTAAAAAGAACGGGGTGGGGGCAGGCTGGGTGTGGTGGTGTAAGCTTTTAATCCTAGCCCTTGGGAGGCAGAGGTGGTAGGTCTCTGGTTTGCATAGTAAGCTAACTAAAACAGCTGTGCCACTTTATTTCATAAACAAATACATAAAACTGAACTTTGTATTTTGACTATAGTTACTATGATTTTGTTACAATACAACAAAAGATTAAAAAAAAACTGAACATGAACATGGGGTGGGCTATGAATTACCTAGGTAGGCCCTGGATTCGATCCCTAGGAACAGAAAACACCAAACAAACAAAATCTTAGGTAACACTAAGAAGGTTGTGCTCTTTGTCCAAGATAAAAACAAAACAAAATGGATGGGCAAACAAACAAACAAAACCCATCATACCTGTCAAAGGCACCCACAGACTCTGTCTCCTGCACCATCTCTCTGGGATGACCCAACAGCCAGTCTTGTCTTACTTTAACAGCTATGGAAACAGAAGCAAAGGTAATAGCCAGTTTTCTCACCAAGCACTACTGTTAATGTCTCCTACATCTTTGTCTTATTTGGTCCTCATTCACCCTAGGAGGCCCATCTTACAAATGAAAGCCCAAGAACAAGGAAGTTCTCGGTGTCCTCAGTGGGGTCCAAAGCCCTGGAGACTCATTACCACAGCAGTGTGGGCTCCTCTGCCTCCTCCCAGATCACTGCTTCTGCCAGCTGGGTTCCAGGTTCCCCCCTCAGTCAGATCCACATCATCCAGGAAGAAAAGGTTCCGCCTGGCCACTTCCAGCCCCACTCACTAGTAAGATGTGAAAACTCAAGGTTTATGTCTGAAAAAGGCTATTCCCTGGCCCTAGTCCAGAACCTTTGCTATTTGAAACCTTGAGCTTAAATCTTTAGTGAACAGATATCTTTTTGTTATTTTTTCCCCGTCAGGTTACTGTATCTTAATCATTTGATATCTCATTTTCTTTCTTTCTGGGTTTTCCAAAATTGCTTTTGCAAAATGAGCTGGGTGTGTGTATGCTAGGGTATAGATATAGTCCTAGAGCCCATTGGGATGGAAGAGGTCAGCTATGGCTACAGACGTTGTTTTAAAAGAAAACAACAACAAAAACCCAAGCAAGCCTGAGCCATTAAATCCAACACTCAGGAGGCAGAGGCAGGAGGATCTCTGTGAGTTCGAAGCCAGCCTGGTCTACTTAGAGACACCCTGACTCCCCAAACAAACAAAACAAAACAAAAAAGTGGGAAAATTTTTGCATTCTGCTCTGCAGATATTTGGAGCTAGATAGATACCACAGAGGAGGAATTCTTTCTGTCTGGAATTAAATAGAATATTTGTATTATTTTAAAATATTCTTTTTGCTTAACCTGTAGGAAGCCTTGATGAGGCACTTATTTGTGAGAAGGGGTGAAAAATGGAATAATAAATAGTGAGTAACTTATCCAACATTACAAACTAAAACCAATAGAAATTAGCTATAGAGTATAAAGAAGTTAGGTCCAATTTGAGGTGTCAAGGGAGGAAAAGAAAGAAGATGGAGCCAATAAAGAAAGGGTACACATTCTCCCTTTGAAATTAACCCTCAGAAAGCAAAATAAGGGCTGGAGAGTCAGCTGAGGAGTTAAGAGTTCTTATGCTCTTCCAGAGGATAGGAGTTCGGTTCCTGGCACCCTGTAACTCCAGCTGCAGGGGATCCAATGTGTCCAGCCTTCACAGACTACTGCGCTTACGCACACAAACCAACACAGGTACATGTAACTAAAAGAAGTAAAAAAAAAATAAATCTTAAAAAAAAAAATAAGACATAGTAAGGCAAAGATGGCTCAGAGGTTAAGAGCACTGGCTACTTTTCCAGAAGACCCTTTTTGGTTTCCAGCAACCACCTGTAGCTCCAGTTCTAAGAGACCTGATGCCTTCTTCTGGTCTCCAGGGGGCACCAGGCATGCGCCAATGCAATTACATACATTCAGGCAAAACACACACGTAAAATAATAATTAAAAAAAAATTTAGTAGCCAGGTGGTGGTGGCACATTTCAGCCCTCTGGAGACAGAGGTAGGAGAGTTCGAGGCCAGGCCAGCCTGGTCTACAGAGTGAGTTCCCCAAAGTGTGTCTTTCCTCAGAGTGAGTTCCAAGACAACCAGGGCTACCCAGAGAGGAACTGTCTGGAAAAAACTAACAAAACAAAAATCTTAATAAATAAGAAAACAAAATGTATTCTAAGCAACAATATATTCACCTTACAGGACTGCTAAGAAATGTGATCACTGACACAGGATGTAGCTTTTGGTCCTTGGGGATTTGTTAGTGATATCACAAAACTGTTGTCCTGTAGATCCACTAAATAGCACAGATTTAGTCTTTGAAAACCTTACACTTTGGAGGGTGACAGATGCCTGAAATCCCAGTACTCAAGAGACTAATAGGTTTGAGTCTAGCCTGGCCTACACAGCAAATTCCAAGATACCCAGCTCTACTGTGAGACCTTGTTTCAAAAAATGAGAGAGAGGGGGTGGGGAGAGAGAGAGAGAGAGAGAGAGAGAGAGAGAGAGAGAGAGAGAGAGAGAGAGAGATGACTACATAGGATCTACCCAATTGAAACATCAGGTTCAAAGAATCAATTGCTTTTTATTTCAGGGAAAAGCTTGAATAACACAATACATTGTTTTCTTTCTTATCTGTTTTCTATAATCTATTTCCTGAGAGGACAAACCTACGTAGAAAAAGCCATGATAAGGAGGATGTCCAGCATCCACAAAGATAATAAGCTGTTCAGAAAATCCCCTGTGTTAAAACAGAGGTTAGAAAGTATTTCTTTCCTGGCTGTGTTTCCTTTAATCCTGTTTCCTGTGGCCTTGAGTAGAATTAGGCCTCAGAGGGAGAGATAGGAGGTGTCTCAAAGGGGGGAAGGAGGGCAGTGAACAGTGGGTGCCAAGATTTTTTACAGAACCGCTGTCAGCCTATGAGAAACTCCAGCCAGCAAGCTGCCATGTTAAAATATCATGGAGTCAGCGGAACGTTCTGGCGTAAGGTGAATTCTCTCTCTTCAAGGGCAGGGTGCTGTTTGCTTTTGCTCCTATGTTATCTGGCCTTTATATTACATGAAAATCTAAATTTATTATTTAAACACTCCCTTGGTTCTAGGGATCAGAGGAAACACTTCTAATTTTGAATCATCATGTGTTTCATAATTTTGATATCTAAGTAGAACTGTAGGTCCCTGACAAAAACCAGAAATAAAACAAACCCCTCAAAAACAAAACAAAACAAAAAATCAATCACCTACAGTACCAACCACACACCCAGGTTCGAAACTGGCTCTGGCTATAATCATAGCTAAACTTATAAATGGTAAATGGCTCCCCTAGAACTTATCTTGCAAAATAGTGAAAATGAGAAATGTAAAGGAAAAATTTATAGGATGGGTTTATTGTGCCAAACCCTACACGTATGTCATGTTAGCATTGAGACCCGCCCCTTGGGGACCTGGCCAATAAGCAGGCAATACCTTGACCTGCTCAGGGTTCTGATAACATCATGAGCTCAATGCTATATATCCCCTCCTAAAAGGGCGGACGGGGCCCCACCTGATCTCTCTCTCTCTCTCTTTCTCTCTCTCTCTCTCTCTCTCATCAGCACTCCTCTCTCCCCCTCTCTCATTCCTCTCCCTTTCTCTTCCCTTAATAAAACTCACCATGTGAGTGCTGCCTGTGTAGTGTGTCTTTTCCCAAAGGTCCCACCTGCTGTGACCACCACCCACTGTGTCTGCTTGGCATGTCTCTCTCACTCGCTGTGGGGCATCTCGGCTCAAACCAGCCAAGGCCTCAGTGTATCCTTTTACAAAATTGGTGTCATAAAACTTGGGAGGCTCTCCCAGCAGTCTAAGATGTGCTGGGACCCTGGAACCTGCACTTGTGACAGCACTGCTGTCCCACCTAACCGATTGCTGAGACTTCGCATCCAACACTAGCATGATTGGTAAGCCAACCCTTCTTCACTTCTGGCCATTTCTGAAGCACAGTCCTCAATTTCTGACTTTTCTCCAAGTCCTGATACTAGGCGACTGTGTCTCCTAGCCATTGGTCCCACTGAGCAGCCTATGCTTATCTTCAAGGCCCCTGGACCATTGGGTGATGACCCACTGGCCAGCCTATGCCTATTTCTCTACCTCACTCATGGAAACCGCGCTTACCGCTTAGTCGCCTTTGAATCAATTCAAAGGGCCGCTTACCGGCACCCCATATCCTAGTATTTCATGGGACCTTTGCAACTTCCGCCAGCAATTCGATAGATGGAAAGGAGGAGGTAGCTTATTTTCAAGCCTTTTCCAAGCCCTTTTCTCTGTTCTTTCTTCCTGTTCTACTTAGCTCCTGCTAGCTACAAAGCCTGCTGCTGTGCCTCCCTCCCTGTTAGGCTGCATTCCCGCTGCCCAGCCTCTGCCAAATCACTTATATCATCACCTACTGCCAGGTCCCTTTCTACTCATATGCACGTTTTAAAGTGCCCACCAGGCAGAACTCGCTCCCTTGGCCTCTTCTCTTGCCTCTTAGCTCTCTGCTTGTTTCTGATTTCCTCTCTTCTTTTCTCTCCCAAGTCCCCCCTCCCCATTTTCCTCTCCTCTTCCTCAACCCTCTTGCATTAACTGTTGTGTGTGGCGTGTTTGCATCAAATGTGCCCACTTCATGGCAGGGACTCACACGCCGCCTCCTCCACCAGTCGTGCCTGCATGGTCTGTCTCTCTCACACACTGTGGGGCACCTTGGTTCAATCCCATCAAGGATTTACAAAAATGATTACTTTGAATTTTCCTGTTCTGTAAGATTTATAGGTATGAAGTGAGTCCTGGACTTTAGCGTCTTCTCCCTTTCCAATTTTATTGTAATTTGTCCTTTTTGGCAAAGCTAAGAGCAGGTAGGAACATGACTGAAAGATTTATAGAGATTCATTAAAATTCTTCGTGCTGGGGGCATGGTGGCACACACCTGTAATCTCAGAACATGGAGGCTAAGGCAGGAGGACTCTGGGTCTGATACCAACCTTGGCAACAAAGCAAGAACCTGTCTAAAAAACCAAAGCAAAACAAAGGAAACAAAACTGAAAGAGAAAAAGCCATGTTTATAAATATACTCACAGAGATAAAAGGAAAAATAAATAAAAATAGATGTGAGCTTTTCCATAGCTTTGCTATTTCATGATAATTAAGTTTTTCATTGTTAATACATTTTACTTCTGTGCTATTTGACAATTAACAGATTTTCTTTTTTTTTTTTTTTTTTTAAACTTTATTTATTTATTTGCCTTGGTGTTTTGCCTGGAACTGGAACTACAGACAGTTGTTAGCTGCCATGTGGGTGCTGGGAATCAAACCCGGGTCCTCTGGAAGAGCAGACGGCGCTCTTAACCGCTGAGCCATCTCTCCAGCCCCCCAGATTTTCTATGAAAAGTTTTTTCATATATATATAGTAATTAGTAATGCTTTGATGGACATTTGAGCTTAAATATGTATGTGGAGGTCAGAGTGTAACTTAGGGGACTTGGTTGTACCAGGGGTCTCAGGAATATTCTCAGGTTGTCCTCAGGTATGGTAACTGTCACCCCTCAGTGGCTGTCAGGTTGTCCCCATTATGAACTAAGGTTTTTGTGTGCTTGTTTGTTTTTGTTAATTTATTTTCAATACATATCATGAGAAACAAGGAAGAAAATAGTACCAGGTTAGGCATATTGGGAGACACCAATTGGGGGCACATTAAAACACCATGTCTTTTTATAAAGATGATCTCTGTTTTTAGGTATCTTTGCTGTTTATGGGAGACAGAAATATATATATCAGTGTAAAATCTAAGCATAAAAACTTAGTCAGGTGTGGTGGCTTTTTTCTTTACTCTCAACATCTAGGAGGTTAATGCAGGAGGATTACGAGTTAGAAGCTAGCTTGGGCTACATAAATGTGAAATGTCTAATTGGTCCCAATGGGTATAGATGACGTCTAGAGATGGTGCCCAGTCCTTAGAGAACTGTTCTGGGTGAGGTGGTTGCTGTAGCTGTGATCCAGAAATACCCCATCACCACAGAGGTTCTTTTCTTTCCACCTAGAGAAGGCTTTCAAATGGAGATCCATTTTATGAAATCTGTATCTCATTGCAGGATCTATACCAGTCAGCTTGGGAAAGAGAAGAAGGGGGAAGCAAAGGAAACAAACCAGACAGGGCCTGAGGCTTTTGCACAGCGCTGTCTCTGCAGGGCCTCTTGCAAAGCTTACACAGTCATATCCCCTGGGTGGTTTGAATTCCAGGGAAATCGAGGAGCTCTGTCTCCATGGAAACAGCAGGGAGAACAAAATGGGGAAACAAGTTAATGCTTACAGCCGTGAGCATTGATTTTGTGTGCTTGCTTTTGTCATGTGATGGCAGGGCTACGGGAGGAACAGACGAGAGACTCTCCTGGATGCTTCAGTTCTCAAATCTACTTTTTATACACTTCATTTTCAGCACAAACAGTGACATTAGCTATGGCGGTTTCTGTCTCACTGTCCCTTGGTTCTGTCTGGTAGCAGGATGACAGGCTTCAGAGCCAGCTCCGGTACTGACCTCCTATGACCAGCTAAAGGTCTCAATCTCTGACATTTGAATAATAACCTTTACCAAGTGTTGGGAGGATAAAGGAGAGGCCACCAACACCTGCCCAGAGGATGCTCTTAGCAGAGTTGGTCATTATTAGACATATTACTGAGGACTCTCTACTTAAATATGATCATTTTCATTTGATTGACAGAATAACCTGGAGATATGAAAGGGAGGCTCGGTGTGGTGGTGCACAGTTTAATCCTAGCACTCAAGAGGTAGAGGCAGAGTGCCTAGGACTATACAGAGAAAATGTCTCAGAGACACCCCTCCATCCCCCCCACCAGAAAGAAAAAGATAGAAACAAAAAGAAAGCATTTTTTTTTTCTGGCATAGTTTAATGTTATCAACATAGTTTAAGTCTATAATTAGATGCCTTCTGGATTATTCGGCTTTAAGAAGCATAATGAAGGATACTGTTTTCATGGCCTTATTGTATTGATATGTTTTTAAACATCTTGTCAGCTTGCCCGTGCCATTTCTATTTTCTCATTATTCCAGGCTGTCAGCCAGGCAAATTTCCTCAGCAGTGAGAGCCACAGCTCCCAGTGTACACAGGCCCACAGAAAAGCCCCTGTTAGCAACAGCCTGTTTGCTTTGTCACGGAAAACCTTGTCATTTCCATCTGGAGAGTGAGTAATGATGTCATTATCAAGAGAGAGCCAGGGAGCACCGGAAACCCGTGTGAGCTGCAGAATGATGAAGAATTGCATTGTCGGAGATGGAGACAGACAGAGGAGCCCTCAGCAACCGGTACTCAGAACTGAAGAACATTATCTCTGTGATTTGAAGAAAGAATGCACGAAGCTACTTCGGTTTGCCGAATTTCCTGCCGGTGTTTAGTGAGGCTGCAAATGGCTCTCACGGTCTGGTGGTTCGTTTAAGGCTGGCGGACCAAGTGTTATCATAGTCTGGTCAGAGATCAGCTGACTGGAAACAGGGACAGACCAGAGCTGTCATGGGAGATAGGCTGCCTGTGGGAACCAGGCAGGGACTCCGGCTGCTTGAAGATCTAATCTGTGTCCAGAGTCTTTTGAAGAGTACCCAGGTCCTATTAATGCTTACCCCAAGGGCCAGACATAGTCAGGGCTTACATCAAGTAGTGCAGGTGACTGTGGTTGCTACTAGAAACAGAAGTAAGTACTTCTGTTTCCTCCAAAGAGAGTAGCTAACAGTTTCAGCTCCAGGGGGGCTTCTGTGAACCAAACACAGCTGACAGGTGGGTCAAAGTACCAGGTTAGAGGTCTGTAAGTCACTTCAACACAGCAGTGCTGGTGGAGGCATAACACACACACACACACACACACACACACACACACACACACACACACACACACACACAAAGACGGGGGGCTGGATTTTACAAATCACTTGGGACAATTGCTAAAACTTACAAACTTTCAGGTCAACACTCACCACCATGCCAAATGAGTCAGTTTCCAGAAAAAACGGCTGAGAAATGTGTCCTGCAGAATTCCAGTGCCAGAGGGGTGCCATCGGTCCACCCAGAGCGCTTTGTTCTTTATACAAATGAGTGTGGTAGACAGGCAAATAGCCTGGACCAGCCAGAGGTGGGAGAGAATTCATAGCCTGGCTCTGTCTTTCACAGGTGCATGTCTTTAGGGAAGATGTTTAGCTCCTAAGGCTTATTGGGAGGTTGATTAACACATAAAGTGAGCTAGTCACTGTCTCCATGCAGATTTGCACAGAAAGCAACCATTGCTCCTGCTTGATTTGTTGAAGATAGCCATTTCTGCAAAGGGCCATGGTTCCTTTAGAGGGGCAGGCTTTAGTCATCCCTGTCCAGATTCTAGGCTTGTTCGTGGTCAGTGGACTGTCAATACTGTTTGTGTCCTTCTGCTCTCAGTAGCCAGAGCTAGGTGGTAAATGTGCTCTCACACATATGTATACACACAGAACCCATAATCTGAAACACTGAAACCTGCAGATCGATTCAACACCCAAGGGTTTATCCTAGCCTCTATCCTTTGTTATCTGAGTGTTAATTAACACTGAGAAACTTGACTCTAGTTATCTACAATTTATTTGTTCATTCTGTTTCTGAAGACAAAGAAGATTAAGCCCTTTTTGTTGTTGTTGTTTATCATTAAACTAATTATCTTCCCATGCAACAGGGAATATAGTTTGGTTTAGGTTTTTTGAGATGGAGTTCACTGTATAAGAGTCCTGGCTGTTCTGGAACTCTTTGTAGACCAGGCTGGCCTTGAACTCACAGAGATCTGCCTGCCTCTACCTCCTGAGTGCTGGGATTAAAGGCCTGTGCCACCACTACTCAGCCTTTCAAAAAATATTTTGTGTGAATGTTTTGCTTGCATATTTATACATATGCTTGAACACATATGTGTGTGTGTGTGTGCTGGTGGAGGCATAACACACACACACACACACACACACACACACACACCTCACATGCTTTACTGTTGTCCAAGGAGGTCAGAAGAAGGCATCAAATTCCAGTTGTAAGCTTCCATGTGGATGTTGGGAATTGAACCCAGGTCCTCTGGAAGAGTAGCAGGGATGTTTACTACCGAAACATTTTTCTAGCCCCACCCCACCCCCCCTTTGAAGATGGTCTCATACTATGTAGCCCGGGCTGGCCTTAAGCTCCTCCACCATGCCTAAAAGGACATAGAATTGAAGAATGTGTAGCCAACAGGATGGATCAGTGGGTAAAAAAAAAAGCACTTGCTGTCAAGACTGGTCATTTGACCCAGGAAGCGGAAGTACTGACTTCCACAACTTGCCCTCTGACCTTCCGTGCATGTCATGGCATGTGCGTTTCCCACCCCTGAAAAATAAATGTTAAATAAAAAAAAAAAATCACAGAATAAACACCACCTCTTGTCATTTTTTAAAATATTTTGAGGCAGTTTCTCTGTATAACAGTTGTTTTGGAATTTGCTTTGTAGACTAGGCTGCCCTTGAACTCAGAGATTCTCCTGCCTCTGCTACCTGAGTGCTGGAATTAAAGGTGCACATGACCAGTGCTCAACATAAATACCACCTCTTATTGCTTCATGTTTCTAGAGCCTAGAAATCCAAAAGCATGGTGTCAACATGCCTCTACTTCTGGGATTCTAGATATGCTTTCTTGGCCTCTTTCTCACTTCTGGTGGTGGTTGTGCAGCTTCAATGCTACCTGGTTTTCATCAGCATCACTCTACCCTGTGGGTTCTGGGATGATACATATGTGCCATTATGCAGGGTTGGAGGCAGGATTTATAATGATGCTTTTAAGGTAATGGAGATGAAGCTGAGGGCCTCACATATGTCAGGCAAATGCTCCACCACTGAGCTGTAACTCCTGCTCCTTAATGTAAATTAAACATTTACATCCAGTAATATAGGGAACTAACCTAAGGAAGAAATGCAGTCCCTCCCTCAAATGGAGCAGTACCAAGCCATTGAGGGGCAGGAGCTTAATCCAGTGAAAATAGGGAGTGAAGTACACAGGAAGAAAGAGTTCACATACTTGGAGAGAGACCTGCATAATAATATACACATCTCATAGCTAGGGCTGATTCTCTGGCTACTTGGGCACTCATGGCTCCAGACAAGACCTTTCAGATTTGTCAGTACAAGATATATAGCTTCAGGGAGAAGCCTTGAGAATTCTTTTATTGTTCTTACCTTGGCAAAATATTAGTCACTAAACCTGGTTCCTCCTTGCCAGGCAGTGGTGGCACACACTCTTAATCCCAGCACTCAGGAAGCAGAGCCTAGTCTATTTTACAGAGTAAGTTCCAAGATAGTGAGGGCTACACAGAAAAACCCTGTCTTAAAAAAATAAAAAGGAAACCTCCCTTAATTTTGTCAACTCTCCAACAATTAATCTACAACTCTCGGGCATAGTTAATGCCCTGGCAAGAAGCCATAGCATTGGTGATGTATCTTTAGGGCAGGTGTGGTGATATATTGGTTATTTAATATAAGTAGTCTGGAATATCAGAGGACAAGCCACCCACAGAACCAAGCCAGGGAGTGGTGACTCATGCCTTGAACCTCATCACTCAGAGATCCTAGCTCAGTTGGTAGAGCATGAGACTCTTAATTTCAGGGTCATGGGTCTGGGTCCCAGATCTTGCACAAATTCTATTTAGTATTATAATTAAAAACCCAGAGCCATGTATTGGGGAAAAGCTGGAATATCAGAGAAATAGAGAATAAACCACAGCCAATTCTTGCCCAGTGAAGTCCTCAGGCTCAACAGTTTAAGTCCTGTCTTCACAGGTCTTTAGATTGATTGTGGCTCAGACAGAATGCTGAAATCCTTCTCTTGCTGTATATTTCTTTGCCCTGTCCAGCTATTTTACTTCCTGGTTCAACTCTTCTAGAGCTAGAATTGAAGTGTGAGCTACCATTGCCTGGCTGTTAGGCCTTGAACTCACAGAGATCTAGATGGATCCAAAGTGATGGGATTAAAAGTATGGGTCACCACTCCCTGACCTTCATGGTTTGGGCTCTGTGGGTGGCTTGTCCTCTGATATTCCAGACTTTTTAAAATTAAATATGCAGTATATCACAACAGGTAAGATCAGCTGAGAAGTGGGGAGACATATTCTTCCAGCTATAAAGAAATTACCGAGATAATTTACTTGCAATCAAGAGAAAACATCCCTTCTTGTTAAATCATATCCTCTTCTCCCACTTTCCCCAAAGCCTTCGAATGTCTCCTTCAGTGAGGGGTCAACAGATGTAAGGAAATGACAACCTAGAAAGCCTCTTGATGTTTTGCTTGTGAACCTAGCCTTTAATGGCTGAACCATCTCAACAGCCCAACCTAGAGCATTTCTAAGTGTGTGTTAGTTTTCATAATAAAAACAAAGGGGAAGATGTTCCTTGAAAGTTAATTTTCAAAAATATGCTTTTGCTCACATGATCCAATGGCTGCATTCACAGCTCATTATGTATTTTAATGTTTAGCGCAGAAAGACTTAAGAGCAGAAAGACTTAAGAGTAATTGATTTTCACTAGTTAAGAGGGGGCGGAGAGTGGAGGCTAGCAAAATCCTCTCTCATAGAAAGTAATCACAAGAGTGATCAAGCCAGAAAATATGAACTGAGTATCAAACAGATATAGAGTGTCTTTTAAAAAACTGTAATAAGGGGGCTGGAGAGATGGCTCAGCGGTTAAGAGCACTGTCTGCTCTTCCAGAGGACCCGGGTTCGATTCCCAGCACCCACGTGGCAGCTAACAACTGTCTGTAGTTCCAGTTCCAGGCAAACACCAAGGCAAATAAATAAATAAATAAATAAAGTTTAAAAAAAACTGTAATAAGATATGTGAACTTATTGGTGACTATTAAATTTAATATGCAATAATATGATTTGGGTTGTGGTGGCAGAGCCTGTAATAGCAGCCTCAGAGTTTGAGGCAGGATTGCCACAAGGTCAAGGCCAGCCTGGGCTAAATGGTAAATTCATTTTAAAGAAATGTTTTCAAAAGTTACAGTTATAAACTTTGAATGTGAGCTGGTGTAATTCCAGGATCAGGAGGCCGAGGCAGGAGGATGATGAATTCAAGATAAGCTTGGGTCACAAAATGAGTCCCCATTTCAAATAACATCTCACTCAATAAAACCATAAAATTTAAGTTCTATCTTGAAAGCTCCTTAGATAGCATATGAAATAGCAAATTTATCATCTATGTCAACAGCAGTGTTGGTTAGCATAAGGAATATTATGGGCTTTTCCTTGGTGGATGAAGATTGAAAGAAAAACAGTTGCCAAGAAAAATTTATAGATAGTGTCAAAGTGATTGAAATGAAACTGAAGAATCTAGCAGATCTTTTTTCTTTCTTTTTTTTTTTTTTTTAAGATTTATTTATTATATATACAGTGTCTCTGCAGGCCAGAAGAGGGCACCAGATATCGTTATAGATGGCTGTGAGCCACCTTGTGGTTGCTGGGAATTGAACTCAGGACCTCTGGAAGAGCAGTCTGAGCCATCTCTCCAGCTCCAATCTAACAGATCTTGTAAGCAAATGACTTTTAGTTAGAATCTCACCACCTTCCTCCAAACCTTCACTCAGGTTTAAAATGCTATTGCCTGATTCAACCAGGGTTTCTAATTCCCTGAGAGTCTTTCTGGGAAGCTACTACTAAGAGCACTTATGTACATGGAAAGGACTTGCCCAAGCTTCCAGAGGCTCTGCTTGCTACTATGTATCCATCCAATGTGAGAAATTCAGTTCGTTTCAGGTAGTGAGGAGACACAGGAGAAACAAACATATGGTCCACATTCCGGTAGCATCTAGAAGCTTCTTTTAAATGACACTATGATTAGACAATGACCAAACTGACTTACAATACAGTATGCAGTGGTGTCCAGAACAACTAAAAGCCACACCTATTTCATGTGAGGGTTACATTTGAGCCCCAAGCACTCCACTTAATGTAGTGTCCTACTGGAAGACTTCCTTGAGGGAGTGAACACAGGTCTTTAAGAGCAGACAGAAAGCTACCCGGCCATTGTGAAGGTCAAACTCACTGTCTGGCATTGTGGCTCTTAACAAAATGTAATCACCTTTAATTAAAACTTAATTACTTAGCTTTTAAGTTTGTTAATAGTACATTAGCTTGAATATATAAACATAAAAAGACAACTTAGCCAAAACATAATGATTACTTTGGATTTTATTTTATATGATTTATTTTTATTTATTTAAAGACTTTTTTAAATATGTATTTTTATTTTATGTGAATTGGTGTTTTGCCTGCATGTATAATTATGTAAAGGTGTCAGATCTTGGAATTACAGACAGTTGTTAGCTGGCATGTGGATGCTGGGAATTGAACCCAGGTCCTCTGAAAGAGCAGTCAGTGCTCTTAACCACTGAGCCATCTCTCCAGCCTAATTACTTCGGATTTTAAATAAACCCATTCCATATAGGAGAAGCTGAAAAAATGCCACTGGAGTTAAAATGGAAAGTAATTTGAAGACTCAGGAATTAATCATGGGGCAGGGGTTTAGTATGGAGGTAGAGTGCTTAGCTTCATGGCTGAGGGAAGGCTTCTGCTCATGGAATGTGTGTGTGTTTGTGTGTATTAACCTAAATGAAGTTATAGCATATGAAAACCCTAAAGGTAAAACTATGTCAACGATTTTATTGGTGTTTCATGTTTGGTACACTTAAATAAATAAAGCAACTTTGTTAAACAGAATTTTTTTTTTAATACAGTATCTAGATGTACATGGACAACCAAATAATAGGAAAAACCCACAAATTAATGCTTTAACAAATTACAACCTGTTGGTAAAGATTATGTGCTTGGATTTAAAAGAAATAATCCAATAGATGAATAGTCTCTCATTAACTCTTGTAGATTAATCATTCACTCTTTGTATAAAACTGATAGCTCATAGTGGTAGAAATTCATCTTTCATTAACACGCCACATAAAATGGCTTCCCTCAGCATTTCCTCCTCCATTTCTCATTAGTTATCTTTTAAGTGGGAAAATAAAATTGAATTTACATTAGCAAACGAAAGTGCAAGTTTGTACAGCGAGGCTCAGCAGCAAAGTGAAGGACAATGACAAGACCCGAAAAACTGAAGGACGCCACACAGACCGAGGACACCCAGGAAGGTCCTTGTCCCCCACACAGTCAACATTCCATCACTTTCCCTTCGCTCTGAAACGAGCAGAAACCAACTCTATTTTCATTTAAAGAAATATTAAATATGTATTTCCCCCGACATCATTTGTGATCACGTAAGGCAAAGAGATAAGTCCCAGCAATCCTGGGGACAGCAGCAACATACACACTTCAGAGACAGCCCTGCACCATCAGAACATCCTCTCACGGCAGCAGCAGACTGGAGTACATCTAGTAGAGCAGATGTGCAGTGTTGTCAATGTTCTAATCTATTTACCTGAAAGAACAACTTTTATAAATACATTACTTAAGAGGACAGCAAATTATTTTCTTGCTCTGAAAAAAAAAATGTTTTCACATTTTTCAAACTTGTCAGTATAGTTCTGCAAAAAGGGTCTCAAGAAGGCTGTGGCCGCTGGGTCTCCAGGACGTCCATGTACAAGCTGTGTTTATGAAAGCCTGGTGGCTGGTCATCTTCTGCCTCTACAAACAGCGTTTGCAGTAACGTTTAAACAATTAGGTTTATTTAAACAACCCCGTTTACTCTGCTTAGAGAGCAAACGGGTATCATTTTCAAGTATTTTATTGTAAATGATGTTTTTTATTTTTGCCAATCTTTTATGTTGAAGTTTAAAAATGAAAAGATCTGTGTGAAAAAAAAAATCATACTTTGCCAGTCCATTTCTTTTATAGTCAAATCCTTTTTTTTTTTTTTTAAAGAATGCAGAAAAATATTGATTTTTCTAAGGAGCACACTGGAAATGCCACTTCAGAGTATCCAGATTAAGGAGCATTTCCTTCTATTGGCGAAAATGATTAGAAAAGCTGCCCAGTCTGTTGTCTTTAGCTGGCTTTAATAAGTCTTTTCAAAATTATGGTCAAGAACTCTTTAGAAAAATGGAGAGAGGTGCGCCTTTGGAGCCTGAAATTCCATTAATTGTAGAAAATGTTTGCTTTGGTTCTTCAGAGGAAATGTTCATATAACTTCTACACAAGGAGACAAAAAAAAAAAAAACCAGATTAATACAGATTCATCTAAAGTCTCATTTACAAAATACTATGGCAATATCTTATATTTCTAAAAGATTTTATATAGAGTATCATGTATAAGGATAAGCAACTGCAGTGCTGGAAGTACAGCTCGGTGGTAGAGAGCTTGTCTAGTATGCGTGAGGCTCTGGGTTCAATTCCCAGCAGTACAACAACCAAATAAGAACAAGAGCAGAAGGGAAAGCTTGTTGGGGTTCATTAGCATATTAAAGTTAATGCCAACACGAGGAAAAAGGCATGCCCTTTCAATTCAGTTCAGGGAATATAACTGACTTAGAAATCCCATGATTTGACCATTGAAATCCATAATCTTTAAGAAAACTACATTCACTTTGCATCCTCAGTATCCACTTCGATGGAGGATGAAGAAATGCTTATTAATAAGTAATCACCCAAAGGAGTGTTATACTAGACTACTTCCCAGGGAACGGTGGTGGAAGGGTGTGCCAGCACTGAGAATGGAATGACAGATGTCTTAAAAGATGATTTAGAACATGGGAAGTGAAGCTGAAAACCAGGGGGAAGTTTTTTTCTTCCCAGCACATCTGGGATGTGACATCAGGAAGCAGCACCCACCACATTTGTTTCCACCAACAGAACATTAAGCAGGTTGGTTCAGAAGGCTTAGCAATCACAAGGCTAGACCACAGCAGGCTAGACACTCATTTTCACAAGGCTAGACCACAGGGGGCTAGACAAACATTTTCATAAGGCTAGACCACAGCAGGCTAGACAATCATTTTCACAAGGCTAGACCACAGGGGACTAGACAATCATTTTCACAAGGCTAGACCACAGGGGGCTAGACAATCATTTTCACAAGGCTAGACCACAGGGGGCTAGACAATCATTTTCACAGCCTACAAGATGGAGTTCACTAAAGCCGGTAATAGCCTAGGGGAGAAAAGAAGGTAAGTTTCATTTGGGGACTGACTCATAGGGGCCTCTTCACTGGTGAAGTGTAGCTAAGGGTTCACAGTTGTAACAGCTTGACCCCAATCCTCTACTGGCTCCCTTCCCATATCTGAAATTTGGCTAGTTCGCTCCATAAGAACAGTATATAGAAATGCTGGTGAATGTCATCTGCTGGGAAGGAAAGCAGACAGAACCAGGGCTTGCTACGCTAGAGATCTAGGCCTATTTATTCCATTTATCCTTGACATAGCTGGGACAGTGTTATGAAGGTAGCATTGACCACTGAATAAGTTATATTTGATGTTGCCTTTTATTTTGGTTGCTAGTTCCCCCCACCCCCCATGAAGACCTCAGATCGTCTTGTCTTGAAGACTGTATAAGTGAGGTCCAGGCAAGCTCAGTAGTCTTGAACAAGGAGCAGAAAGGCCCTCAGGCTCTGTGAGATCTGGTTCAGACTGTTATTCTTCCTACTGCTATCCAACTACGTTGTGTTTAAAAGACAGTAGTAACATATGAACTGAGATTGTAAAAGATAAGTGAGAGAAAAATAGCTAGAAAACCCAAGGCAGTATTTAAGTATTGATGACCTGAGGAAGAGGGGCAAAGCCCCAGTTTTATTTCTTTTTTAAAATTTTTTTGATTTATTTATTTATTATGTATACAGTTTTACAGAAGAGGGCGCCAGACTCATCATAGATGGTTGTGAGCCACCATGTGGTTTTGCTGGGAATTGAACTCAGGACCTCTGGAAGAACAGTCAGTGCTCTTAACCTCTGAGCCATCTCTCCAGCCCCCACAGTTTTATTTCTAGTGAAGAAGCTGGCCTAGTGGTTCAGTGTGCATCACTTCTAGAAGACTCTGTTTCAGCACGAAGCCTCTCTGATGCTTGGTACCCAGAGCTGCTTGACAAGACAAGCGAATGCTCGCTGGGTGCTGCAGTTGAAAGTGAGGGCCTAGAAATTGTCCAAAGCAACTCAAAAATTCAGCTTCTATGATGTATGCACAACCTTTTCTACAGTGGCTTACTTGCTCCCCCAAAGAACAAAACAAACGTCCCCCCTTCTTAGGTAGCAGCTCTGACAATTACAGAAGGCAGTTGAAGGTGAGCTCACCTGCAGTCTGTTTGCTTTGCACACCATCTACCTGAGGTAGGGGCCCGAGTGTCCCTTCATCATTAAAGGCCAAAATTGGTTTCAAAGGAATTTCTGGGTTCTCACTGTTGGTGACATCTAATCTGGATGCTTTTGATCCAACAGGTAAGTTTATAATTTCTTCAAAATTTTCATTTTGTACTGACATTCCATTTTCATTTGGCTGTTTTTCCAAAATCGGAGAACTGGGGAATGTGGAAGGTTAAACAACAGAATGAGTTAGAATTTACCTTACTATTAAAACAAAACAAAAAAAATTAAAATAATTTTACAACTTTGAAATAAAACAGGAACTCAGGGCCATAGGGATGGTTCGGCAGACAGAAGCGCTTGCTGCCTGGCACATGATACAAACCTGATAACTTGAATTTGCTCCTCAGAATTCATATAAAGGAGAAAAGAGAGCTGACATTACAGAGTTGGCCCCTAGCCTCCACCTGTGTGCCCTGGCATGTGTACCCTCGATAATAATAAAGATACAAGACTGGCTGATCCACATCATTGCTAACAAATATGGATTGGGGAGCTGGGTAATTATGACAAATTTTCATCTTAGATTTAAAAAAAAAAAGCTTTTTGTCATAACACTTATCAAATAGGACAATTTGCTAGGACAGATCACTACCAAAGGAACATCCTAGAACTCACTATGCAGACCAGGCTGGCCTTGAACTCACAGAGATCCTCTGCCTCTGCTTGGGATTAAAGTTGTTCATCACCATCCCTGGTGATAAATTAAATGACATTTATTTATTTGTGTGTGGGTATGTACATACACATGCCATGGTGTGCATGCAGAGTTCAGAGGGCATCTTTTAGGAGACAGTTTTCTCCTTCCAACATGTGGGCTCTGAGGATGGAACTCAGGTCATCCGGGTTGGCGACGGTCACCTCCACCTGCAGAACCACCTTGCTAGTACAACCCTTTTCAGCTCCATGTGCTTTGGTGGTAGATACCTATAGTCAGGAGGCTGAGGCAGAAGCATCTCTGCAAACTTTAGGCCAGCCTGGTCTACATAGTGAGTTTTAGGCCAACCAGTGAGAGAGAGACCCTGATCCCTATGCAACTCTATATTCTTTCAGTGGCGAATCTGCGATGGGGAAAAGAGGGTTGGCGAGGAAAATGGTTTTAGGGCTTCACAAGAATCCTGCTGGGGACGTGGTGATAGTCATGGAGGAATTCTTATATGCGGCTGATGAGAATGTAAATTAGTTCTCATTGTCTGTGTTTCCCTCTGGTTTATTTATTTTTCTTTTTTTTCTGAGACAGGGTCTCTCCCTGTTTGTCCATAGTCCAGGCAAGACTTGATGAAACTTTGGATATTTCTGCCTCAGTCTTCCAAGGGTTAGGATTACAAGTGTCACTGTGCCCTGCTGTTTTGTCTTTATCTTTTGTGTGTTCTTCTCTGTTGTCAATACCGGGTCTCACTCTGTAACCCAGGCTGGCCTCAAATGAGCAGAAATCCAACTGCTTTAGGTCTCTACATCTTGAAATTACAGACATGAACCAATCATCATATCTGTTTTTTGTTTGTTTGTTTGAAGTCTTGCTATGTAGTCCTGATCAGCCTCAAATCTTCGACAATCTCCCACCTCCAGCTTCCTTGAGTGCTGGGGTTACTGTACCTAGCTCTCCAGTATATAGAAACGCTGGCATTCAAAGCTCTCTTAGTGCAGGATGAATGGACTCTCTCCTCTTCCCCTTCCTCTTTTTTCTGTTAAGATGACCAGTGTTTTGAGCGCTTCCTGTAGCCCAGGTTGGCCTTGAATTTTTACCCTCTCTTTTCAGCCTTTCAAGAGGCAAGGACAGCAAGGCTGCCCCAATAGAGCCAACTGTAAAATACTTTGATAGCCACTCCAACCACCATGAAGAGAGAAGAAAAAAGTGACCTTTCTCCTTAGTTACAAGCTCTACAAAAAATTAAAGAGACAGATTGAAAAATAAACATTCAAGCTAAAACTCTGGCATTCCACCTGGGGGTGAAGACAGTAGGTGCGTTGCACTGTATATGGCAATAAAAAAAAAAAAGACTTAGTTTTTCACTCACCTCTCTGTGGTCACTTGTGATTGTTGTAAAGTGACCCCATGTGGGCTGTCTGCAGACTCCCCATTTCCTGGAGAGTTCACACGTGGTAATGCAGATACCTCTGTACACAGCAAGGAGGGCAAAGGTTACTAATACTCTCCAGTGAAACCAGCTGAAACCCAGCCCCCAGGAACCAGAACTAGAATATGTGAATTGACTCTACAACTTACTACATGGGAGATGTCGGCAAATCAAACCCTAATCCTTCCTGGATAATGGTACCGTACCTGCCTGGCAGGCTGCTGTGAGCACTAAATGCATTAGCATGGCCAAAGCTCTTACTGCTCAGCAGGCTGAAAGGCAGGAATAAATGCTACTATGATTGTTTTTTTGTTTATACTAAGTTAGTCTGGACAGACAGACAGACAGACAGACACACACACTGAAATCAAATCAATTGATGAAGCAGCATTAAGCTGGCTGACTTGACTGGCTGACACACACTTTTACTGAAGGATTTAGAGCAAATGACTGTAAAAGGGGAGGCCACATTTAATGAACTCAGTTGGGTTTCAATCATGCTTAGAAAAGCTGTGGATTCCACAAGTGGAAATTTGTAACTTGATGTTGGAGTCCAGCTTAAGGCACTGTTATTGACATCTGAGTCAGATCTAGGATGGGCTAAGGTAAAGTCTTATAAACCCTGGTTGCCTGTATCAATGGTAACATTCTTGGAAATACCACATTATGCAATGGGGGTGGGTGAGGTGTAATACCAGAATGGTGTGCATGCATGAGGCTCTCTGCTCAATTCTGAGCAAAGCAGAATGGCAAGGGCTAAAAAAAAAAAAAAAAAAAAAAAAAAGAAGAAGGGGCTGTAGAGATGAGATGGCTCAGAGGTTAAGAGCACTGACTGTTCTTCCCGAGGTCCTGAGTTCAATTCCCAGCAACCACATGGTGGCTCACAACCATCTATGATGACATCTGGCACCCTCTTCTGTATACTTAATAATAAATAAATAAATTAAAAAAAATAGAGCTAGAGGGCATAACTGTACAGGAGCTCTCCACTATCCAAGAATCATACACAGAAATAAAACCAATCCTAACAAGACAGGAGTATAAAAACTAATTACATTTTTATTTAAGCCATTATTTGTTTTAAAATCCCCAAGAGACAATAATCCACCAAAGACCACAGTATATGAATAAGTGGCAATGAAACCAACATACTTTAAATTTTATCTCTCTTTTGAAGTCAAGACTAAAAGAAATAATGTTTAAATCTTTTTTTTTCTGAGACTCATCATAAATATAAGTTATGAACATGTGTATATTTAAGCTGGGGGTAGTAACGCAGGCATATGATCCTGGCACTTGGGAGTCTGAGGAAGGAGGTGGTAAGGAGTTCAAGATTACCCTCAGGTGCACAGTGAATTCAAATCTGAACCATAGTACAGAGTAAGATTCTAGTCCAACAAGACCTCAAACAGATCGACAAAATCCTATCAAAATGTGTCCATTTAGGGCTGGAGAGATGGCTCAGAGGTTAAGAGCAATGGTTGCTCTTCCAGAGGTCCTCAGTTAATTCCCAGCACGCACATGGTGGCTCACAACCATCTGTAATGAGACCTGGTGCCCTCTTCTGGCCTTTAAGCATAAATAATAATAATAATAATAATAATAATAATAATAATAATAATGTGTCCATTTAAAGCCCTGAGGGAGAGATGGCTCAGCAGTTAAAATCAACCATGTCAGACAGTTTACAACCAGCCATAACCCCAGCTTCAAGGGATCTGACATCCTTTTTTGACCTTTGTATATACACACAGACACACACAGATACATACATACACATACATATAGACAGACAGACAGATACAGACATATACAAATCTTAAAACACTTTTTGAAGCCTTTAGAGAGAAAAAGAGTGTATCTTCCCACCCCACTCTGATCTCCACACTAATATTTCAGATGACTTGGATTCAATGACTGAAATACCTGTTTCTCCACTGAGACCCCCCTTGCTTATGTCACCGTTTCTTTGCTCAGCAGCTTTCTAGAAAAAAAAAAGAAAAGAATCAATATAAAAATTTAAAATTGAAATTCCAAGCAGTAGATCATTCCCTGGGCACCTGTAACGGTTTAACCTCCAAGGGGATGGGGGTATGACTAGAAAGAAAGAAACAAGTTGTATCCAGAAGAGTTAGAGCTAGCCCGGCACAGGCCTGTGGTCCTTGCACTTGGGAAGAGGCGGGAGGTGTAGGATGTTCAAGGTCATGTTCAGTGAGGCCAGCCTGAGGGACAGGAGACCTTGTCTCACAGAACAAGAGTAGCTAGAAAAGGACACGCCAGCACCTTATCTGTTGTCTCTGTCCTCCGGGTTCTCCTCATAATCTCTTCAAGTCGCTGCAAAAAAGAACACAAGAGAAAGTGGATGAGATACAGAAGGGATACCAGCCTAACACATTTTGGTAATAAGTAGCAGATTATTAAAATGTGGAGAAAAGATAATTCACAGTTCTTCATCCTAATTTGAGTTGTTAATAGAGGTTGGAGACATTTAGTTTCTGTGGTAGAATGGAACTACTTCTGGGAAGGCAGTTTTCTTGGAATTAATAATACTGAGGGCCGTTTCTCAAGCAAAGGGTAGAATATTTTGTTCCTGCTCAACCAGTCTCTGGTCTTCAGGCAACTTCAGATCCAGGAAGAAAGCAGAACCCTGCTGGCTCCGGGCTCGTGCCCTAGCCCTACCTTCTTCCTTTCCAGACGCTCCTGCTCTTCCTTCTGGAAATGCTTTTCTCGTTCCTGCCGGGCCCTCTCCGCCTCCTCTCGGGCTCGGGCTTCTTCTTCTTTCTGAAAACAAGTTGCTTCTGCTGTTTATTCCCAGTCTGGCTCACCTGCAACCCAGCTTCCCACACAGTCAGGCAGAGCCATGGCCACGACAGATGGAGGCCGTGATGGTGTGCAATATCTTACTCATCTTTGGGGGATCTTGTTCCTCATTTTTGAACCAGTGGGCCTTGCCTGCCTTCCACCTGCTTAGCAGCTCTGATCATCTGGGAGCAGCCCGCTATGGAGATGCTGGCAATACATGCACCCGGCTTATCTGCTAACAGCCCCAGTCTGGGACAGGGCCCACAGTTGCTTTATACCCCACACATCTGGGAACTGCTCATTCATCTGCTAACAGCACGCTTGCTTTGCACCCCATTCATCTGGGAAGAGCCCTAGTCTGGGACAGGGCCCACAGCTGCTTTGCACCCCATTCATCTGGGAAGAGCCCCACTTTGGGCCAGGGCGCAAACCTGCTTCTGCATGCGCTCCATCTCCTCCCTCTCACAGCGTTCCCGCTCCTCCTCAGCCAGACGTAATGCCATCTCTTCTTTCTCTCGTGCCTGCTCAGCTTCTAGCCTTCGAGATTCTTCTTCCCGGCGACTTCGCTCTTCAGCCACCCTCCGAGACAATTCCTCTATCTTTTGTCTGGGAAAAGACAAGAATGAAGTCATATGAAGACACTTCTTTGAAGCGAGCCAGGTATGGGAAGGCCAGTAGTTGAAGGATCTGGAGGAAATCCCTCCCTTGGGCTACATTCTACCACGGTTATGGGTCGTCCTACCTCCTCCAGATTCATTTCTGTGAGTAGCTGCATACAATCACTGACATTTTGGGGGAATGCTTGCTTTTCCAGAGGGATCTACAATTCATCTTTAAGTGGGAGAGACTCGAATGCCGGAACATAAGTGATTTTTAGTAATAATCACTAAGTCCCCACACCTCAACAACAACAACAAAAAAATTACTAAAAAAAAAAAAAAAAAAGACATGAATATGGATATCTTGTCTGTATGTGTGTCTGTGTACTACATGTGTACCTGGTGCCTGCAGATGACACCCAGTCCTCTGGCACTAGAGTTATAGATGGTTGTGAGCCACCATGTGGTAACTGGGAGTCCAACCCAGGTCTTCTGGAAGCACAGCCAGTGCTCCTAACTGATAAGCCTTTTTTTTTCCTTCTTCTTTATTTATTTTGTATTTATCAAGAAAAGCAGTAAAATGAATTTAAAATGCTGATAAGTTAACAATAACTATAAAGAAGATAAAAATCATAAGCATGACTTATCAAAGGTGATAATGCAAATAAGATTGCTACACACATATTTACTTTGTGTTCAGCTTTCCCTCTGAATTTTTTTTTTTTCTATCCCTGTATATCCTTATTCAAGGTCCCTTCCCCCTTCCACCACATCAGGTCATTCTGTCTTCTCCACATCTCCCCATCCCCTCCCAGGGCAGGCAGCAGACAGTCCCATGGTCCCACTGACCCAATATTGCTTAGTTCAGTCTCCACTCCTGGCAGATCCAGTTTTCTCCCCCCTCCCTCAAGAGTGAGTCAGGTGTTCCTATAGTTGGAGTGGGATCCAAAGGGTCAGTCCAGGGTGTTTCTGATCCCAAGCTGTTCAGTGGTTGTGGTTTGCAGCTTGGGCATGTTTGGCTTTTTTTCTTGTTTGTTTGTTTAGAGACCACTAATGAGTGAGTACATCCCCTGCTTATCTTTCTGAGTTTGTGATACCTCGCTCAGGAGGATATTCTCCAGACACTTTTAAAATGAGATAAAAAGATGTTATGCGAGGTCAGGAGGACAACAGGCCATGGAAGCTTCCCACAGACTGAGGGACAGGCACAGCCAATAGGTCCTCACCACCTCTGTCAACAACTGCTGACATTAGCCTTGTTAGCTCCAGGTGTCCAGTTAAGCAAGCCATCCCAGGTAGCTTTGATTATCAGTTTGACATAGTCTGGAGACCTGAGGTAGAAGTTCCTCAATTGAGTATTTATCTAGATCAGATTGGAATGTGGGCAGATCCGTGGGGGGCTGTGTTGATGGTTAATTATGGAGCAGAGCCTAGTCCACTTCAGGAAGTGCTGCCTATGCAGGCTAGCAGAGCACAAGCCTGGGGGCAAGCCAGAGAGCAGCATTTCTCAGCTGACTGTGCTTCAAGTTCATGCTTGAGTTGCTGCCCTGGCTTTCCTCAAAGATGGACCATGACCTGGCAGTGTAAGCCAAATGAGCTGTTTCTTCCCCCAAGCTGCTACAGGTCAGAGTCAACAAAATGAAACAAGAACACCATCCCTGGCTGTGGTGGTTTGAATGACAATGACTCCATATGCTTGACTGTTTTGTCATCAGGGAGTGAGTGGCACTACTTGGGAGGGATTAGGGGGTGTGGACTTGTTGGAGGAAGTGTGTCACTGGTGTGTGTGTGTGGGGGGGTGGGCTTTGGGGTTTCAAAAGCACAAGCCAGGTCCAGTGTTACTCTCTCTTCCTGCTGCCTGTAGACTTGGATATAGAATTCTCAATTAATTCTCCAGCATCATGCCTGATAGTGTGCTGCTGTGATGAGAATGGATTGAATCCCTATAAGAAAGCCCTAAGTAAATGTTTTTCTTTATAAGACTTGCTGTGGTCATGGTGTCTCTTCACAGCAGTAGAACACTGAGTAAGACAGTTGGTACCAGGAGTGGGGTATGCATAGATATTCCTCCTAAGATGAGCGGTAAATTTTTGTACTTGGCTCCTTCTGTCATTAAGAAAGAAGCATGATGTTTAATGGGCCTATCTGGATTCTGGAGACAGCACATTCCCCATTTAGGTGTGTTACTCTGGCCCATATATCAAGTGACTTGGAAAGCTGCTAGCTTTGAGTAGGACCTAGAACATGAGAAGACTCTTCAACAGGTCTAGGATGCTGTGCAGGATGCTCTCTACCTGGACCACATGATCCAGCAGATCTGTTGGTACTTGAAATATCAGTGGCAGGTAGGGGTGCTGTTTAGAGACTTTAAAAGACTCCTATTGGTAAACCACAGAACAGACCTTTGTGATTTTGGAGCAAGGCTCTATCATCATCAACAGACAACTATTCCCTCTTTGAAAGACAGCTCATGGCTTGGTGTTGAGGCTTAGTGGTAACTGAACATTTGACAATGGGCCACCAAGTTACCATGTGATCTGAGTTGTCCACCATCAGCTGGGTGTTAATGGACCCACTAAGTCAGAGTAGGATGCACAAGGCATCAATCTATTATCAAATAGAAGTGGTTTATACATGATTGAGTAGGTTCTGAAGGCACAAGCAAGTTACATAAAGTTGCCCAAATACCTATGGTTTCTAATCCTGTTACAATACCATTTGCTGTAAAGTATGCATCTATAGCCTCATGAGATGTTCCCTATGATTGGTTGACGGAGGAAAAGAAGACTAGGGCCTGGTTTACTGATGGTTCTGTACATTATGCAAGTACTACCCAGATGTGGACAGCTGCAGCATTACAGGGGATAACCCTGAAAGACGCTGGTAAAGGGAAATCTCAGCGTGCAGACCTTCAGAACACGTGGTCATATAATTTTGTTTGGAAGAAGAAAATGGTCAGATGTGTAATTGTTCACTGATTCATGGGCTGAAGCCAATGGACTAGCTAGATGCTAAGGGGCTTGGAAAGGACATGATTGGAAAAAGACATATGGGGAAGAAGTATGTAGATACATCTCTCCAAATGGGCAAAGGATGTGAAGATACTTGTGTCTCATGTAGATGCTCGTCAAAAGGTGACTTCAGCTGCGGAGGAGTTTAATAACCAAGTAGATGAATGACCCATTCTATGGACAGTCAGCCTCTTTCCCCAGCCACTCCTGTCATTGCCCAACAGGTCCATGAACAAAGTGGCCATGGTGGCAGAAATGGGGTTATGCACAGGCTTGACAACATGGATTTCTACTCACCAAGGATAACCTGGCGACAGTTGCTGCTGAGTGCTAGATCTGCCAACATCAGAGACCAACACTGAGCCCCCAGATATGATACCATTCCCTGGGACGACTAGCCAGTGATCTGGTGGCATGTTGACTATATTGGACCACTTCCTCCATGGAAAGGACAACACTCTGTCCTCACTGAAGCAGATACTCATTCTGGTTATGGATTTGCCTTTTCTGCATGAAATGCTTCTGTCAAAGCTGCCACACTAGCATATGTCTGGCAGGCAACTTTGGAGCAGTTACTATCCTGCCCAGCTGAGAGGAGTCTTATCTGAAAGAACACGTCTGTCAGTGTTATGCATCTTTATAGTAATGCAAAGATAATGAAGAAACCTGAAGGCTGCGGATGTGCTAAGTGCAAAAGAAGACCTGCCTTACAAGTGTACCTTCACTGTACTTATGGGTCAGTAAATGTATGTGCTTGTGCATGTGTACATACATAGTCCAAACATTCAGAGAACAGAAAGGGCTGCTTAAAATATATACAACACTTTTTCCTTCCTTTAAACCTTTGCTTAACCGTGCTGATATGTTGCTCTTCAGAAGAAAATTTCATTTTTAAAAATAGTTCTGGGGAGGTATCTCAGTTGATAGAGTGTTTGGCTAGCATGGACAAAACCCCAGATTTGATATCCAACACCAAACAAACCAGACATGGCCCATGACTGCAGTGTCAGCACTCTGGAGAGGGGGCAGGAGGAAGGGAAGGTCAATGCATTGCCTTTGGCAATAGAGCGGGGGGTGGTGGGGTGAGGGCGCTGGCAACTTTTACCTCTCCAGCTCTTCTTTCTCCTTCCTCTCCCTCTCCTCCTTGTCTCTTTGCTCTCTGGCTAGCCGCCTCTTCTCAGCCAGCAGCCTTGAAGCCTCTTCTGGGTCAGTGGTGCCTGCAGAAGCCTTGGGAACAACACTGACAGTCACAGTGGATGATGGTGTGGAGACCGGGGCTGGGTCTGTAGCTGGAGCAGGGGCTGGGCTTGGAGCAGGGGCTGAGACTGGAACAGCTGTACAAATAGGTATAGGGAGAAAATCAAATGGGACGAAAACCGAAGGAACAAAACAAAACCTTGTGTTCCCCGTGCCCCAGGCCTGGGATTCATTTTTCTCAAAGGAAAGGGAACATCTACTGCTGTGTGTTCTCACGGTTTCCCTGTCTTCTGTCTGTAGCCAAGCAACCGTTAACAAAAACTGTATGTGTAAGTGAGACATCCAACGAAGTGCATGCTCTGTTACCATGTCTTATTTTTATAGTGGTTAAGACAGTTAACAGCATCTACCAATGTGTATTGGAAGCCTTGTGTTAGGTTCTTGGGAAGCTTTGCTTGGAGCAAGATAAAGATGAGGTTTTCCAGTTGCCTTTTATCACATGACAAGTATCCCTATGCATCCCTATGCATCCTGGTGACTTTGTTACCAGAGTATGAAAGCCTTTAAATGAACACCGTCAGCACCCAGGCCACATTTCTAGGACTCAGGCCAGTAGGTGACAGGTGAGAGCTAATAAAGAGACTCCTTTCATTTGATTAATTTTTTAAATATTTTTTGACATAGTTTTTATATAGTCGGGATAGCCCAGAGTAGCTTCCAATTCCTGATCTTCCATCTTCAGCCAGTTGACTATTGATATCATGGGTATGCACCATTCTATTTTGCTAAGAGTTCTCTTTGTGGTCAGTGTGGTGGTGTACACCTTTAATCTCAGTACTTGGGAAACACCCTGGGATACACAGTGAGACTGTCTTAAAGAATCTACCCAGAGCTATCTCGAGACCTGAAATATGAGGAAGCAACAGTCTCATCAGGGCAGGGCAGGCACACTAACTGACCCCTCACCCCCATCTGACCCTAGGAGTGTCTGGGGCAGAAGTTTTTCAACTGTGCTTAGAGTATTTAGATTTAGGAAGATGACCGGGGATGCAGCTGAGTTGGCCTTGTCATGACTGTACATGATGGCGGGTACCAAGCTTCATGCTCTGGTACCTGAGACTTCATCACCCCTTCCATACCTGCTTACAGTTCTACTCAGTCCACAGAGCTCCTTCTTTCTCTCCCTTCTGCCCTTGGGATTGAACCTGCAGCCTTGCACATGCTAGCCAGGCACCGCACCCTCTCACTGAGATACACACTAGCCCTTTGTATGTTTTTTAGTTTAGTCTTGCTATGTTGCTCAGTTTGAGTTTGAGCTTACTCTTCATTTCAGACAGGCCTTGAACTTGGGATTCTTGTGCTCCGGTCTCCATCACAGTAAGAAACAGGGCTTGGTCCTTTCCTTAACATTTGCTGTTAAGGGTCCCTATCTCCTCCTTCAGAATATAGCCAGCACTAGGTTATCTCTCCGTTCTACACTTAACTGGTCCTGGTTCCCATTCTCAAACCTCAAAGTTTATTTTATGTGAAAATATTTCAACAAGAAAGCATCAAATTCCTAGTCCCAGGTGACTCTAGACTTCTGAAGAACACTGTCACAGAAGACAACCATTGGGTCTCCTGATCTCTGTTGGATGGGTTAATCCTTCACCTCATATTCTGATCCAGTAGATCTGAGGTAAGGTCAGGGACCTGGAATTTGAAGAATACTGGAGGTGATAGTTAAAAAATATTTTTAGAAATCCTTTAAAAATCATTTGAAACATACAGAGTATGCTGGGGAAATAGTTTGGAATGCTTGCCCAGCAACGCCAGAGTCTAACAGGAGGCAGGACCTCATAAGACCAGTCCTGGTGGCATAGACCTGAAACCATAGCCACTTGGGAGGTAGAAACAGAAGGATAAGAAGACCAAGGATGGGCTGGAGACATGGCTCAGTGATTATGAGCACTGGCTGCTCTTGCAGAGGACCCAGGTTCAATTCCCAGCACCCACATGGCAGCTCACAACCACCTGTAACTCCAGTTCCAGGGAATCCAATGCCGCCTTCTGAACCCCACAGGCACCAGGCACACAGGTGGCAAACAGATATACATACACATGCAGGCAAAAATTTATACACACACACACACACACACACACACACACACACAAAGATTTTTTTTTAAAAAAGTTCAAGGTCATCTTTGGCCACACAGTGAAGTCATAATACAAAGTGGTGGAGGAGAGAGAAGAGAGAAGGAGAATAGGAAGTTCAAATAGCCAGTAGGAAAAGTCATCTGAAAAGGGCAAAGAGAGACCACTAGGTCCCATCCCAGCACCAGCAGGTCCATTCTCACCAGGGGCAGATGGCTCTGCAGGCGTCCCATCTTCAATGGCGACTTCCTCTTCTTCCACTAAGGGTTCTCTGCCCTTCACTGAAGGCTCATTGGCAACTTTCTTCTCGGCGTCTTTCTTCTCAGGTTCCACTTTGACCTCTCTCTTCACAGGGCGGATGTTGCCGGGGGACGAGGGACGGGCCTGAGCAGAAGCAGTTTTGACCGAGCCAGACAAGGAGGATGCTGGTCGAGGTGTGCCAGGCAAATGAGGCATGGACTTGGATGTAAGCCTGGGTAACAAATGACAAGGACCATGGGTGTGTCAGGATTGGCTTTCCAGAACCCGGAACACCCACAAGTGGAGGCGGATGTTTAGATTTGAGTATTTTTTTATATGTGGCAAATGAAGAAAAGGCCCAGTCCAATGCTCCTTTTCCTTTGGCTTACAGGAAGCCTGTTATTCCTTAAGTCAAAGGCAAATGATGTGAGCATGGCAGGACAGAAGCTAATTCTCCAATGTGGACACCCCCACCAGCCTCCTCCATCCCACTCACCAAAGGCAAGGAGCTGGCGATCTTGCTTTGGGATTAGATGGAGACAGAGTCCTTCGGAAGCCGGAGGAAAAGTGGGAGGGGGTGTGCTCTCTTTCTCGGTCTCTTTTATGGCTCTGGGTTCAGAGAGACTCAATAATTAAAATCTTCTGAGTGACATAATCATACTCAATGATATACAACAAGGAGTTACAAACCATCTAGTGTTTTAAAGAATTGATTTAAGATACTTTCTAAACCATGTCATTATATACACATTCAGGAAAAGACCCCGTTAGCTAACAACTTTATAGTATAGTTGAATTAACACAGAGAACATGAATAAAGGAGATTCAAATGGATGATTCGAATTGTTTTTGTCAAAAAGGAAATCTTTGGAGGGAGTAAAGGAAAGGAGGGAAATGATGTAATTACATTATAATCTCAAAAAAAAGGGAAAAATAAATAAAAACATAGACTTTTAAAAAGTATCTATATTATCTGTCTGAAATTACCTGGGGAGAATTTACCTTGTCTCTCACATGTTAAAATGGGAGCTAATTTCTTTTATTTTAAATTTTGTAATTTCTCTTTTTACTATACTGGGTATTAAATTACAGACTACTTACTTGCATGCAAGGCATGTGTTCTACCACTGACCCACACTTCCAGCCCCATTTTAAAAAATTCTTTTAAGCACATCATCTATTTTTTTCTTTAGTTTTCTTCTTCTATTTTGGAAAATGCTATTGCTTAGTCATTAAAAAATTAATTTACATGTCTGTTATTTCAGATACATGGTGGTTCCCCGTTTTATGGGGCAATTGTAGACAAGTTTTTATATGAGGCCGTCAGTCTCCCCATGGAAAGTGGGGCTAGGGTGAGGACGTTTAGGTTGTTCTTTTCTAGAAAGAGATCGAACAGTGAGCTGACATATCAGCGCTCCCCTGATGTCTGACTAGGAACTCAGCCATACAAAGAGAAGCTGAGAGAAACACCCTGAGGATCTGAAGTCAACACAGAAGCAGCAGAAGGCAAAGGGCATGGGAAAAGGGAAGAGGAAGCCTAGACAGGTGTTAGAAGAATCTCAGGCTGGGGGGGAGGCGGGGGAAATAGGATGGAGAAAGAGAACGAAGCTGAAGGATCTGTTATAGGTGTCAGGGAGGTTGCTGGACACCTCTGATCTGTTATAGGTGGCAGGGAGGCTAGCTGAACATTTCTGATCTGTTGTGGGAGGCAGAAAGGCTGGCTGAACAACTCTGATCTGTTATAGGTATCAGGGAGGCTGGCTGGACACCTCTGATCTGTTATAGGTGTCAGGGAGGCTGGCTGGACACCTCTGATCTGTTATAGGTGTCAGGGAGGCTGGCTGGACACCTCTGATCTGTTGTAGGTGTCAGGGAGGCTGGCTGGACACCTCTGATCTGTTGTAGGTGTCAGGGAGACTGCTGGACACCTCTGATCTGATATGGGTGTCAGGGAGGCTGCTGGACACCTCTGATCTGTTATGGGTGTCAGGGAGGCTGCTGGACACCTCTGATCTGTTATAGGTGTCAAGGAGGCTGGCTGGACACCTCTGATCTGATATGGGTGTCAGAGAGGCTGCTGGACACCTTTGGGGCAAAGTGAGTGCAAGGGAGCAAGGAACCGAGCTGTTCTACAAGAAACAGTTACAATTCTCTCTCCCTCTCTTTTTGAGTCCTTCTAATTGCTTCTCCCATCTTCTGAGAGTGCCCTAGCTCACTGACTGGACAGCAAGTGGAGGAAATAGTTAATATTGCCACTGCTGAGTTCCTACCATAGAAGAACTGAAGGCAAGAGGGACCTTCCCATGCTGCAAGTTCTATTATTCTGGTTGCATGGTCACCCTCTGCCCCGTCTTGAATTCCCAGAAGCAGGTGGGCCTTGAAGAGCAGCTGCAGTCTCCGGGTGCTAAAATTTGCAGCCACCAGATGGGTTCCCTGAGTGGCATACAGAGGCCGGTGTGTCTCCGCTTGACTGGAGCTAGGATGGAGCATCCACATTTCTTCCCACGGGAAGTTCTAACGTATCTTTCTTCTTCCTTTAAACCTCCACCATGTAAGTTCTAGGCATGAAATGTACATCATCATGCTTGTTAGCAAACGCCTTTACCTGTTGCTGGCCCATTTCTTGGTTCTTTTTGTATGCATGTTTTTTTGAGACAGGATTTCTCTTTTATGTAGCTCTGGCTGTCCTGGAACTCAACATATATGTATAGAACACAGTGGCCTTGAACTCACAGAGATCCACCTGCCTCTGCCTCCCAAGCAAGCATTGGGAATAAAGGCATGCCTCACTACAAGCAGCTTGCAAAAATATTTTGACTTGGCTTAAAACAGATCAAGGAGGGGCTGGAGAGATGGCTCAGCGGTTAAGAGCACCGCCTGCTCTTCCAGAGGACCTGGGTTCGATTCCCTGCACCCACATGGCAGCTAACAACTGTCTGTAGTTCCAGTTCCAGGCAAACACCAAGGCAAATAAATAAATAAATAAATAAAGTTAAAAAAAAAAAACAGATCAAGGAAAGGAGTGGGAAAGTCAGAAAAGACAATGTGATATGAGGAATTTGGGGCTGACTTTAATTATCTGGCTTTCCTGAATCAGGGCTGGGGGAATGAATCTATGTCCTTGACAGTCTTTTCTACAAAGTGACACTGAGCTGGTGACTTTATTAACCACCAGGGGCCATGAGAATCCAAACTAGGGATTGGTCCTTCCCTTTCCAATTCTTCTGTTGCTCATATATCCAACCACCTGTCTGGGCACCACACACACACACACAAAAGCACTCTTGGTTTTCATCCTGGCGTGAGTCTCTATAATCATCTTTCCTCTGAACCCTCTCCACAACACTGAGAACACGCATAAGCTGCTCAGGTCAACTGGCTGAAGAGAATCCTTGTGCATGATTGGTAAGAATGTAAAACAGTAGTCACTGTGCAAAACAGTATGGTTTTGCTTCTTCAAAAACTAATATAGAATTGATGAGATTCCATAGCTCTAGTCTTGGTGTGTACACATGTACATGTGAGTGCTGTGCCTAGCCACAAATGGAAGGCAGGGGCTGATGTCTTCCCTCAGTTCACCTAATATATTGAGATAGGATCTCTTACTGAATCTGGAGTTTACCATTTCAGCTAGACTGGCTAGCCAGCAAGCCTGTGAACCTACCTGTGTCTGCACCTCAGTGCTGAAGCTACGGAGTCATAAGGCCCGACTTGTTTTTATGTTGGTGCCTCAACTCAAGTCCTCATGCCCAGCAAGCACTTTATGCACCGAGCCATATCCTAACCCATGCACAAACACTTTTCTGTTGCTGTTGGGTTTTTTTTTTGTACAAACACTTTTAAAAAATTAAGTATTCAGATTGTTTACATCAGTAGCTGCTTTCTAAATATTCAATATAGCTAGTCAGTCCTGGGTGCCACAATGCAGATCTAGAAGTCATTTTTCTGACAGTAGTATTGCCCTAAATATTTGATTGTAAGGCAGTGGAAAGTCTAACTGACCACGCATAGCCAAAGGAGGGCGTTCACAGCCATAACCAGCAAAGTTCAGGAGAGGACAGACTTCATTCCGTTGGTCACAGTCAGCCTTCTCTTAGTTTCCATAAGCGTGAAGATGCCTTTTATTCCCCGTAAACTCGCACCCCAACTGTTTGGCTTTGCTACCACTCTTTGTCCACAGCCTGGATCTGCATAGCATCATGAAGCTAATGAAGTGAAGCTTCACAGACATCATAAGCAGGTTCACCTCTGGCTACGGGGCTGTAAGCTTATCTCACCTAAGGCTCAAGCCCTGATATCTGAAGGAGCTCATGAGAAAGTTTCCTGGAGGCAAAATCATTAAACTCTTACATCCCTCAAATCCACCTCTGAGCAAAACCTTTTAAAGAAAAGAATTGCTCTGTCTGGCAAAGGTTTTTTTCTGTTTCGGTTCCAGCCTCTCATGACAAGTGCCAATACTAGTATGTTGCCAGCCGTGCAATGACGTGTGGTGGGTGGGGGGTCCCATTATGACTGAAGGCTAGGGTCCAAAGCCATAGAACAATGTGTGCATCTTCCAACTCTAGCAAATAAACACACAGTTTAAACAAAGACGATGGAGGATTCCCAGAGACACACAATGACATCACTTCATTTATGACAGGATTAGCCATAAATGCGACCTGGAGTGCACAGCTCAGCAGCCTTTCAAGAGGGGCCTACTGAACAAGGAATGCTTCCAAACACTTCTCTTTAGCATGTTTTAAGATACAGGAATAGGTAGACATCTATGTCTGGGTCTGAGTGAGCCACCTACAGAGTTGAGTTAGCTTCTGGAAATGGTTGGGATAAATGGTCAGGGAGGCAGGCCAGGCCTGCTTCCCTGCAAAGGCACTTTAGTTTCTGATTTTCAGAAAGTATTCCAACCACTTAGTTACGTAAATGGCCCAACAGAATAGACTTGGCACTCATCTGTACTTGTGCAAAGAACAGTTTCATCCTCAAGTTTCATGTTTAGGGAGGAAAAAAAAAATCCCTAAGTGGAGAGTCAGTGAGGGGCAGGAACACACAGGCAGCTGGGTTTGGTATGAGATGCTATGTATATCACAGTTATCTGATAATTGTACCCAGAGTACACCTTAGGGCAGAGCAGGCTCTGCAGAGACACAGAACCGACTCCCAGACACCAGCTTCTCCATACACTACTCACCGCTGTTCCGTGAATGGTCCTCCTCCGTGCAGAGCCCTCGGGTGGTGTTACAAAGAGTTTTGGCCGATCCACTGGATTTCTAGAGTGTGCAGCTTTGAAGGGCATGATGATGGGGGTGCTGCAAGATGCTGAACAAGGACAAATGGGGATGACTACAGGGCAGGTGATTGGTTTTACACACGAGAGTGCCAGAGGAACAGGTGAAGAAAGCCAGAGGCAGGTTCAGGAGAAGGAGCAGAGCAGAGACGGAGAAAAAAGTAGAGAGAAGACGTTACTACCTAACGGCACCTGGCCTGCTGCTCCTCAATGCTCCTTAAACCTGCGAGAGTCTGCGAGGTGGCCAAGTAAGAGACCTGGAATATAATGCTATTTGTCTGGTTCAGTTATGACTAAAGACACAGAAACAATCCAATCTTTGTGGACAGTAGCATCCTTGATTATGAGTCAATGGTTCTGCTTCAACCCTGTATTAATGAAACCATTTTTTTTTTAAATGAAGACCAGTTTATAAACAGATTTTTCCCTACTTATGACTAAAATGTGGAATAAGGGAGCATCCAAGCAAGCAAGAAAAGTCTACAAGTGTCTCAAAGTCAAGTTCGGAGCCAGTAGGGGAAAAAACTGAGATTTAAAATGCCAACTGACCAAGTCTTACCAGGTGTTTAGACAGGGATAGTTAATAAAAGCCAGAAAAGAATTGATTATTCATTTAAAGGCAAACTGATACATCCTTCTGTCCCACCCCCAAAGCCAAGGCATAGAAAATACAGGGAGGCAGGATGCAGTTGCTTGAAATGGTAAGAAAAACATAACATTAGTGTGAGGATGGCTACCACTGTGGCTGAATCATGGATGGCAATTACAGTTTTACTAAGAACAAAATTATTTTTTTTTTTGAAAAGGAAGTTTTCACTAACCATCCTCAAATCATTTATCAAGTCACTGTGTAAAATCAGTTTAAGAAAACTTATGTAACATTGCACACAAAGGTTCCAGCATTTCATATTTCATTAAAAAATCTAGTTTTCCTTAAAAATATGGTTATTGGGAATAATGTCGTGTACTTGAGCCAGGTTATAAAATTACACTATGTAACTCTAGTTCCTGTACTGGTCCTTAACTTTTAGAGACAAGGGCTCACTTTGCATTTGTATTCCTCAGGCTGACCATCAACTTGTGGCAATTCCCCTGCCTCAGCATCTGGAAGAATGCCGGGATGATCAGTGCATCATCCCACCTTTCATCTTGCGGTTGCTAGAACTGCTGGCAGATGGAGCCTACCTACAATCCTCTCTGAGCTGCATTCTAGCTATAAGGAACTTCTTTACCAGCGAATGTCTCATCACTTGGCTCCTGGGATTGTCTGGCTATCACTGAATGGTGAAGCCAATGGCCAGACTGGAATGGGAGCTGCAATGCTCTTTGTCTATATATGAACAGATAGCCCCTTATTATAACAAACTGAAATATTGCTATTTCCTCTATTCTCCTTATAGAAACATGGGAATGGATACAAAGCTTTACTTCTGAGGTAGGAAAACTTGTATTTTGAGGTAGGAAGGACTCATGTCTTTGCTTGTGGTGATCCCAAGGGAAAGTACTGGAAAATAACTGTTTCCTTCAGTGCCACAAAGCACCTTCACTTCTCAGACAAGGAAGGGTTGATTAGTGCAAAGCTCTTCCAAGTCAATCAAATACACTGCAGAAGCCATGTCCTGTACAGGGCATTCCTGGGGACTAATGATCAGGAGAAGAGGTACCCAGTGCCCAGGCAAAGCCAGGAGCCATTAACTTTGCCTTACCCAGAGGTCAAGAACCTTTAGAAAATAGACTTGCTCTGAGCTCAAGGCTGACATAGGAAAAGAAAAGAAACACAAACTTTACTTCTTGTCTTGTAAAGTAGACAATTTAATGAGCCATCTTAGATGCAACCTAATTTCGTCGCTTTTATCTATCTATCTATCTATCTATCTATCTATCTATCTATCTATCTATCTATTTATTTTTACTCTTCATTGTAGGGCTGAAAAGTATTAAACAGAGGTAGAAAATATTCCCTTTCGCCTTGTGACCCTGGTTACCTTGGAGTTTGCTATTTAGACCAGACTGGCCTCAAACTCAAAGAGATTACCTGGCTCTGGAGCCTCAGTACTGACATTATAGGTGTGCCATCCTATGTGGCTTAAAAATATCCGTAAGTATACCTGTAGTGTTTTATTAAGAAAATTCACAATTGTTTAAGAAATACTTGCTGGCTAAAATAAACCATAAAAAAATTCCAAGGGGGTTACATTCTGAACATCTACCACTGAAAACCTGAAATTTAACAAATCAATAATCTCATTCTTGAAGAAATAGGGAGAGTAATACATACTTTCCCACCCATGTACATTCCATGTCCTGCGCGGTTTGATTAAAGAGGATGAACCTGCCTTGAGAAAGTTGCCCACTACTTCTGGAAGTCAGGAGAGCATTCACCTCGCCATCAGACTCCTCAGTGGGAAACAGTGAGCACAGAGCAAAGGCACTGCAGCTCAGATGCCTGGGAAGCAGGCTGCAGGAAACTAGCTCAGCAGAATTTATTCAAGTCCACCATGCACATCTAAAGCGATCTGATTTGCTTAATCCTGACCTCTAACAATCATGCTCATATTTTGTAGGTTCTGGAAAATTATGGGCTTTGACTCAAACTAGTGACTGTAAATGAGAGGAAAATGATGCAGTTTCCAACACCCAGAAGCTTTACTGCTGGCTCAGGGTTCTGGGGGGTGGGATGGGAAGAAGTTCCGTAAACTCTGAATACCTTAAGGGACAAGGTGGTTGTCTTAATCTGCTCTGTGATCCTGGCTACAGATAGAGGTCCCTCTTCTGCAATGGTGGCTGAAATAAGATGAAGTAAGAAAGAAAACTAAAATGGAAAGAAAATAAAGCACATGAAAAAATAAAGAAGACAGTACATGTCTCTGAAGAGAGAACTAGAGGCATATTTTCACACACATAATTCCAAATGGTAGTCTTCATAAAAACCAGGAGCTTTCAATCTCATTGTACATAAACTGTGATAGGAAGTAATACCATAGAGCATGTACCAGTGGATAGCCAACTAAAATTTATATTCTGTTTCTCACTAAAATTAATTACGGAAATGGAGCAGTTAAATAAAAAACAGAAAAGCTGTAAAACAAAGAGCTAATCTGCGGATAAAAAGCACCCCAACTAAGCATAGCAAAGAAGGGAAGGGGCCAGGTGGCGAAGAAATGAGCGAAGTGAGATGGTGTGGGAAAGACTCAAGGGGAGGTGAGTGAAGGAACTGCCCAGAGTCAGGAAACAGCACAGGAAGACAAGTTTCTAGCTTTGGAAGAAGACAACACACATAACATGGATTCAGGAGCGAGATGGCTACACACTATGGAGCGTCTGCAAATAGGATGGAGAAACAGCCTGGAGGATTCAACACGCCGAGAGCTGATTTCATCACTTGTACAGAAGTATGAAATTCATGGCCTGAGACAGACTATCTTGAGATGCTAAGAAAATCCCAGATGAAGTCTGAGTGCTGAGAGGGGGGGCCCGACACCCTAAGATTCTCCAAGTGGCCTGCTGAGGCACTTCACTATCAATATAAAGAGGTGGTGAGCATGCCTAGATCTGTGGTCACGCCTGCCTCACACAGGGTGGTGAGAGGTAGAGTTGACACTTAGCTCACTGGGTACTACAGATGAAAGTTACCAGAAAATTGCCAAGAGGTTTATTTGTACATCGGGGTAATATGAATGAAGAGACAAAAGCATTTTTAAAGGAAGCTTTTCAGAGAGGGCGTGTAATTTCCTAAGTGCAAAGGATGAGGGTCTGGTAAGGCTGGTTCCACAGACATGTCAACTGTACCCAGAAAGAGTTGGGAAATCTCAACCCTGTCACCAGGACAGAGATGTTACTCAAAGCCTATATGGATGGTACTTACTAACTGGATGGATATATTACACTCACTTTTCATTAACTTTATTGGTTCATTCAGGTCTGTTCTACATTGTAAAGAGTTTTAATGTAATGGCCAGGACTAGGGATGTTCTAGATTGTTTTCAGTGAATGTAACAAGTAAATGCATTTCAGTCAGCCTTCTTGCTCTTCAGCTCCTAGGTTACATGCACAAGTTTGGCTCTGGAGGGAGACTCTGCTGCATTAAGAGACTATACACTTAAGTTGGAGACATGTGCCAATTTATTTCCAGGCCTGCATGGTAGTACTAAACATTAAATTATACCTACTATCCTTGGTCATCTGTTGAGATGCAAGGGCAGACAGAAAGTAGGTAACTGATACTATTTTTCTGCTGATCTTACAAATAGATGGGAGCCATCTGATCACAGTGAGGGGCACCATCTGCGTGCCTGGCGTCTGGTGTCCAGGTAAGATGCTGCAGTGTACGTGAAGAGGAAACAATACACAAAACCAATAGCAACAGAGGGAAGCGCACGCCACGGTGAAAGGAGGTGGGTTAGATGAACGTACCAGGAGCAGACAGGCTTCGAAAGGAGGGCTTTACCTCACCAGAAAGCTGCACCTAGACGACTTTACCTGTGTCTCCAGACAAGGCAGCCGTGCTTTTACTTCTGGCCAGGAACGAATGTGTGGGCTTCTCTAGTCTTTTTACAACGCTGCTCTCCCAGGGGCTGAGCTGCAGGCGGCGAGCTAAATGTCACCACATAAGCAAGATGTTAGGGACATTGTTTCCTGGGCCAAAAGGGTGCAACATACCTAATACCTCCATAGTCTGGACCTTTGAGACAGCCCAGGCTCTCCGGGGAGGACATGTGGCCATGAGTCAGGGCAACAGATCCCCACCCGAAACACTGCCTTTCCTCAACACTTAGAGCAGGCTGTAAAGGGGCAGCTGAAATGGATTTTGCTCATCGCCATTGTTAAGCAAACAATAGGTCTTGAAATGGAAATACCATTTTAACTACAGATCTGCTACTATCAGGAACTCATACTGAGTATGAGTGTAACCAGCTGATGGGCATCATGATGGGCAAATAGACTGATGGCACCCATCTCCGACACAGGGCTTCCTGTAAATAATTACCCGCATTAGGGCTGGCAAATAAACACTAGATTTACATAAAGGACTTTGAGGGGTCTTTTAAACTATGATGGATTGCCCCAAATTTTCTAGGGTACTTGGAGGGAGGTGAGCTATAATAAAGCGAAAAGAGGGCTTCATGCAAAGGTCTGTATGGGGTTCTTTTGACCTTTCCACTCAGCAAGCCAGGCTCTTTCAGGTCCCTGTTTGGCACAATATAAAACTTTCAGCTGAGGATCAGGGCTAGAACTGAAGGGAGACAAAATGAAGCAGAAACTCCAAAGTCCAATATGATATTCACCTGAAGATTAGCGGTGATCTCTGAAGAATTTAGAAAACAAACTTAAATCAACACAGTGATGGGCTGGCCCCAAACTACCTGGATTTGGCAAGGCCAGGGTTAGAGAATGCATGCCAGTTATGAATTTGTTCACATTGTTTGCACCGAAACAGAGGTATGTTCCAGAGGTACCAGGGAAGAAGCCTACAAGTTCATACAGATGCCACTGCAAAAGACCACACAGCGCTCTTCTAGAATGCCTTCTCATGTCACTCATGAAAGTCTTTACATGCTATTTCTTAGAAGACCAACACTTCAAACTCTAGGGAATCTGATTTAGTTTATAAAAACCATATACTGATAAATACTGATACATTGAAAACAGTTGCTTCTGTACATGGAATTCCCCAGGGCTGTATAGGCGAGCATTGCCATGTCTGGATTTATTTTAATTAATTAGTTAATTAATTAATTTCTATTTTTTTCCAAGACAGGGTCTCATTATGTGGCTCTGGCTGTTCTGGAACTTATTATGTAGACAGCTGGCTTTGAACTCACAGAGATCCATCTGCCTCTGGCTCCATCTGCTGGGATTAAAGGTGTGCATCACCACACCTGTCTGTGCCTGGATTTTTAAAGTGTGTTTTGAAGGATCTAACTCAGGTCCTAAAGCTTGTGTGACATTTTACTTATAAAGCCATCACTGATCTTCAAATCAAAAAGATTTTTAAAAAGGCAGGTCACTTGGGGCTGGAGAGATGGCTCAGCGGTTAAGAGCACTGTCTGCTCTTCCAGAGGACCCGGGTTCGATTCCCAGCAACCACATGGCAGCTAACAACTGTCTGTAGTTCCAGTTCCAGGCAAACACCAAGGCAAATAAATAAATAAATAAAGTTAAAAAAAAAAAAAAGGCAGGTCACAGTCTCCATTTGGAGTTTCTGGGAAAGTGGCTATTTACTAAGTAACTTGATAATATTTCAGTACATTTAATAACCAGCAGAGCTGTTCAGATGCACTCTAGTCATTAGCTCTGATTTCAGTGCTTCAGTTTCCTATCAGCTTTAAGGCTACTGCTTCAGGCCAGAGAAAGCTCAAACAATTTAATAACATTACATAGGCTTTTTTGACATTTGTTGATAAAAGCCTCTACTTGAATTTGATAAGAACTCTTCCTAGTGAGACAATAAAGCATAACTAATATGCAAAAAGAGCTGGCAGAAAAGTAGTCTTACTGAAGATTTTGCTTAACCAAAATAAACAAGCAAGTAAAGCCTCCAATATCATGAGAACTCCTTCCAAGCTGATAGGATCTGTTAGACAAGGAACTTATTTGCTAGCAGCAATAGGGGCAGGAGCATAGAGCTGACTCCAGAGCTCTCCCTTTAGCATAGCCTTCAATTCTGCAGACCCATGCCTTGATTCAAGGGGCAGTTTCCTGGCTCCAGCTACAGACTAGTTATTGAGATCTATTGGCCTTGGCACCCTAACTCTACTTCTGATTTAGCCAACGAAGGCATATCTCACTGTAGCAGTGCATGGCTGCGATGTCAGTACTGATAGGCAGGATTGAAGCAAGTTCAAGGCCCTGGCCTACAAACTGAATTCCAGACCAGTCAGAGCTACAAAACAAGAACATAGAAAGTACATGTGGAGTCCACAGAGGTGAGAGAAGCAGGGGGAGGGGCTGCTAATCTCCCCCCCCCCATGCCCTATTGATAATCATTACCACAAGGGTCTTTAAGTTAGATGCTTAAACTCTGAGGTACTCAATAAACACAAATGGAATAGACAGATGAGCTACCCAAGGAATCTTACTTCCCAAACCATATGACTTTAAGAAAAGCCAATCAAATACATCATGCAAAGTTTTAAAACAAAATTTTATTTCTAACTGACACAGAATTCAGCACTTTGAATCCTCAGCCACAGGGCAGGGCTTCATCCTGTTTATACCCTCTTTTCTTACTTCTATCTTTGCCTGTGGTTATAGGAGGCAGGAAAGCAAAGCCTAAAGTATTATAAAAGTATTATATATCCCTAAATAGGGTTTGTCTCAGACCCAGTTTCACCAAAGTATGACACTTAAGTGCTGGGTAAGTGACCATTTTAAAAGGAAAGGAATCTGAACAGATAACTGTAGGAAACACTTCCACACTGTGTCTAGAGCTTATGTTCTACTAAGGAAATGAGCTTGAAACATAAGTCTACTCCCGAGTACACTCAATCTCATCTGCAATAAAGCATATTTATGCAGGAAGATTCAATCAACAATAAATTATCATGAATAGCCCCTAAAACTTGATTACATGCTAATATCAATGCTTTAGGCAAATTTAGCCTTAAAAAGAATCAGTTTGGGTAAGTAGACAAGAATAAGAAATTGTTCAAACATTTACTACTTTATAAAATAATACCAACATCCACATAATATTATAATTACAATGGTACCATAACAATACAAAATATACAGTAATATGAACTGACATACACACAGAACATGCACACATTACATTATTAACAATTAAGACATGACACTTTCCAGTTTCTTAAAAACATACTCAAAATCACCATATTTTGTTATTTTTAAAAATTATGTGCTTTGTTATACAATTCTTTGGTTTTATTTAAAATCATCCTAGTTTTTAAAACAAGGAGCTTCTTTTAAGAGCTTGATTATTTTTTCTATGATGTAAAATAAAACTTTCATTTTATGAATAACTAAACATTCATGTACTGTAAATCCATAGGATGTATAAACTTAAAAACTCAGTTGAGACTTCTGCAGGAAGCCTGTGAACATTTGGAGGGCAGTCACGGTGATGACAGATGTCAAATTAGGTCAATCCCTCAAGACTGAAATGGATGGACAGCAGACAACCAATCACACATGTAAGAAATGCCCTAAGAAATGTTCAACCAGGTGAGAAACAGATCAGTGAAATGAAACTGCCAGCGTGAATCATCTACAGTTTTCTTTTGAAAGCCAGCACCTGAGAACTCCCAACATGTGGATGGTTGAAAGAAAGGAAGTGTTCATAACAAGATTATCTGCTGTCTGGTGGAGAGGTGGGTGGCTTCATTTGCTAACCGGTTGTGAGGGAAGCACCCACCGCTTTGCACCTGCTAAAAGCACCATTCAGCCACCTTCTAACAAGAGAAACGCTCTCCTGGGAAGGCAGGTGCCGTTCAGCCGCTTACTGCTTTTTTACTCTCAAGTTTTTTCTTCCTATTTGAGAAAGGTAGGGAGAGCAACTTCAGATGCTATTTCCATCTGTACACATCCAGAAAAGAAAACATCAAGTAACTAAGGGAACAGGCAATGTTTTCCTTTTGACTGTACCTCTATCTGGAGAATTTAGCAAAGTTGCGGACGAGGACGAGAGCCGCTTGTTGATGACAGGGTCAGCATGACTCCAAAGATTCACGGTGGAAACTGACCGCCTGTCTGCATCTAAAACAAATGGAGATGATGCTAATTGACAGCCAGCATGCAGGATTGCAACTGTGCAGGGGCGGAAGGAGAAGCAGGACTGCAGGCGTTCAGCATTGCTTCTAGATCTTCCATGACAGCACAGTTTTCTAAGTGGACAACGTTATGGAAGTACCTTATAGGCTAGAAATAAAACTCATTTTCTTTCTTTTAAGAAATAACATAAAGGTTTAGTTCACCAGTTCGAATGCAAGCATGTTGTTATAACATGAGCTGATCAAGACAAACTCAAGGGTAAGCGAAAGGCTACTGAGCTGGAGCAAGCCTAGGACAGTAGGTGTGGACGTGGTAAAATACACTGCAAACCTAGGGCAAGATGCACACGAGGTCTGCTGCTGGTTCCTGCCTATAGCCCAGCTACTGGGAAGCCCAGCCTGGGAATCTTTAAAAGCTCCCACTCCCTGTCTTGCTTTTTTTTTTTTTTTTTTTCTTTTTCTTTTCTTTTTTATTTGGATAGTGTTTCAACATAGCCTGGTCTGGCCTGGTCTGAGACTTACTACTCACTTGACCCACCTCCCCCCTAATTCAAGGGATCGCAGGTGCACACCACTTAGTACAAGTCTGTCTGTCTGTCTGTTTTCTTTTCTCCCTCCTTCCTGCTTCTTTCTGTCTCCTGGGGGTTAAACCCATTGTTAGGTAAACGTGTACCTGAAGTTTTAAGACTGTCTTCAAATAGAAAATAAATGAACAGAAAGGGTTCAGTGGTACTTTGCTAACTCTGCCACAGCTTTGGGTTTGATCCTTAGTATGGTGTGTGTGTGTGTGTGTGTGTGTGTGTGTGTGTGTGTGTGTGTGTATGTGTGTGTCTAGACATCAAAATTGGAATCAGTACATAAACTTGCCCAACAGAACTAGCAGCAATATAAATCAGAATTCTAAGCCAACGAGTATAATTGTTGGAATTCTACTATAGTCAAATGATTTAAGATGGCTTTAAAGTTCAAATAAGAAGGGAAAGCGTCATTATAAAGGGAAAAAAAAAAAACCCAAAACTTGTTAATTTGTTGTCAACAAAGCAGAAATCTTACTCATTAATCAAATCACAATCTTACTCATTAATAAGTTCATGAATGGACTACATGAGATCAAAATCTACTCACCTGCTGTGTATCTGTGAGCAGTATGTGGATGCTCTGACCTACACATATTTTTTTCTAGCAGCTAATGAAAGTATGATAGAAACGTTCTCTGTGGCACCACCTGCACACTGTTCCCACTGGTCTGAATAATCTGGGAAGTAAACATTTTTGATGAATGCTGCCCTATGATTTTGATGAGTATCTATGATCTACTGTTAATATTTCATTAATGAGATGTGAATTTTCATTTGGGATTAACTTTTATAGGTGTGATTTAACTATGCTTTAAAAAGAAAAAGATGATCTAACGTGATCAGTATGACTTATATTTTTGTTTATCTGACGGGGGGGTTTGGGCAATGAGAAGAAATAAAGTATGGAGGGGAATACTAACAGGAGCACCGTGATGACAGATGTAGGTGTGAGTGTGAAGAAGGACCAAAGTTATGTCCATGTGATTCAACAGCAGCATTTCCTAATGTTGTTGATACATAAGCTTTAGCTGGGGGGAGCAGTCTATATAGTAAGCCTATCTTCTGATATTTCTCAATAGGTTGCTAAAAACACTTTATTCTATTTCTGCTAAAGAGCTAGACAGTCTTTCATCCACCAAAATAGTGTAAACGGCAAAGTCTTCAGTTCTGCTAAGGATGGTTGAAACCATGGAGTCATGCCATAGTTTGTTATCTGAGACAATTTTCATTCATTCTTCTCAATTTCACAAAAGGACTGGTGAATTTTACAAATAAAGTCACTTTAATGGTAGTACTAGCTAATGTACCAGTAGCCAGATAAGATGCTAACTTTAATGGGGACCATTCGGGCTGGGAGGGCTTGGCATAACTGCCAAGGCTTAGGAGCTGGCTTAGGAGCAAAGTGAAGGAGCCAAAAATGAGCAGAACTGGATGTCTCTCTGGACCCCACAGCAGATCATCCTAGTTCTTGAGAACGTCAACACATTCCAGTCAAATATGTCTCTGTCTTAGTACACCAGTAATTTGCTCTGATTCAGTCATTATAAAGCTGGGTTTTACCTAACAGCTCACAAATGTATCAATGGCTTTCCTTCTCTGAATGGCAAAGCAGAAGTCAAGAATTAGGCTTAGTAGGAGTATTGCTTCTCAAAGATGTCTGACGCTGTAGGACAGAACATTACTGTCATGTAGGCAGCAAGCATGAAGCTCAGTAAAAGAAAAACATGGTTATCAAAACGTTTTCATCCATAAAAACTGTCTCTACATGAACCATTGTATATAAACTTGTCTTTTTCATGATGACAGATTTGGTGTGTGCACCATCACAGGGGGTAAAGAGACATGGAGAGAATGTGGTTCTACGTTTGGTTTGGTGTCACAGGAAAATAAACTGATTATATTTGCTGAAAATATTAAAGGGTTTTATAAAAAAAAAGTAATGGAAAAATACAGCAAACATTCAAACATCAATTTGATTACTCAGATAAAAGGGAAAGCTGTCTATGAGTAGCTACAGGAGCTGCTACCCTGGGTGCACTTTGAATATGGGTGATTCTTAGCTAAAAGACATTTGGATAGGCTTTATTAAAATGGCTTACAGAGAAAGCAAACACGTCATGTGGAATCACTTCAACACCTTTAAGTCACCTGATTCATAACATTGCACTTAAGAAACATTGTGTCCATCTCAGATCTAGGTCCATGTGACAAGCAGTGGCCATGCATGATGACTAGGGCAGTGAGCAATGACAGGGATGTCAGTATCAGATTTTCTAGTACCCCGCCCCCAAAAGCTGTGATGTGGTGGTCCACCCCTGCTAAATGGAGATGGTGAATAATGACTCAACAGAATCACCTGGGGACAAAATGTAAGACAAGATTAAAAAAACAAAACAAAACAGAGTATCAGACTCACACAAATGAAAAAGAATGAACATACTATATAAGAGGTAAGGTGTATTGAATTTACAGTACAAAAACAACCTTTTGCTAGGTTCATATTTCAATATGATTTTCTGTCCACACAAGAAGAGAAGTAGATTGGACCTAATATTTCTAGTCTAAGATAGGTGCATATGTTCCTCAGAGCATCAGCATTATGTGTTAGCCTCAGAGCACACAGGCTCATAGTACAGACTCTGCTCCAGCTACACTGCTGAGATTCTTCTCAAGGAGAAAGTGACACAGGTTAACTTATCCCACAGCCACAAAGATCTTATGCAAATGAATCAGGGACCCAGTTCAGACTGGTGAGCTTTAGAAATGCTGTATAGGGGACTCTGTAACCTAAAAAGGAGAAATTCATGGAGAGGCAAAGAGGAGTTCCTGGGTCTTACCTCCATCATACTCTTTATCCTCAGACAATTCATTTAATTATAGTTTACTGATTTCAGAGGGATTTTTGTTTTGCAACCAGAAATTTAGGGGAGGGGGAAGCAAATGCACTTTTACTGTTCAGGAAAATACAAAACCAAACACAAAGAAGACTCTTGGAAGTGGTGTTTGTATTTACCTGCACGGTGGATGATTGGGCTCCCGTGGAGAGGCCCTCCCCATGACCACCGGTTATATTTCTGCTTTGGTTTCAGGCTCCTTTCCATTGTTCGTCGTACAACGGCCTCGTGACGTTCCTTACGTGGGAAAGAAGAGCCGATGGTTAGATTTACCTAGTTGAAGGTTCTGCAACTTAAGGCAGAGTGGAATTTCTGGAGTACAGAAATTATTGCTCTACTATATTAATGTTATATTCTACCTCCTACTTTTGCACTTTCTCTTAAGATGGGAACAATAATAATCTTGGATAGTTTCTGTAACCATCAGTTCCTAGTTCAGAAGCCCTTGTGTAAAACAGATAACTCAAATAAATATTTGCTTACTGGGTGTGACGAGTTCACCAACACGCAGAAAGGGCCATGGTAGTACAGATCTTCACTTAAACTGATACTCAACGTGTGTTTTTATTTACTTTTATACTTGTGATCCTCCTGCTTCAGCTTCCTGGTGTGTGTATGTGTCACAGAGATTCAAGGCTTATGCATGCTAGCAAGCGCTTGGCCTATATCGATAGCCATAGCCTCATATAGTCATACTTAAAAATAAAATTCAGAAAGTGAGGACACAATTTTTCTTCTCCCTCCACTCACACACAGAGTGAATATTAAGGAAAGACTCTCAGGACTGAGAGGGCTCCAAGAAAGGCAAACCTATTTTTTTCCTTTGAGGCATGGTACATAGCCCAGGCTAGCCTTGAATTTGGGGCAATCCCACTGCCTCTGTTTTGAGTGTTGGGATTTCAAGCATGTTCCACCTTACCTGGCAACGATGCTCAGGGCTTCCGGTGCTGTATAACCTTGTGTAACTTAACTATTTTAAGTATAACGCCCCCCCCCCTTGCAAACGTATATGACAATTTAAGGTTTGAGTGAGTGTTAAATGAAGCATATATGTGGAAATGTTACAAACAACAATACCTTATGGAAGCCCACATGGAGGTTTTAGCACTTCGATACAGCTAAATAAAGGATGAATGAGTGCTACGTTTTGATGATGGACATGAGTACGCAACGTTCTAGCAGCAACACTGATAACTAGGCATCTTCTCTTGTCCCCCTACCCTGTGCTCCCTGATAGTGGCAGCTATCTTTACTGCTGACTGGATAGCAACTGTGTATCTATATCTCTATCTTTACTGCTGACTGTATGGCAACTGTGTAGCCAGATCTCCAGAAGCAAGAGCATCTTCCTCCCAGAGGGGCAACACTGCATGTACCTTGTCCTCCTCCAGCCTCTGTCTCCGTTTCTCCTCCACCGCAGCCCTCCTCCGCTCTTCCTTAAGCCGCTGGTCCTCCAGCTTCTTCTTCCGGGCCTCCAGGTGCCTTTCATAGTGCTGTCGGGCTCGCTCTTCTCTCTCTAGCCAGACGACTTCTCGTGCAGCTTGGGGGGCAAATAAGGAGATTCAACACAGGCAAGCTTAGGACTTGGATAGTTAGTGCTGAGTAAGTGGCTCGCACCTAACAAGCAGGCTGTCAGTTTGTGGGCTCCAGCCTGGACTTTGCTTTCCTCGCTATGTCAAAGATGTTCCTCTGATTGCTGCTCTTTGGGAACCTGTAAACCTCTCTGGTTTGGTGAAGTGGCTTTGTAAGGTGGACCACATGCTCTGATGCTACAATGATGCTCTAGAATCAACAGTGCCACATCCCTATCCCTTTTTCGAAAGTGACACCCTGGGTTGGGTGACATGGCTCAGCATGCACCAGCACTTGACAATGCAAGCCTAAGGACCTCAGGTTCATCCCTGGAACCAACAATGGAAGAAGAGAGCAGACTCTGAGGTTGTCTCTGGACCTCCACATGTGTGGCTGTGTGCTCTCCTCTCTCTCTCTCTCTCTCACACACACACACACACACACACACTCATCATATACACACCACCATCATGACAAATTAAAAAGTGTGATATCCTGCCAGGCCTGGTGGCACACATCTGCAAACCCAACACTCAGGAGGCTGAGGCAGGAGGATTGCCAGGAGCTAAAGGCCAGTTTAGAGTACATAATAATCCCCTTTAAGTTAAAAACAAACAAAAACAAAAGATTCTATCCTCCATCCCCTCATTTTCTCCCCCTTCCACCTCTTCTCACTTCTTCATTTTCACTTTATTTTATTTTTTTGAGCTGGTTTGGAACTCACTATGTAGCCCAAGGTGGCTTTGGACTCATAACAACCCTCTGCTTTGCCCCCCTAAGTGTTGAAATCACAGGGGGAAGCCACCATGCAAGGCTATGACTAGATTTCTTTCATCATAGCATTGGTTCTCTGGAAGTAGAAAACAATGTGGAGAAAATATTTTGTTGAGAAGTGATGAACTAGGTACTGCACAGGTACATCACAGTGAACCAGCTGAGCCAAGAGAGAAAACGAGGGGCTGTTTTGGGCACCTAGAGAGCTCACAGTATAGTTAGACAATGCCTAGTTCGATCAAAAGTCAGTAACAATGTAAACTTCTACCTAGAGAGCTCATAGTATAGTTAGACAATGCCTAGTTTCATCAAAAGTCAGTAACAATGTAAACTTCTAAAACATTGCTGACAGGTCAGGGAGGTAGACCAGTCAGTCAATAAAGTGGTAGGCAGCTTTGCAAACAGTAGGACCTGATTTCTTTCCCCAGTACCCAATCTGGAGAGGCTGGGATAGGCAGAACCCTATACTAACTGGCCAGCTATCTTAACTGGCAAGTTCATACTGAGAGCCTGGTCTCAGAAACATGGTGGATAGCTTTCTTACATATACCTCTGGCTCCCACACACAAGCATAAATTTGTGTGAACATCTGCACATACAACACACACCTCTAAATTATACCCTCTCCCCCCCTACAAATACACACAAAGAATCAAGAACCATTGCTTAATGATGGAAAATACATCTTTTATGTATGTTCCTTCCCCATTTTAGGAGACACACCCTCAGAGTCGTTTTCTTTAATATGTTATTTCCTTCAACCATGACAACTAAAAATTCATGTGTTATTAACACATGGTAGGTGACAATGTTCAAGGAAAATTTGAAATATAAAATATTTAGAATTTGCCCAGGAATTTGCTACATATCTTAGGGTGTCCTTGAATTCCTAAGCCTCCTGCCTCTACCCCAGAAGTACTGACATTCCAGGCATGAACCACCACACTTGGGTCAATGCCTTTTGCAATTCTGCAGCATTAACTATTTTTCAAAGGTAGTCAAAGGATAGGAACCTTCTGAAAGAACTAGATTGGCTTGCTGTTGGAGAAAGCACAAGGACAATCCAAGGGGAATATGTCGTGAGTGTCAGGTCAGGAGGACTCAGGCTGGGGTGGCATGAGAGAGCTGAGGCTTCCCCCAGCAGCTCTGTTAATGAGGACTGCTTGGTCCTGTACTGAAGGCCTATTTGGACTTCAGTCATCTGATCACAAATGAGGAAAGTAGTTTTTTTTTTTTATTTTTAAAAAAATATTTATTTTTTATTATTTTATGTGAATTGGTGTTTTTCCTGCTTGTATAACTGTGTAAGGGTGTCAGATCTTGGAATTACAGACAGTTGTTAGCTGCCATGTGGATGCTGGGAATGGAACTTAGGTCCTCTGGACGAACAGTCAGTGCTCTTAACCGCTGAGCCATCTCTCCAGCCCTGGAAAGTAGTTTTCAAAGCTCCTTCCTATATAAAAGCCTATGGTACTAAAGAAATTCTCAGGTTCAAGTTAAGAAAGAACACACTTATGTGCTCAATACAATATACACTGAGTGACTGAATGAAGGAAGACACTGTGAGAAGCCATCTTAAAACTTAACAGGTGCACATAATTCTGATAGTTAAAAGCACTTGCTTTAATGACATGCATTCATGTACATAATATTTGGATTTCTTTTAACTTGAGAACACATTACAGACAAGTTCTAAATGACACTAGACATAGAAAGGTAAGCTATAGTGGTAGCTTTTTTTTTTCCTTCCTGTTTTGGGGATAGGGTTTTTGTGTAGCCCTGGATGGCTTCAAACTCAAAAATCTGCCTGCCTCTGATTCCAACTGGTGGGATTATAGGAGTGTGTCACTATACCTGACCCTATAATGGATTTGAGATGTGAAATGACTGTCTTCCTCTTTCCCTGAAACCTGTCATATCCCGTTTCTGTCTCCACGAGACATGTGTGCCATTCATATTGTTCCATTTGAAGTTATTCTGCGCTTACCTTGTTCTACAAGTCTCTTAGAGATCTTTTCATATTAAAATAGGAAAACCTGAATCTAACTGCTGTATAGCATCTTATCGTTTATGCATTTTTCAAATAAATAATTACCACTTGCTTGATAGTAAAAACCTGAAAAATGTTTCAGATAACCTAATTCAGACTTTGAGTTACACTCTTGTGCTAGCACAGATCTCTGTAGATGTGTGAGTATGTCCATGCAGAAGTAGAATTGCCAGGGCAAAGAGAATACTTTATAAATCTGAAGGCTACTAGGTTGGGAAAGTGGGAATGTGTTTGCACAGCATCTGTGAGGCTCTGGGCTCAATCCCAGCATTGCGATGCAGTAATGAGATGAAATGTACATTTGTGACTAACTTCTTCTTTAGATGCAAACCCTTCCGGTTGCTAAGACCTTCCCGTTTTCCTTGCCCTGTTCTCAACCCAGCCTCCTCACTCCAGTTTGCCTGAGCTCCTGGCTCTGCCTTCCTCTTTCTCCAGCTAATCCACCCTTGAAGGCAGCGGCTTCATACATGTTGTGCATGCCATAATAACCTTTGGAAGTCTGGGAGGGAAGGGTCAAAGCATCTAGTTAAAATTAAATCTCTGGGCTCTAACCTTCATATTCAGGGCTTTTTTAATAATAAAATGATACTGAGTTTTTATTTCTTGGTGGTGCTAGGGACAGGCAATTTATATTTCTAAAACACCTGGCAGGTAGATCTGAGACATGTGGTCCATTGATGGTATGTGAAGAGACCTGCAACGTATGGTCTCTGAAGAGAAGAGACTTCTTGACATCTACCACAGACTTAAGCATTTCCTAATTTCTGATTTCTTTGTAGCAAAAGTCAGCCCCCTCTCCCCACAACCTGTCTATAAATTTCACTACTCGAACACATCCAAACACCTTCCTGATTACTTCCTGGTTCGCTGTAAACTGCTGATTGGCTGACCCAATCATGGGTAAGTTTTCTGGAATGAGTTCTATAGAGTAAGTTGTGGGAAAACATAGGAACTTCCTTGTTATGAGGATTAAAATATAATTATACTTAAAACAATGAGAATAGTTCTCTGGACTTAAGCATTCAGGAAAATTTCAATTAAGAAAATGAAAGGCTCTCATGGTCGTGTTATAAATCACAAGATTTAACATTATTATTCAAGTGATTAATTTTACAACAAATAAACCTTTGAAAGAAAAAATTTTCTTTTCTTTTTGAAAAAATATTGGGGCCACTGGGGGACAAACAGTAGCTTTGACCATTCATACTAGGCAAGCCCTCCCCTGGGAGCTACACTCACCCTTTAGTCAAGCCTTTTTCCATTTCTGTCTTTAACAGGAAGTGCAGATTCTATTGCAGGGCTCCTCTGCCCCCAAACACAATTGTCTGTAAACAGTCATACAGAGAATAGGCAAACAATGTTGGGAAAGCAAATATTTCCTTCTGCTCTTTTAGAGCCTGGTGGTGAGTGCTAGGATCATGTGACCTTTTAAACTGAAGGGTAAAATAGGTACTCATAAGAATTTAAAGTATTTTTTAAATGAATTTTAGTAATTTAAACTATTAATTAGTTTGAGTGGCCTATTATTAATTTAATAGTTTAAATCACTATTTTTTTTTCAGTAAGAATCCTGAACATAAGGAAAAAAAAAATTATTGGGTAGTGGTGGAAAACACCTTTAATCCTAGTACTTGGGAAGCTAAGGTAGGCAGATCTCTGAGTTCCAGGCCATCCTGGTCTACAAAGTGAGTCAGTACACCCAGAACTGTCACACAGAAAAAAATTGTCTCAAACAAACAAACACAAACAAAAAAGAAAAGGAAAAGCAATTATCTAATGCTATGGACTGAAGTGTGTCCCCAAACTCCAAATTCCTAGGTTAAAGCCCTAATTCCCAGGGTGACTGTAAGTAAATCCTTTAGAAGGTAATTAAGATTGAACAAGCTGGGCATGGTGGTACATGCCTACCAGGGTGGTACATGTGCCTATTATGGTGGTACATGCCTGCTATGGTGGTGCATGCCTGCCATGGTGGTACATGCCTGCAGGGTGGTACATGCTATCATGGTGGTGTATGTCCATTATGGTGGTACATGCCTATAATGTCAGCACTGAAGCTAAGGCAGGAAAGTCATTGTCCCAGGCCACTGCGCTAGGCCACTGCACTATGCAGAAAGCCCTGTTTCAAAAAAGCAAAAATAAGAAATAAGTTCAAATGGATCCTCAGGAAGGGGAGTGTTTGTCTGATAGAATTAGTCTTCTTCTTTTTTTTTTTTTTTTTTTTAAAAAAAAAAAAAAAAGATTTATTTATTATGTATACAGTATACAGAAGAGGGTACCAGATCTCATTATAGATGGCTGTGAACCACCATGTGGTTGCTGAGAATTGAACTCAGGACGTCTGGAAGAACAGACAGTGCTCTTAACCTCTGAGCCATCTCTCCAGCCCCCGAATTAGTCTTCTTTTAAGAAGACATAGCAGAGTTCTTTCTCTTTATGTGTATGTGTGTGCATAGTATGTATTGTTTTTATCTTTATACTCTCTGTGTGCATGATGCATCTGTGTGGCAAGTGCTTTACCCACAGTTTTATGGCCAATTTTTTATCCCCCCTCTGGTAATGCCTGTGGTCAGAGGAAGAGCACCACCAGGCATGGGACCAAACACTGACCAGGGGTGTCCCTGACTCCAGACTGTGAGAAAATATAATTCTAATGCTGAAATTACCCAGTCAATGTAATTCTGTGAGGGCAGGAGCCCTGGATGGCCAATAAAGCTCATTACATCTTTAAGTCATCAGTAGTCATATAACTTCATAAAGACTTAGCTTTGTAACAGAAGAGCATGTCCAGACAAACCATGAAACACTGTGAATACTAACCTTTTATCCTTTGAAGTTATATAATTCATTCCCAGTCCACAGGCTCTTAAAGTAGGAAACAGATGCTACCTCCAAAGCCTCTATAATATGGACATGAGCAAATCAATCCCACCTGAACTGTTGCAACCAGTATTTTTTTTTTTAATGGCACAGTAAATGGTAACAATGTGTCAGTGCCATACAAAACAGAAATGCACTATCAATTTGGATTCTTTCTTTAAAATTTTTTTTATTATTTTATGTAAATTGGTGTTTTGCTTGCATGTATAATTGTGTAAGGGTGTCAGATCTTGGAATTACAGAGAGTTGTTAGCTGCCATGTGGATACTGGGAAATGAACCCAGGTCCTCTGGAAGAACAGCCAGTGCTCCTAACTGCTGAGCCATCTCTCCAGTCCCTCGATTTCGATTCTAATTAGAAATTGCACAGCACCTTGTTGTAGAATACTGTTTTAAGGTGTGTTACATTTGTTTATGCTGTGGAACATTTGTTTAAGGATGCAAAGATATGTTGCATTTGATTAACTCTGTGAAGCTCGGTTACTGTGCCTGTCTAAAGAACATGGAGTTCCCAGCTCCATTCAGACACATCTGTGCTCCTGCCTATGTTCACAGCAGCTAGTGTACCAGATGGTTTAAATCGTGTTCTGGGGTCCATCGCTTATATAAATGTAATTCAAAACTTTCACACTTCTTACTAATTTTTTTTTAAAGACGGGATTTCACTCTGTAGCTTAAACTGGCCTGGAAGTCACTATGTAGCCTAAGCTAGTTTGGAGCTCTGGGGTCTCAAGTGTTGGGATAAAACTGTATTTCCCTTTAACTTGTAATTGGAGTGTGCATCGGAGAAGTGTCTGGCGTGGCTTTGCCGGACACCCAACAACCCACAAACGTGTCTCCTGTCTGAGGGGCTTCCCACTCTGCCTGTTTCCCTGTGTTTGAAGGCTAAGGGAACAGAGGAGCTGGAATAGCAATGTACACACATGGAAACCCTATAGCTCCCCTCCTGAGTGTAGTGGGAAGGATGCACGATAAGGAATCAAGACAAAGAGAAAGTTTCCAGAAATTCTAATCTGTATTCACACTCTGTTGAGGAATGGCTGCCCTTGGAACTTCTGGTTATCATCCTAACCCCAATCTCTGACCCTCTTTATAGAATGGTAGCACTGTCCTCTCCTGGCTGTTACAGAGTCCTCCCAAGAACCATAGGCAGACACCCCTCTACCCGCTCATTCTCTAGCTCAAAATGCTCAGGCCCAGAGTTCCAGGCACTGAATCCCTTGACTGGCCATGCTCCTCGATTATCATCATTTACCTGGAAAGAAGTTTGGCTCATACTCTATGCTGACCCCAAGTCATGTTTAGGGATTATCTTCACAGCCATGCTTTGTGACAGGCACTGCTGTGAGACACATGGACGTGAGGTAACTTGCTCCATATCTCACAACAAACTCTCAACTGTCTCATTCTAGAAACACAATAAGCCATTCTGCTAAAACGTCTGGGCTGGAACTTCTCCCAGTGACTAATGCTCCTCCTCCACACGGGGAGAAATAGGGAAGGTCCCCATTACTTAATGTCACCCTAAGACTATCATCTGCTCACAAGAATTCTTACTGCTTAGGTTTAAGATCTTTTTATTCTCACAGTTAAAAGTGAAGTAAATTTAGGAGTAAAAATAGGAGTTGGTCATATTATTCATTTGATCTGAAGACTTTATTCAGACTCTGTTTACTTAACTTATCCACAGATAAGCATATAGTCTTCCAGCCTGAGCCCCACTCATGATACAGCTGCTCTGGTATGTGCTAATGACCATGTTCCTCCCACAGGAGGCGTCTGGTCCCAGGGCTGCCTCTTACCTAGTTGCTAGTCTACGAACATCTGTATAGGAATTCACCAGGTGCCAGAGTTGGGTAGCCTGTGCTGAGGCTGACCACAGATCAGCTAAGCCTACACACTGGGTATCTGCATGGGAGGTATTTGGGTGGGAGGCATTTGGATGGGAGGCTTCCTGGAAGGACCCCTCCCTTCTCCTCTCAGATCCTGTTCCTTTTTGCCCATCCCTCCCCCATCCTTCTTTCAGGACTAGTCTCCGGAGTCTCTAAAGTGACCCTTAGAACAAAACTGCTCTACAAATCATAAGTTTCTCATATGACTTAGCCAGGGGTACAGCATCATTGAGTGTTTGCTAATTGATATTAATTTTCTTGCCTGTTTTTGAGATGAATGTTCTATAACAGGTAGAAATGATAATTTACCTCTTGATTGTATTCACTAATACTGCCGTCCCTGAATTGATAACACATTAAAATTAGAAAAAAAAAAAAAAAAAAAACAAAAAAAGACAAAGTGGTGCTGGAGAGAAGGCCCAGTAGTTAAGAGCCCTGATTGCTCTTCCTGAGGACCTGGGTTCAATTCCTAGCACCCACATGACAACTCACAATTGTCTATAAATCCAGTTCTAGGGGATTGATCACCCATGGCAAAACACCAATGCAAATAAAATAAAACTAAAAAAAAAAAAAAAAAAAGACAAAGTAATAAAGCTATAGCTAGAAGTCTAATATTATCTCAGCTAACTTAATTGTTTAATTTGTTCCAAGGCTAAAATCATTTTTATATTATTGTATTCTTTTGAAAATACATTCTGATAGATCTCGGGGGCTGGAGAGATGGCTCAGTGGTTAAGAGCACTGACTGCTCTTCCAGAGGACTGGGGTCCAATTGCCAGCACCCATATGGCAGCTCTCAACTGTCTGTAGTTCCAGTTCCCAATTCCAGGCAAAACACCAAGGCAAATAAATAAATAAAGTTTTGAACAAAAAAAAGAAAGTACATTCTGATAGATCTCTTGAATAGTTTTAAACTTAGCTATAAAAGCCAACATAAGCTAATTAAAGAATTATAAGCTCAACAAGAGCTGTATCAATGACATACATATATATTTTCTAATAACCTTTCATTGTTTAAAGGTTTTAAATTGCATTTATTTTATTTTATGCACTCATGTGTGTGTAAGTGTATGTGGGCACATTGATGCTATAGTATACCTGTGGAGTCTGGTTCAGTGTTAGGAGCTTTTATACACTAAACTATGTCTACCTCTTCCATGATTTTCTACAACCTAGAAATGCCCAGACAGCCCAGTTGGGAATGAAATTATAGTCACATAGAGATTTTGGTTTCAGAGGGGTTGGGGGAGGGGGGTGCGTGGGAAATAAAGTTCAGTGCTAGGCTGCTTACCTACAGCATGTGCAATAACCTACATACCATAACAATAACAGCAACAAGAACAACATGCACACACACACAATTTGGTATATGAAAACGACAAAACAATTAGCAAATACTAATTTGCTTATCAGTATTTTTGAGATGAACATCCTATGCCAGGTTGAAATGACGACTGATCTCTTCACTGTACTTACTAATATAATAAAGTTGCCCCCAAGTTGATAACACATTAAAATTAGGAGAATCAAGGCAAAATAATAAAGTCTTTATCTGGAAGGGCAAAGTCTAATATAATTACCTCAGTTAATTTACCAAATTCCCAAAAGTATATCAAAACACTTAAAAAAAATTAAACCTAACATTTTAAACTAACTACATTACTTTCAAAAAAAAGAAACTTTGTATCTCTTGAAATGTGTAGGACTATTTTTTTTTGTTGTTAAATATTCCTTAAATATTCTCTTGAACACTGTCAAAATACTGTGGAAGTATTAATCTTAATAACACATGGAGGTCAATAGGATTCACAAAGTACAGCTGTCCTACAGATTATCTCTGTCTTATTCATCCGAGACACTGGTTAAGCTTAAGAATTTAGCTCTCCTGTGAGAGAACTACAGTAAGACCAGGTCAGGACACTAACTTGCAATACCTGCTATGATCTTAAAGTGCATGGATTTACTTGATTTAATATCCAACAAACAATTAACTGTTGGATATTTATTATGCACATGGCTATTCTAGGTTCTTCTACGGGGCTTTATAAATTGGAAAAGGCACATCTTTCCTTTATGGAAGGTGAACCATAGTGGAGCCTGATGTAATAGCAAATAAGTATCTGTATGTTTAGATGTTGGCAGGACTAGAGGGAAAAGCAGAGTTCTAATTTGAGGGAACTGCGAATCTGAGAAAGATGGTCAGGAAATACCCCACCGTGGAGGCAGTGTTTCAGTAAAATTTAAAGGGAGAGAGTATGAGCTATGTAGGTTTCTCAGACAACGTGTTCCAGTTGGAGCTAACAGCAAAAGTTCTTACTCAAGGATGTGCCTGGTGAGTTTTAGAGACAAGATGCCGACCATAAGATTCTGGCTTCTCCTGGGTGAGGTGTGATGTGCTAGCACCACATTCTGCCTGGGTGGTGTTGGCTGCTGTGCTGAGAAGAGGCAATGAGACAATGTGAGGAAGCAAGGGAAGGAAACAAACAAGAGATCTGATGGCTTTCCTGGACGTGCTCACAGCAGAAGGCACAAGAAATTGTTATGGATATAGTTTGAGGGCATTTACTGACACTCTAACAACCTAGGGGAATTAATTATGGGATGAGAGAGACATAGATGTTGGCTCCAACATTATATAACTTTTGATTATTATTCTATTCATAGTTAAGAAAATTTATCTTCAATATCCTAGCATCTCTGGCTCAAAGCTAAATATATATTTATTGGTTAAATGAGCACATGAGCCAAAATCACACAATGTAGATTTGAAAAGAAGAGGTGAAGCTGGTCAGGATGGTGCACATCTTAGCATGCAGGAGGCAGAGGCAAGAGGATGCGTTCAAAGTCAGGCTGCGCTACAGTGAGATTTTATATGAACAAGCACATAAATTATAATAATAATATTAAATACTATCTCTGATGAGGGGGTGGTTACTTTCCTTTAAGCTATTGAGAGTAAAATGTTCATACTGCCCTATGAATGCCATATGTGCTGATCCTTGTTAATGGTCTTTAAAATTAGTAGCAAGACCTATTATTTCTACTAATATATTGGAAGAAAAAAATTTCCCCCAAAGTTGCTAAAATCCACTCCAGCATTTATAAAATCTTATGTTTTTGCCTTCTGGATTTGTGTCAAATCTGAGTGAACACAATGCCCCTTCTTCAAGGACTCCTGATGTTTTGAGAAAAATCCACCAGGTCTCTGAAGTATATGGGACTGCTATTTAAGCAAAAAAACTACAACTTATTAGAGTTACTGCCATTTAAGCAAAAAACTACAGCTTATTAGAGTTTTCATTCCAGTGTTGGTGATTGTATACATACTTAACACATGTTTAAACACCTAACACAGAGGGTCACTAATCAACTTTTATTAACAAAGGGTTTACTAATCATAATCATTTTAGATTCTCTGAACTTCTGTAAATCATCACAATATACTTTAAAACTAGTTGGCAGTCTATAAAATCCCTTACATTATCAATGACCCATACAACAAGTGTAACCATGGTAGCAATTTGTTAGTTGTGGTGATAGTACCGAATGAAGTGTTTAGGATATTCCCATGTTCACAGCCAGTGCTCCATGCTCACAGCCAGTGCTCCACACTCACAGCAGTGTTCCCCTGCTCACAGCCAGTGCTCCATGCTCACAGCCAGTGCTCTATGCTCCCAGTCAGTGCTCCATGCTCACAGCAGTGTTCCCTTGCTCATAGCCAGTGTTCCAGGCTAACAGTCAGTGCACTATGCTCACAGTCAGTGTTCCCCTGCTCACAGCCAGTGCTCCACGCTCACAGCAGTGTTCCCCTGATCACAGTCAGTGCTCCATGCTCACAGTCAGTGTTCCCCTGATCACAGTCAGTGCTCTATGCTTACAGCCAGTGCTCCATGCTCACAGCTAGTGCTCCATGCTCACAGCCAGTGCTCCATGCTCACAGCCAGTGCTCCATGCTCACAGCCAGTGTTCCATGCTCACAGCCAGTGCTCCATGCTTACAGCCAGTGTTCCATGGTCACAGCCAATGCTCCATGTTCACAGACAGTGCTCCATGCTCACAGTTAGTACTCCATGCTCACAGTCAATGCTCCATGCTCACAGCCAGTACTCCATGCTCACAGCCAGTGCTCCATGCTCACTGCCAGTGCTCCATGCTCACAGCCAGTGCTCCACACTCACAGCAGTGTTCCCCTGCTCACAGTCAGTGCTCCATGCTCACAACCAGTACACAGCCAGTGCTCCATGCTCACAGCCAGTGTTCCCCTGCTCACAGTCAGTGCTCTATGCTCACAGCCAGTGCTCCATGCTCACAGCCAGTATTCCATGCTCACAGCCAGTGCTCTGTGTGAGAGATGATAAGTTAGTTGCATAGAAGCCGAGTTTAGAATCGGAGTGTGGTGGCTCTCGCCTGTAATCACAGCACTCAGGGCTGAGGCATGAAGATACTGGGAGCCTGAGGCCATAGGCTATGGAGAGAGACTCATGTCAAAACTCTAAATCAAAACAAGTTCTGATACAGACAATGGAGAACTAGGAGTAGCTAGTGACATGAGAACCATCAACATCACCCGAGAGAGCTGAATGCATCGGAACAAATGATTAGGGCAAAGACATTTCTCCCTTGGTAAAAAAAGCATATTAAAACATGGAAGCAAGAGAGATGGAGAAATCAAGAGGGAGTTTTAAGGGATGGCCTGAATTGATATAGATGAAGTGATTGAGGAGACCATTTATAAAGCTTTTAAGGCAAGGGGTGGGGCGGGGCTTGAGGGGGGCTTGGTGGGGGTGCTTTCAGAGAATCTGTTCTATGTCCAACTAACAGAGTAGTCTTATGTAGGAAGAATTATGTGGGATTTCATATGAAAAATGAAAGGATAATATAGAACAGGTCAAGGGACACAATCTGGCCATAAAAAAGCATTAAAGCATGACTCAGAGATTTAACATAGAAAATATTAGTATTAATAGACTCTGCCTACTTGCTCATCAGTACTTGCAGACCATGCCTCTGGATGAAACCACCCCATGCTCCCTCTCCAATTTTGACTTTGCTTTTTAGAAGATCTGAACTAAAAAACAAATCAAGAAGGAAAAAAACAAAAACCTCTAAAACGATATCAGTGTTAATTCTAACTGACATCCAACATACAATAATCTCAATCACTAGCCAATAATTTTTGAGTTTCCTTTTAAAATTTGAAATATTTCCATATATGGACACTATGAAGTTTGAAAGCACAGTAGCAGTTGATATAACCAACCTTTCTGTGCACATTTCAACGGTTTTCATTTATTAAAAGTCTTTTATTTTGAACACTCTCTTATCAGTAGTAGTATGCATGGGGTAGGGGTGAGGTGGGAGAGACAGAGGCCTCTAATGGCCACAACAAGCTTGCTTTCGGGGGAACTGTCAGTCTCAAGGAACCTGGCAGAAACAGGAAACAGTAATCTAGGAGGAAACACCAGGCTCAGAAAAATGGCAGAGTTTAATTATTTCACAGCAAGTCAGGGAACGTGTGTTTATAAGCATCTCAGCAGCAGTAGGTGTGGTGCACTGAGTCTGTCACCCCAGTGCTAAGGAGGCAGATGATCCCAAGTTTGAGGCCAGCCTGGGCTACATAATAAGACTCTATGTCAGTAAAAGCCAAATCCACCAAAATGGCTCAGTGAGTAAAAATAGTTTTCCCTAGGCCTGAAGACCAGGATTTGATCCCCCAAACCTACTTAAATGTAGTAGTGAACCAATCCACAGATCAGGTTCTCTGACCTCTAAACGTATACTTTCACTTGGGGACTCACAGACATACATCTCTGTTACTCACACACAGAAAAAAAATTTAAAAAAATCAACAAAAGTAAAAACCAAAGCAACAAACAAAATGACATCTTGCTCCTGAACCAAGAAAGAGAAACAGGCCTCTGCTAAAACAAAGTCACCAATATATATCGACAGGCCATTAGCGCCACATATTTAGAGTCTTGATCAGCAACAGTAGCTAGAGAGCGAGACTGGGTCCTCCGGTGGCCGAACTAGCTCTTCTAGACTACACAACCTCAGAAAAGTATGGATCACTTTTAGCAAAGACCTCAGCCCCCACCCCCACCACACCCCGCCCGCCTTCAAAACCTCTACATACTCTAGACACACTAAGCATTTCCTTTTCAAAGCACATAAGGACCTTTGCAGGCAATGTGGCACGCCCCTCCTGGATGAACTGTACTGACAGACCCTGGCCACAGATGAGCTTACCACGCTGTAGGATCTATAAATAGTAGCAAACTCTTGGGCACACAGACACACAGTTTAATAGTTCTGGTTAAACTTATCACACCACACACACACACACACACACACACACGCACGCACGCACGCACGCACGCACGCACGCACGCACGCACGCACGCACGCACGCACATGTACCATGAATGTGGAAAAGAAACTTGGGGCAGGTACAATAGTGGTCTGAGGCAAATAGGTAAGGGAGGTTAGTAGTTGAAATGCTATCTATATAAAATTGTGAAAAATAAAAGTTTAAAAATGGTTGTTGGATAGAAACCAGAAGATCACTCAATATAAAAGTTCAGTTCTGGGGGTTGGAGAGATGGCTCAGTGGTGAAGAGCACTGACTGTTCTTTCAGGACTCAGATTCAATTCCCAGCATCCCATGTGGAACAACTGTCTGTAACTCCAGTTCCAGGGCATCCTCCACCCTCATACAGGGACACGTGCAGGCAAAACACCAATGCACATAAAATAAATATAAATAAATAAAATAAAATAATAAATGATAAAATAAATAAAATTTAAAAAATCATTTTCAAAAAGTAAAAAAAAAAAAAAAAATTCAGTTCTGAACAAACAAAAGATATCAAATAAAGGAAAGGCTGACATTGGCTCCTTAGATTCCTCCTCTGATTGCTATGCTGGCCAGCCACTTCCTGGTCAGCCAGTCTTGTGACTCAGCTTGCCAGGTGGCTGAAGATAAACACTGGAGTTGCTGACCTTTCACTAGGGCCTCTAATGACAAGAGGAAAAGCAAGGTCCCTGGCATCAGGTCTCTGCCTTTCCTGTCTGTACAGTCGACAGCAGGATTATCTCAATGTGGACACCAGGAGGTGTCAAATCTCATACCTTAGTACTGCTTTCCTTCTTTAGTTTTCTAGACTACAGATGACTGTTTTTTAGTGTTAGTCCTAAGCATGGCTCACACACTAGGCTGCTTCCCCAGCTACCATTCAAATGTGCAACAGCACACACAACAGCACATATGTTACAGTGGTGCCTGCCTGCTCCCTCAGTGTTAAGCATCCTTGTCCTAGAGCAGAACAGTTAGCATTTCAACAAGGCCATCGCTGATCAGAAACATGCAACGCAGCTTGGACTACCTCTCTGCTTCTCTTGCACCTCACGGCGTTCCCGGGCCAGCCGCTGCCGGTCATCAACCCGAAGCACAGGCGGAGGGTCTGAAATGACATAGAAAGTAAAAGAGTGAATTTTAAAAAGATATACATTGGCATATCTCTTTTATTTAAAATATTTGATAGATGAGGGGCTGAAGCCATGGCTCATGGTGAAGAACAATTATTTACTCTGGCAGAGGACCTGAGTTTGGTTCCTAGCATCACATCTGGGGACATGAAGTGTTCACAACTGCTTGGTCTCCAGTGCCAGGGATCTCACAAGCTCTTCTGGCTTCCATGGGCACTCGCTCACATGTACACATATCACCATATAGACACACATTTTCCTGTTTTTGAGGCAGGGTGTGTAGCCCTGGCTGACCTCAAACTCAGAGATCCACATGCTACCATGCTCAGCCTACATAATTAAAAATTTAAAAATGTTACTGCAATATTAATATTCTTATAAAAATTAGTACGTGCCTATACTCAGTGATATGCTTTATTATCCTTACTTTTCTGAGAGCTCCCACGTACTTTTCTTCTATTTTAAAGCATTAGAGCTGAGAGTAATTCTCGGTGGTAGTGCTTGGATAGTATGTATCGAATCCTTGGTTTCGATTCCCCACATCATCAAACCCAACAAACTAAATCATAATTTTTCTGAACCCTTTGATATTTTCATCAGATAATGTAATGTTTGTGTCACTACGCTATCAGATTTCGATTATTCTTATTTATCAAATCTGAGCTGCCTCCACTGTGGTTTTGACCTATGTGGGGTCCTGGGATGGAAGATGGGAGTCATGAACTTGGACAATGGACAAGCCTTCTGGACTCACATTGACTAAAGATGAACTCAAAATCAAGCATGTAATGAACCATGGTGGTCTTGGCACTGCAGGCTGGTGAGGCACACCATGAGCCAGCCTCCAGTGCAGCTGTGGTTTGGAACACACAGGAACGATGCTGTGCAAGCCATCATGCTATGCCACTAACACCAAGGCACATTGCCTGAAATGACTCAGCTCACACTTGGGAGTGCTGTATGTTATGAATTGCAGTGTCTTTATTGTACAGAAAATTTAATGGTTTAATTACAAAAATGAACTTAATACTTTCTTACTGTCATTCACAAGCCTGGAAGCATCAAGTTGATATATCTTTGGAGTGGATTTTTGTTAGACTCTTATGTGTGTCTGTTCATTCATGTGTGTGAATACAGGCATGTGCTTGCCATGGGACATATGTGGAGACCAGAGGATAACCTCAGGTGTACTTCAAACACTGCCACCTTGTTCTTTGGGGACAGGGGTCTCAGTGATTTAGGACTCACAAACTACGCTAGGGAGTGAGTCCCAGGACCCATCTATTTCTGCCTCCTCAGTGCTGGAATTTCACCTGTGGACCAGTGAGACATAGTGGGTTGTGGAGACTCAGACTTAGTTCTTTTGCAAAGCAAGCATTATCTTGACTGAGCCATCCTTTGAGTTTTCAGATTCTCAATTAGTAGAAAGTTTCAAATGTTTCTGGAGGATGATTCATCCCCATTTTAAAAGAAATGATTGTAAAGCCAGGCAATTTGTCAAGGGTATTCCAAGGACGGGGGTATCATATTATGCATTTTTGATGACAGCAAAAACTATTATGAAGAAAAAAATAGAATTAATCAAGGTAAAACTAGAGAGAAAAATGTCACTTAATGTTCCTTAAGCTTGAGGTTTACTCCTAAAAACTAGCACTATAAAGGTTGAAGGTCAACCACAAAAGGACACTGAGAAGTGTTTTAGAGAAGTCACTTTTAAAATTATACAGGCAAGTCCCGCTAATAGTATCAGGCTAAAAGACACAGTGTTTCCATTTTGTTTTCAAACACATCTTAAATTTCACCCAAAATTTTGAAAGATGATTTTAATAATAAATACATATATGGTATATCCCTCCTATACAAAGTAATACTGAGAGACCTGAAGGACTGGGGTTCCTAAGGTAAAGAAGCAATTCTTGAATATATATAATACAGTGTTTCCCTTTCAGATGACTTTTATTTTTATTATTTGTGTGTGTGTGTGTGTGTGTGTGTGTGTGTGTGCCAGGTGCCTGGCTCTACCTCTTTACCTTATTCTCTTCATATAGAGTCTCTCAGTTAACACCTCACCCTACCATATTAAAATAAATAAATCTAAGCAACATTTGAAAAAAGAGAATTTCACTTCAGGTTGGGATACGGTTAGCGGGCATAATGCTTGCCCTAGCATAAAGCAAGCAAGGCCTTGGGTCTGACCTCCAGTACAATATAGACAAAAAAACCAAAACCAAAGGAACAGTTACTTCCATAGGGTGCTCACGTGAACATAAGGAGCTGAAGGTCTACTAGAGTGAGTCCTACAGGGCCACAGCACCTTCTCCACCCATGCACAGAGAAACCTGAGCAAGGGGAGAGGCCAGCTAGTTCAAAAATGCAGCTGACACTGCTCAAGCAACACTTCTGTCTTCCTTCTAAATGACAAGTCAGATTTATCTACTTCCAGAAGGATGCTTTCCACATGTCAAAAAGACAAAATTAAGTATAATGGAGAATGTTTTGTGAGCCTGGATCCAGGTATTTCTCTTTGCTCTCACTGATGTGTGCAAGTTGAGTGGTCTTCCATGAATAATAGATGAAGCAGGTCTCCAAGAACCTCGTGGATTCTCATCATCGTGCTGTGTGCCCAGCTTGTCCAGGAGCCTCACGGTGGTTGTGGGGCGGTGAGAAAAAGATGGCGCTGCCTGCTCAGATGTTTGTGTTATGTTTTCAGACTGTTCTTTGTATCACTGACTGGAACAGATTATGAATCACAAGCAGTTACATAAAATTACTCGGAAGGTAGGTAACGAACTTTGCAGGGAACCGAAGGAACACTTACTACTGTGTGGGTGTCTCTGTAAAGATTTGAGTGGGTTTTCAGAAAAGTCACAAAAGAGATGTCACAATAATGCTGGGTGGACAGGCTCAAAAACTGTTATAACTTGGCTTTAAACAAGCACTGTTTAGACCAATGGTTCTCGACCTGTGGGGTTGTGACCCCTTTGGAGTTTGACTAACCCTTTCACAGGGGTCACCTATGACAACCAGAAAACACAAGTATTTACATCAAGATTTATAACAGTAGCAAAGATACAGTTATGAAGTAGCAGTGAATATAATTTTATGGTTGGGGAGGTCACCTTAACAGGAGGAACTGTATTAAAGGGTTGCAGCACTAGGAAGGTTGAAAACCACTATTTTAGATGCTACTTGATGGTAAATGAACATGTTTGTGAACAAACATCATCTCGGTGATTATCAAATGACTTCAAAAGGCTTGTGTTTTCATTTCAATTTAAAAGGGTAAACTCTATGGCAATTGAGAGATTCTACTTTTGCATCACAAATCTGTGTGAGAGGGTTTTGGTGGTAAGGACAGGACCAAACTCCCCTAAATTCCATCCTTAGTTTCTAATCATCATCGTGTATCCAAGGCTTTTGAAATAGTCTTCCCCTTCTCCACAGAAATGCCGTTATCTTACCTGGTTTATTTCCTGAGAGGTTGCTATTTTGTCCGGAAGCTGTGGAAGTGGGACGGCTGGGGGTAGTTTTCTTTTCTTGTACTTTACAGCCATCAGGTGCTGCAGAGACAGAAGGACACATTTCATTAGCTCCTTACATGTTTTTTTCACACGCATTCAGTATTTAGTGTTGACCTTTGTATCAGCAGGAGGCTGGGGTCAAAAATACAAAGTAGTAGTTACAAATCTACCCGCTGCTCAACAGAAGTGACCAATCCTGTGTTAATGTCATGCTCTACAGCCCAGAAGAGCGCTCAGCTTTGCTGTCTCATTTCACATAGGAGGCAGTCCTGGGGAAGTCCTGCCTGAAAACTAAGCCTTTTTGCTTTTATTTTGAGACAGTCTTGGATGGTAGTATGTACTGGGTTACCCTGGTGCTTACTGTGTAGTCCAGGCTGGTCTCAACCCTGGTGCTAATAAATAATTATGTAGCGCAGGCTGGCCTCAAACTCATGGAAAATCCTCCTGCCTCAAGGCTGAGACTACAGAAAATAGCCTTTGAGCTCGTAAAAAGTTCAAAGAATTAAAAAAATCTCACAAATGTAACTCCATAGACCACTAAAAGGGAACCAGGAAATAATACATACTGGGACCTTGAGAAAGGCTCTGGCCCTAGTTAAACTCAGATAATTAGTATTGCTTCAGTTTCCAGGGCTGGGTATCAATCAGATCACTGTCTGACACTTGCTAGGCAACGCTACTCAGCTGCATCCCAGGACAGGAACAAAGAGGAGAAACAACAGGCATTTCTCTAATCCTTTATTAGAATATGGGATTCTCATGTCCAGGACAGTCGTTTACATAAACTACCTGACTGAGGCCTTTTTCAAAGGGCGTTTACTACAGTTTCAGAAATCATGTCAAAACCCAAGTCCTTCTCCTGTCTCCACAGCTGATCCACCTTCACTGCAGCTACTCTCTTTTTCCAGCTAAATAGGTCCAAACCTTTGACGTATGTCATCATTGGCTTCTCTTTTTATTTATTAGTTCTTTTGGATTTTCCTTGAAAAGCACCTGACCACTTGTGACAGTCTCTCTTCCAAGTGTCTGCAGTCACTTCACTAGTCTACCTGACCCCACCATGGCCCCTTCTGTCCTCAATCAATCATCACACGAGAAAAATTCATACCCTCCCTCTGCTCAACACCTCCTCTTCCACCCAGAGTAAAATCCAAGGTCTCTACCAGGGTCTAGAAGACATGGTGTGGTTTGGTCTTGACAGGGTAACACCTTCCATTCTGCTTTGCTCCAGGAGAAGCAATTCCCTCCAAATTCCATCTCAGACTCTGAGCATGTTCCACAAAAACTCTTCTTCCGGATAGGGCTAGCAGCTGGGCTCTGCTTTACTTTCTTTGCATCTCTGCTCAATTATGACATCAGAGTCCTCCTGACCTATTTAAAGATGGCACTGGCCTCTCCTCCCGAGCCTGCCATGGGCATCTTACTATGATTTCCTTTCTGAGGCAGCATAACAGGGTCTTATCTAAAAGACAGAGTTCCATTTGATCACCAGAAAAGCAGATGTCAGGCTGGCTCCATAATACCGTTCCACGTGCTCTTGCTTCAATCATGTGGCCAGTGATCACCATGTAGCAAGTGAAGCCCAGATCTACAGTCACACAATTAGAGAGGCAGCCCCCGAAACACCCACACTGGGGTGTCATTGGAACCTCTGCTGTTAACTGTGATAGAATAAGTTAATCTCTCAAAAAAATGACTCACAAGTAATAATTAAGTAGATGTGCCACAGGGACTCAGAGCAAGAGGCAGATTTTTTTTTTTTAATTTATTAACATTGCTAGCACATAAGCTGTTTAAGAATGCTTTACTTTTATGCTACCTTCATGAAGTTTTATTATTAGAGGAAATGGGCAAATTTCTAGGAAAATCTGTGTTGGTGCATGCACAAGACACACACACACACACAATTTGCATATTATCATGAAGGCTACCTGAACTTGTTTTGCATTACTAAGAAAATTATGTATATATATACAAAATAAAATGTATTAAAGAGAAAGTTCCACGGAGCGCTTTGGAGACTGAGGAGAAAAAGGATGACTGTACATTTTCAGAAAAAGGATTGCTTAACTTTCTTAGATAACCAGACTATGACTGCACCACAAGTTTAAAACATATCTCATACATTTCCATCTGTTTCCTGCTTGGCATCATCATCCAACATCATTTAATTTTTCTATGTTAATTGACTTTCTCTTGACAAATACCTACTCCAACTGAGAATTATAGCAAGGCCCACAATACATGTCATTTTTCTGTATAAGCCCCGAGATTAAAACAAACACCAACCCCAACTGTGTATTATAACAAGACGTATCATGCGTGTTCAGGGTGAGTCATGTTTTTCTGAATTAAGCCCCAGGAAAAGCCTCCCTCTTCTGTTTGGTTCTAATTTGCTTTATTGTACAAAGGGACAAATGTCAAAGATGATCTTTATATTCAACAGCCTTAGGCTCAGGGAGAGGAGGTGAATGTTACATGGAGGCTGGGGGTGTAGCTCAGTGGTTCGAGCACCTCATGTGTGTAAGATCCTAGGGTCCCAAAACTGCAACAACGATTAATAACAGCAACCACAAAACTCATGAATAAAACCGACTACATTGAGGCTGGAGCTTATCCAGCACGAATTAGGTCTCAGTGCCTAAAAGCGTATGTTGCTCTTCTAGAGGACCTGAGTTTGGTTCCCCAAACCCAGGTTGGGTGGTTCTTAGCCACTTGTAACTTCGGCTCAAGAGAATCCAACACCTTGTTTTGGCCTCTGCACGCATTAGCACACAGGTATGCACACCTCCCCTGTCACAAACATAATATAGACATAAAATAAATACATTTTAAACTACAAAAATAGAGACTGGGTAAAGTGCCCATTGTGCAAGCTTAAGGCCAAAAGGGTGGTGGTCTGAATGAGGATGACCCCAAAAGGCTCAGATGTTTGAATGCTTGGTCATTAAGGAGTGGCACCACACAAGCGAGATTAGGAGGTGTGGCTTTGCTGGATTGGGTGTGACTTTACTGAAGGAAGTGTGTCACTGGGGGGTGGGCTTTGGGGTTTCAAAAGCCCAAGCCAGTCTCCTTGCAGTTCCAGACACAGAACTCTCAGCTACTTCCATGTTCCCAAGTGCTGAGGCTATAGGTATACACCACCATGCCAGGCTTGTCCAGCTGTGTTCCATTGCCATATGAGTCCAGGTTTAGTCAACTATTTTTTTTTTCCTTTGGTGATTATAGTGAGTACAAAAGATTGGCAGAGCTATCTGAAACCTAGTTCTCATTTGCGGAGTGACGACAAGTAGGTGACATTGCCTATACCGCAGAGGTAGGGGGAGGATGAATCAGAAAATGTGTGCTGACAGTTTACATAGGCTTGTCACACAGAAAGTTAGTTCGGGCCTTTCTCCCAACTTTTATGCCCTTCCAGTGTTGGGGACTTCTATGTGAGCGGTGTATTTGAGTCAGCAGACTTGTCTGTCTTGTGTGAATCCTCTGCATACCACTTAAGCTAAGTCTCAGTTCCCCTCTGTAAAGAAAATGAAAAGACCTAGTGCTGTGAAAATAACTTCTAGAAAAGCGACTGAGTGCCTTGCTGGCCATAAAACAGACAGTCATCTGGCTCGTTCACAATTCCCCTACATACTTAATAAGCTAGCCTCTCTCCTTGGAGCTCTGGGGAAAGGAAATGTAGACGAACTTGGTGACAGAGTTCCTGGGAAGCAACAGATGTGTCATAAAAGCCTGGTCCAGTGCAGGTTTCCCAGGCTTTCAGCTCAGTTATAATCACATCCCAGGGGCCCATGTGGAGACTGAGCATGTTGGCATGGTTTTCAGGGTGTGATCTGGTCTGGGAAAAGCTAATAATCAGTCTTTCTGGAGTTTGAGAGAGGATTTTTTTTCCTAAGACCTTTATAATATCAAGTGGAAAAAAAGCCTTAAGAAAACCTTAATCATCACAATATTAAAATAAATTATTCATATTTTAATAGTACAGGGAATTTCACTATATAAGAACAACACGGGGTTGGAGAGTTAGCCCAGGAGTAGGGTGTGGTAACATATTTTATGTTTAATAAAACCAGCCTGGAATATCAGAATCACCCACAGTTAAACCATGAGGGTCAGAGAGTGATGACGCATGCCTTTAATCCTATCATTCAGGAGACAGAGATCTTTCTACATTTCTGTGAGTCCAAGGCCTAACATCCAAACAGTAGCAGCTCATACCTTTAATCTTAACTCTAGGATTATGATGAAGAGTTGAACCTGGAAATGAAGCAACTGAGCAGAGTTAAAGCATGTGTAGGCAGACATCCAGGTATTCTATAGGAGCTACCAGCCAGGTGGAGAACGCAGATAGCATTTACCCTGTTTAGCTTGAGGAGTTGGCTGGGTGAGAATTGACTGTGGTCTGTTTCCTCTCTCTGATATTCCAGTTTTTCCCCAATATCTGGCTCTGGGTTCTCATTAAATACCAATTAGAATTTTTCCAATAGTAGTGCCTTACCTACCATGTATGAGGTTCTGTGCTTGGTTCTCAACAACCCCCCATTCCCTCAAAACAAAACCAAACCGCACCAAAACCAAAACCAAAGCAAAAAACTCACCAAACAACAAAAAATAATCTAAAGAGAAAATTATCTACAGCTTTCCAAAATTAAAAAAAAAAAATTAAATCTCTTAGGAAACTATTAGATACACACAATCTTTACATTTATTGGTAGGAGAAGAAAACATCTTAAGTGTCTCAGGTGCTTTTCCAATATTGTTTACTTGAATCTTTTCCTCATGTCCAAATAGGAAAACTGAGCCATAGACCATGACGCTCAAGAAGATTTGCTAGCCTTAAAAACCGCAAATGATCTCCCCACTCCGTTAAAAGCTTTTTTCCATTAGTGTCTAAAGAGCATGCTGGAATAAGGCCAAGAGGAAGCATAGAGACAAGATGCCTTGTGGACAGCCTTGGGACAGGCTCCCTGATGCACTCAAAGCTAAAACGTGGAGGCAACAGCACTGGAGGCTTCTGTCTACTACAAACTGCAGTTCCAGACAAGCTGTGAATGAGCCTCTATAGTCCACACATGCTGTGACTCCTATGTGCTTTGTGATGGCTTTTCTTGGAGGTCTGGTGGGGTAGGGTGGGAATTTCAACTGCTTCATTTTGACTTTTGAACATATGATGTGATGTCTTCTTTCAACAGCTTGATATAACTAGCCTAATGAATGAGCTGCTCATTTGGTAAGAATTCATATTTTAGAGCACATTTAAAACAGAAAAATGGACCTGGAGAATGAACCAGGGCCTTGTGTTTCTTATTGTTAGTCCAGAGCTCTCCCTGGAGATAAATCTAAACTCTTGGTTGAAACAGGGTCTCAGGCTAGCTTTGAACTCATGATCTTCCTACTTTAGCCTCCTTACCCCTGGGATTATAGGCACATAACATCACGTAAGAATTTAGTTATGAGTTTTAATAAAATAGATAATATGGGCTGGAAGACAGTCAAAGCTAGACCTCAGTTTCTCTCTCTGTCCATCATTTAATTGGCCTTTGTGGACATACAACTTTGGCAATAGTAACTGAGAACACACAACACCACTTTTTATCATAGCTGAATATTAGCAGTTTTATGTTCAGTCTAATAGCTTCAATCTATCTGCAGGAAAAAGTTAATACAACAGACAAGACACTGCTATCCTTACATATATTTATTTTATATATTTACATAATTATTCCTCAAACTTATTCACTCAACTATACCTGCCAGAATTATTATAACATTTCAATCAAAGATATTCAATGTTTATCCAATTTTAGTTGTAAAATTTGCATTGTAGGAAGGAACAGAGCAATTTTATATTGCCTACTAGCTTGAGTTCATTAAGTTCTGAACCATAACCATCACGAGTTTGTGTAGTAATAATTAAAGCTCACAGGACTGAGCACCAGATAGATATGCATTGACTGTTATACCCAGTCTCAGTCTTCTTCCTCCTCTAAATTATTCAGACAGCATCCTGCTAAAGCAGGGCACATGAGGCTGGGTATCAGAAATAGTACCATACTTAGAGTAGCCCTTGGAGCTTGGAGGGAAAGGAAACCCAGGCTAACTTGGTGTCATTGTTCCTAGGGAGCAATCAACAGATGTGATACCCAGGATCAGAATGTTCCAGATTTGGGATTTTTTTAAATAAAATTTCAGAACATTTGTATATACAAAATTACACGTCTGGTAGATAAGATCTGGGAATCAATATGAAATTAATTATATTCCATGCAAATCCACTGTGAAAGAAACTTATTTTTCTGTATTTTGACTAAAACCAAAGCTAGATGTAGAACTTTCCACTTGTGGTGTTAGGTCAGTATTAAAAAAAAAAATTCAATATTTTATCAGACAAGACTCAAAATCAAATGGTCAAGCAAGTACGTTAGGGATTACAACATCACTGTCACCTGTACTGTGTGGGGGAAATTCCGTGGCTGTTACAGCCCTGGCTGATGGTGTAAAAACAGAGACAAGCCTGTCAGTCTCAGAGAAATGTAAATCCCACAGTCTGCTGAAGTCATTTCTCAAATGTGTTTTCATAAAGAGTTCTAAGACAGTTCAACCTTAGCTGAATACAAGGGAAAAGTGTATCTTAGAACATATATGTTCAACATATTTTGGGGAATGAGAAATCACTTGCTAAGCTGTTTTGCTTACTACTGAAAACATCCCCTGGATTCACCTTCCGGCTGAGCCAGACACTGAGCCAACAGGACTAAACTTTACACACTTTAAATTCAATTAAAAAAACTTTTTTTTGGTGTGGGGGGAGAGGTGATTGCTTGAGATGGGCTCTCATGTAGCCCAGGCTAGCCTTGAGCTTACTAGTAGACAAGGATGACCTTGAACTTCTCTAATCTCCCAGCCTTCGCCTCCCAAGTGCTGGGATAATAGGTGTAAACCACCACACTAGGTAGGAAAAGGCTTTTCAAAATGATTGTGTTTTTTTTAAAAAAAAATGTGGAGATAAGTTTGTGTCAGTGCCCTGTGAATGCAGGTGCCTGGAGAATCTAGAAGAGAGTGTTGGGTCCCTGGAGAGAGTTAGCTGGCAGCTGTGAGTCACATGATGTGGGTGCTAGGCACTGAACTGGTCTCTGCCAGACAAATATTAACCATGCAGCCATCTTCCCAGCTCCAGGAAAACAAAACAAAACAAAACAAAAAAATCAAAAACTTTTATCTTAAAACAGGTAAAGAAATGGAAAACTTTCTTTCAGACATAGGATAATACTCTAAATAAAAAATACTATACTTTCTGAAACCTATTATGGCACGCATTTGGTTTCTGTGTTGGTGACTCCAGCAACTACCGCCAGTTACAGCCTTATCCCTGCCCCTCTGGAATTATGCGTATGACTGGGAAAATACAGGGCAGAGCACCCAACGGGAGGAGAGGCCAACCGTGAACAAAATTCCCAGCTATCACGAGAAAGAGAAAATCAGATATTGTAATTATCGCCCAACTAAGCACCAACAGCTGGGTACAGTTATAAAATTAGATTAAATCAATTAAGCTTAGTCTTTAATTAGAAGGAACTATTTAAATAATTTGGAAAAGAGAAATAATTAGAATTTGACTGTTAGACTTTGCTTAGTTAAAGTGAAAGAGGTTGTTTTGATGGAACCAGGATAATAACTTACTTCAAGGAAAATGAACACCGATATTTTAGAGACTTACTAAGCTATCACACTGAAATGTGAAAATGTAATCAAAGCAAGAAATGTACAACTCCTGGAGAGAGCCCTCAGTAGTGGATTTAAAATATTAGTTTGGAAGAAAAATTTAAATCCTGAGCATTAGCGAAAAAGTTTAATGGTGATACTTGTTGTAAGCTGGGGCCCACTCAGGCTACTATAGACACCTTGCAATGTAGGAAACTGATACCTGCACATAACATGAAAACGCAGAAATAGAGAATGATCAGCACAGGGTATAAAATCTTGGATTTACTTCAGAACTGGCCAGAGTTACATTCATCATGCTTGTTCTTTAACAACCATGGATTATTCCTTCACACTGTGTGACTATATGTTGTTATAATTGGTTTAATAAAGAAGCGGACTAGCCAATAGTTGGATAGGATAAGATTAGAGCCAAACAGAATGCTGGGAAGAAAAAGAGCAGAGTCAGGAGTCACGAGCAGACACAGAAAAAAAGCTAGATGGGCATGCTGTACTGAGAAAAGATACCAAGCCATGTGGTAAAGCATAGCTAAAAAATGAGTTAATTTAAATGTAAGAGTTAGCAAGTCACAAGCCTGAGCTATTGGCTGAGCTATTAAGTCTCTGTGTGGTTACTTGGGAGAGGCTTTCAGGACAGAAACTTCCATCTACAGACAATGGCACTTATATAGCCCAGGCTGGCCCCACTATGTAATTGAGGATAACTTCTGAACTTCTGATTCTTCTTACTCTACCTCCCAAATTCTGAGATTACAGGTACACACTACCACATTGGGTATTGTCATGTTTACTTCTGAGACTTTCTGGGGGTCAAGAGGCTTCGGCAGTCCAAGGGCCTGAGAAAAGACACACTATGCTTTGTCTTCAAGTTTTTAGAGACAGCACCTCACTACTGAGCAAAGCTGGACTGGAGCATTCTGGCTGCCTCTCCCTCCGAAGTGCTGGGTTTAAAATTAGAGGCTTGAAAATTCAGCTGTTTTGCTTTTTTCTGGTAAGAGAAGTAATAGAGTTTGAGTTTTGATGCTCTGTCCTATTGACAATTTCCCTCACTGCTTTGGGGGACTTCATGCACTCATAGGCAAGTATACATCCACTCACAGGCAAATATACATTCACTCACAGGCAAGTATGCATCCACTCACAGACAAGTATACATTCACTCACAGGGAAGTATGCACCCACTTACAGGCAAGTATGCATTCACTTCCAGACAAGTATACAACCACTCACAGGCAAGTATACATCCACTCACAGGCAAATATACATTCACTCACAGACAAGTATACATTCACTCACAGGGAAGTATGCACCCACTTACAGGCAAGTATGCATCCACTCACAGGCAAGTATGCATTCATTCACAATATCCACTTCATTCATTCACAGGCAAACATACATTCACTCAGTATTCACTTCATTCACTGATGAATTCATAACGAAGTCACATTTTACTAAGAATTAGAGAGGTCTAGATTTTTGCAGATTATATATGATAGAAGCTAGAGCATCATTAAAAACATAGAAAAACATACTTGTTCTCTCTTTCTTACCCTTTTCCACCCCACCCTTGCTTAATTGCTTAATGAAAAGCCAGATGGAAAGAGAAGAAAAGATTATCATAGCAAGCTGGAGTAAATGGGAAGTAAATGCTTCAGCCATGTTCTCTGTCAATTTTCAGGTTCTAGAGCGTAGAGCACAGCTGTTCAGGATAGATCTGTGTGCTGCTCAGAACCAACTGTGTCAACTTGTGTGCAGTCAAAATGAGCCTTGCTGACTTTGCATCCAACTGTACTGTTGATCGGCCAATACTAAGATGTACACGAGATGTGTAAGAACACTCTGCAAGCCCACTGCTTTTTCCTAATCATCACACAACTCCTCCCTGCCCTGCCCCACTCACCCGCCCCCCCACTAAATTCACTTGGTTCTCATGGAGGCTGAGGCAGAAGGTTGGCTGTGAAAATTCAAGGGTAGCTTGGGCTACATGGTGAGTTCCAAGCCAGCCTGGGAAAAAGACCTTGCTTCCTCCTGTTACCAAAAACAAGCAGGAAAAAGAAAGAGAGAAAGGGAAGAAGGAGAGGAGGGGAAAAGATTAAAGAAGAAGAGTTTCTAGTACAGAATTAAGATACATAAAATTATGTTAATAATGAGTAGACTTAAGCGGCCCCTTCCCTCTCTCTCCACGTTTTGGAACAAATGCAGCAGTCTTGGAAGACAAGACAGTGAGCCAGAGGCCGAAAGGGACATTGTGGGAAGTGGTCAACAGAGCGGCGGCAGCTCTGAAGGGCGGCATCAGGCTGGGCAGCTCTGCTCGATAGGCTAGGACAGGAGCCTGAAGGCCAAAGCTTATGTTATGTGCTCCCTAGCCAGGACAAGTATGACAGATGGGAGGTGAGAGCTGGGCAGTATACATGGATGTACAGGGCAAGCTGTATAAGGAGCAGGTAGCAAGCAGTCCAGGTACACTACAATGACCATGGCATCTAGGCCAAGTCTCAAGCGAGACACATACAGGTAATGAAAACATAATATGCTAAGTACTAGGAGAAAGAGGAACATAGTTCTGTTGGAGACAGAGACAGATAACGGGGAGTTTCTAGAGTACAGGAACCCTCGCTGATTCTAGTAAACAAGCAAGCACTGTGCTCAGGGAGAGGCTTTGTACCAGAAGGCAGGCAGATGCACAGCTTTCAATCACCCTGATGAAAAAGCCTGTTATGTTCCTTCATAAATGAAGGGTTATTACACTTTTCTTTTGTTAAAATACTGAATTTTTACTTGCTCCGAGGAGGAAGCTAAACATTTTACATGTTACACATTTGCTGCTTTTCAACTTTAGGATATGAGAAAAATCCTTCAGGCTCTAAAGTAAAACACTATTAAGACCACAGAAGCATCCTCACGATGGCAATGTCCCCACTTACAGCCAGTGTGAACATCTCAGGACACCGGGACCTACTTGATCTACTGACAGTGTGTTTTTGGCAAAACTGGGTCTCCTGTACTATGTACCTTCCAGCTCTGGTTTATGTTTTTATTCCTCAAATGCTTCAAATATATAAAACTGCACATTGCCCTTTACAAAATCCTATAAATATTTTTAGAACATAGAATCTCATGAATATTTTTAAGAAATAAAGGTTTCTGGGTTTTTTTTTTGTAATTCTTTAATTTGATTAAGTATAAATGAATTAAGAAATCTCAATATTTGAGGGGCTGGAGAGATGACTCAGTGGTTAAGAGCACTGACTGCTCTTCCAGAGGACATGAGTTCAATTCCCAGCATCCACATGGCAGCTCACAACTGTCTGTAGTTCCAGTTCCCAGTTCCAGGCAAACACCAAGGCAAATAAATAAATAATAAAAAGTTTTTTAAAAAAGAAATCTCAATATTTAAAATAATATTTATATACTGATTTAAGATTATATGTCTTGGACTGTAACACTTACTTTTCAAGTGTTTTGACAGGGTCTTGCTATTCAAGTTGGACTACATATGATTTTCCTGCTCCACCTCTTGAGTGCTGGCATAGGTATATAGTGACAAGCAGGCTTTAGACTGTAATATTTAAGGCCAAATTTAAAGCCCCCAAAGACTGGCTGAATCAGTGACATTATTTTGAAAAGATAAAATATGCTCAAGTACTTGGAACTTAAAAAAAAATTGAAAAAGCATTCTTGTAAAATAATTTTTCCAGTATTAGGGATTGAACCCAGGACCTTGTGACTATTAGGTCCATCTGAACTGAACTGTAGACCATCCGGTCCTCAAATTAACTTTTATTTTTGAGACAAGGACTCATATATGTAGCTCAGATTGGCTTCAAACTTGTGATCCACCTACCTGGGTGTCCCAGGTGTCTCTGGAGTCCCCAGTACTAGGATTACATGTCCAGCCCACAGCTTCTTCTTTCTTAATGTAAATATTGCAGTTGTTATCACTGTGTGATAACAATCACATGATGTGTGGCTGCTGTCACATGTTCTATAGCACACATGTGGAGGTCAGAGGATAACACTGGAATAGCTTCTCTTATTCCACTCCTACATGGGTCCCAGGGATCAAACTCAGGCCATTAGGCTTAGTGGCAAGTGCTTCGTAGTATGCTGAACCATCTCATCAACTGTCCTGACTCTTTCTTAAACAAGGGTTTCATATAGCCCTGTGTTGCTAAAATATAGTAACATTAAAATGCTGTCTTCTCCCCCAAAAAAGCAAGCAAGCCTGGGAAGTCATAAGTAAGCAGCTATTTTGAGCCTGTGAAGGAATAAATTGGTACTGGGAATTACATAACAATGCTCTGTGGTCTTAGGAAAAACACTGCACACAAACCTAGCTTGAAATGAGGTCCTTTAAACAACATGATTATATAAATGCCTCAGCTATGACTCTTGCTTCTAAAGAGGCTATAATTATTTAAGGATTATGAAATCTGATGAAGGGCTTCCATTCTACAAAATGGTATCATAGCAACACTTGACAGATACATGACCCAAAGTAAAGAAGAAAGGAAATAATAAGCAATCTATTTATTAGTGGCCAAGAAAAAAAATGCTTTATTATCTTTGAAAATGCTCCAAGCATTGAAGGGTGACTGTAAGAGTCCTTACCTTATCTGTGTACTCATGGAGCATCTATACATAACATCCAAGGCACAGGGGCAGAAGCAGGGAGTATACTGGCTCTCATGGTACCATGGCTATAGGGCACAGGTGTTGGTCTGATGAGCATATTAACAAAGAGCATTCCCACTTTGGTGTGGACTTGGAAGGGCAAGAACACAGCTCTGTAGAAGGCGACAAAGAACTTGACTATATGGTACTATTGTGAGCTGTGTGGCACCTGTTAGGGCCTTTGCCCTTCTCACTAACACATGCTAACCAGAAACAACTTACAACCCAGTGCTTATTTCATCGAGTTCTTTATTTAATTTCTTAGACTAGGAATATGTTCTTTATAATCTTAAAAGTATATATTTAAAACAAGGTAGAAATTACATTAAATAAAATATATTTAAATATAAATATGTCTTCCTAAGCTGTTGAGGCTGGCCTTAAACTCCTGGGCAACCCATTTGGCTTGTTCCTAAGTCATTTATCTGTAAGAAGCACTTTTTGATGTATACTGTACTGATTCAAAACCGTAGCTAAATTTTCCGGGACGAGGAGACATGAAATACTATGGATTGATATTCTGTGTTTTAAAGGTGGCTGATGGCAGCAGCATTTAGAACACACCAAGCCAAAACATTGCTAGAGATGAGAATATAAAAGCCAGGTTTGCCTTTTTTAGCATAATGATTACACTGAACTGATAATTTTGGCTAACAATATACCTGGAAACATTCTAGAAATAGGTAAGTTTCCTTTAACAAAAGACAAACTTCTAAAGGAAAGCGTCCTGCTTGGGTGACCCTTCTCTCAGCTAGAAACTTCTAAATCCAACTGGCCTCACTCCCATTCCCATGCACGTCCTAAGCAGCCCAGCTTCTGCCCTTCCTACACAGCCCTTCAGCAGGTAGGCACTCAAACTAGGTGTAGAGAGTGATGCTCTCCATACAATTTCTCTATGGATTATCCAAGTACACATGAGCTGCATGTGTTAGATATGACTTGTTTTCTACTTAATCTATCTTTTTGTTATAATGAAATCAGAAACACGGAAGGAACTTTTATTTATTTTCCTTTCCTATATTGCAAAAGTAACAAACAGCTCAAAATGCACGGGGCGGGGGCAACCTTTCTATTTTCCCTCAAGGGTATAATTTCAAACCATCCTGATGACAGCAACTGGCGGTAAACCCGTGTAAAACATTCAGCATATTTCAACAAAGTTAATAATTAATGAACATCCTATGTCATTAATATATAATAAACTCAAGCTGTTTCTGCATCTTCAAGCGCATTGCTTAGGATTCTACCCTGGAGGTAATTAGTTGATTCCTGGATTTGTACTGTCATAATATACCTTCTGAAGACAGCAGGCAGTGTTGAGTGAGTGAGTGGGGTATGGAAGCGTTCAGTAGCCTGTAAAGGGCTTTTCTCACCATTAGAATACATGCTGCAATAAAGAGAGTACTTCCTGTTAGCTACAGACAGGAGAACAATGTGTAATTAGGGTGAATTACATACAGTTGGGTATCTTTATTCCCAACATATCTTAGGGAGTTAGTTTTTCTTTCTGTTGGTTTGGAGGTACTGGGTGCATGAAATATTTTGATAAAGCTTGTTAAATAACAGGCACTTTAGAAAAAAGCAACTAAGGGGGCTGGAGAGATGGCTCAGAGGTTAAGAGCACTGACTGTTCATCTAGAGGTCCTGAGTTCAATTCCTAGCAACCACATGGTGGCTCACAACCATCCATAATGACATCTGGTACCCTCTTCTGTATACTGTACACATAATAAATAAATAAATCTTAAAAAAAAAGAAAAAGAAAAGAAAAAAGCAACTGATTAACTTGAACTATAACTGAGTCATAACTGAAGAGTAACTTGAATTATAACTGAATAATAACTGAAGAAGTAATTTCCAAGTGAGCAGTTAATTTGTTTACTACCAACAAATGCAAAACAAGGTAGTTAATTTATGCATTTTTGAGACCGCCATCTTGCCATATAACTGAGGCTGTCCTGCCACTCATTATACAGTTCAGCTGGCTTCAAACTTGACCCTCCTGTGTCAGCTGCTAGAGTGCTAGGGTTACAGGCCTATGGTGCATCACCACACCCACATCAGATAAAGAATGTTGTGCTCTTGAGAGGAGCTGGCTCTTCTTTTTGCTGTGTGAGACTTTGCAATTGTTATCTCTGTGTGTACACTGATGTGTGTCATTTTTGTTGTTAGCTTAGAACTTTGGAAAACATCAGCAACTGCTCCTTTTCAATATTTCACTTGTGTCTGTGAGCGGCCGCTTCTGAGGAGTTCTTTGCCTACCCGGCTTACAGAGCTCCGGGGCTCTGCTCGAACTGCCAGAGGTTATATCTATCCAGTCCCCTTTGGTCTACTTAGTTCCAGTTCTGAATGACAGATGTTTAGCCATTCCCCACACAGCAGAGACTACCCTTTGTGTGGCCAGTTAAGCCCAGCCACATCAACAGCTAGTAGACGTGAAAATTCAGCCTTACTCACACAATCTATTCACAATTTAGAGCTTCCCTCAGTTACTATTTATTCAAGAACCACTTAGAGGTAAGTATTTGAGATACTAAATTTGGTACAAGGTGGCTCAGGAATGTTACCTCAGCACTGGTGACGCTGAGGGAGAAATAATACTGTGACTTATGGCTTGTAGTGTGAACCCTTGTCTCAAACACACACACACACACACACATTTAAAAAAACTGGTTGGTGGGAGAGGGGTGGAGGCTGACACTAAAACATCAGGGGCTGGCTTACGTGAAATGTTCTGGCTATAGTTTAAAAACCAAAGCGAACAAAATACAGGCTGGGGAAATGGGTCACTGGTTATAAACTTCCCTTGGTATAAGGACTCCATCCTCATCACCAACACCACAGCAAAAAAATAAATAATAAACAATCAAAATTACAGTATATTAACAAAAAGGAATTTAGTATTATCTCTTCGGACATTAAAAAGTCCAAGATTAAAGATTCTACAATTCCTCTTCTGAAATATCACCTAAAAATAGGAAATGTTTTTATATCTACAGATGGCCTATTAGAACTACACACAACTGGGTGGGGGGAAGTAACAAAAGTTAATGGGAAAATATCCCTCCATAGATTACTACATACCCAGCAAAATTAAAGCACTTAGAGGCAGTATCGTGGCTTATAACTAGATTACAACTCTGCACACTGATGCATGAAGGTTCCTAAGTCTGTCCTGTGGTGACAGGACTGTGGGTGGGTGATGTTTCTTTTGTGTTTCTGTCAAGGCTTGTACAGAGCTAAGGCATATTTTGATAACCTAAAATAAGTCTGATAAAACAGTATTGTTTTAAAAAGACAAGGGAAAAATAAACACACCTTTGCCTTGTACATGGATTCATCTCTTTAATTTCATACCTAAAACTCACTCAGATCATAAAAGGCAGAAAGGAAATAAGTTCACTCTGCTGTGATGTGTGCTCTTTTAATGCTGCTAGATTTGCTTTGATGTTTTGAGATAAGGTCTTGCTACAAAGCATGGCCTGTCTTTAAGCTCCTGAGGCCCCATTTCAGCTGCACAGGTGGGCAGCATGTTGCCCCACCTCTGCTGTGTGTCATTTGGAAAGACTGTCTCATTTCTTGTAGGTTAGAAGCATCTTCAATGCTGTCCTTACCCTCCCAAAGAAGCAAATTCACATCCAGCTTGGTTGTAACTTTCAGAACCTGGCCTTGCCCCATTATCTCAGGAGAATTTAGCTCATCTATTGCTGTTGGCTGGGAAACTGTTGAGTAGATAACAGGACAGACACCACACCCAAGATCTGTTTTGGAAGTTAAATTTAAGAGGGATCAACTGCTGTAAACCTGAAGCATGGTTAATATAATGAAGAACACAATCCTAGAATCACAGAGAACACATAATTTGATTCCATGCTCAAGAGAACTTCAGGCAGCTCAGGTGGTGTAAGTTATAAATGGCCAAAACAAAGTATGTATGAAAAGTCTAAAAAAATTTCACATGACTGGGAACTACAGTACATGGGCTCCTTTGGGCCACTAACATCCATTGTATACCTTTAAAGGTACTTAAAATAATTTAAATACTTTTTCTTAGTTCTTAGTAATTTAATTTTATTTAAATGTAGCTAACATCTTTTTTGTTTGTTTGTTTTAAGATTTATTTATTTATTATGTATACAGTATACAGAAGAGGGTGCCAGATGTCATCATAGATGGTTGTGAGCCACCATGTAGATGCTGGAAATTGAACTCAGGACCTCTGGAAGAACAGTGAGTGCTCTTAACCACTGACCCATCTCTCCAGCCCCTGTAGCTAACATATTTGAATGATATTTGCTTGTATATATTAACCATATCTGACATCACACTGTCTTTGGGTTGGGGGAGAAGATAAGGTTTGATCTTATTACTAATTATATATTAAGGTATTATCCTAGGCTGGCTTTGCATTCTCTATGTAGCTAAAGATGACCCCCATCTCCTGATCATTTTGCTTCCACCTTAAGCTGGGAATTTTGACTGTCAGAAAATACAACCAAACCCAACTACACAAAGTAAGAAACCTTCTCATTAGTTCCAGGGATGGACCCAGAGCTTCCCACACTGTGAGAATGCCCTAAAGCCCCAGCCTTGAGAAGTCTTAAAATGTTACATAAAAATGTTAATCTTTGACTTTATAAGGGTAGTTACAAAAAACATGAAACCTTTGCATTGTTGATATTAGATAGCATCAAGTAAGCAGAAAGATTAAATACTAACTTTTACCTTCTTGACCGTCATGTTACTAGCTCTTTGGCCATGTTATTTTATTCTGTTTTGGAAGACATTAAAACATACTTGTATAAACTAACAGATTATACAGTGCAGAAATGGTTTGTGGCATTACCTTTTAGAACAGAATAGGACTGAAGAAAAGCAAGTTCTCATTAAGAATCATGTTTTTAGAACTCCTGCATATGTTTGAAGTATGAAACCATCTAAACTAATTGTTAATGTCATAGAATTTACTTTATACATGTTCCTCTCTAATGCATGGTCAGGCATCTTCGATTTTAGGGGCAAAATCTCATTGGTATTTAAAAAGCACAACTGCTCTTATTCATGCCAAGCAGTCATATATTAGTTGTTCATGAGTGTTAAAATCTGAAGGTTTGGGGGCTGGAGAGATGGCTCAGGGGTTAGGAGCGCTGGCTGCTCTCCCAGAGGACCCAGGTTCAATTCCCGGCACCCACATGGCAGCTCACAACTGTTTGTAACTCCTGTTCCAGAGATCTGACACATTCAATGCACATAAATAAAGCTAAAACTAAAAATCTGAAAGTCTGAAAGACCTGTCAGTTTACAGTTCAGTAAAAACCCTAGAAGACAGGTGCTATGTCTCGGAATTCAGGATGCTACACACCTTCATGTCACTTATGATGTGAGAATGTGTCCCTCCTACTTTGTTATCCACTCGCTCGCCCTCTTGATTTAAATCTCTTCCCTTTCCCTGTGTGCCATCTCATTTCCAGAGTGCATGCAGAGCTTAGGGTCAGCTCCAACAACTGTGTGTGGCTGGACAGCGGGAGGAGGCACACATTTCCTAGAAAAAGATTTCTAACTTCTGTCCTTAATCCACTCTTCAAAACTTGACTCCCATTGAGTATTTGTGTGTTTTGCTCTGGAGAAGTAAGTTAAATTACACCTGACCTAGCATAATTTGAAGTCTTGGAAAATATAGGTCAGTAAAATAATGGTACTTGACAGTTTTAATTTTACTGATAGCGTTTTTTTCACAAATCTAAACATCATCCCAGCTCAGAAAAGTTTCAGAAGGAAAGTGTGGTGTCAGGCTGGGAGTAGTGGCACATGCCTTTTATCCCATTACTTGGGAGGCAGAGGCAGAGCTCTGTGAGTTTGAGGCTAGCCAGCCTGGTCTGTAAAGTGAGTTTCCAGGGCAGCTGGGGATATTACTCAGAGAAACCCAGTAAATCACACAAAAGTATGGTCTATTCTCCTTTTCTGTCATCTTGAAGTTAGGGCTGGATTCACTAATTTACGAATGGATCAGGGGTCTGCTAGCCTTCAGAAGAGACTCGGTGAACACACCAGACAAACCTCCAAACCTCACTGGTGTGAAGTGGTAAGCAATGCAGTTGCCCCTGGAGCAGCAGAAAGGCAATCTGTTTCTACTGTTCATGCATCCCTGACTATCCCTTTCCAGGGCTGTTTGAATAGGAACAGGATTCTCCCATCTGTGTGCACTTCCAGAGCTGAGTGGCTGGGCTCTGTGTGTACAGAGGACGTGTATAGCTAAGTGTATAGTCTGGTCATGCTTGCTCTAACGTACAGGTTTCACACTGATGCAAGAGTCAGTGGAAACACGATGCTTTCAGGCTGTCTGCTTCTGCAGGGTCTGTAAGGTTCCAAGAGATGGGAACTGCAACAGTAGAACCAAAACCCAGTATTATATAAGAATTTATCTATGCTATTAAGAATTCTCTGGCTTATCCCCCCCCTCATTTCTGTGATGAGTAACCTGTAGTTCACCATATTTAAATAATATAAAACATATTATCACTATGTTTTATCTTAGGATACAAAAAAATTTATGTAAATCTGCTTTATTGTGTAATCTGTAATGTTTAGGGTCAAACTCAGGGTCATGAACACAGTAGACTGTTCCCAAGCCTCCATTCTATGCAATATTCTTTCTTTTTGTGTAAAAAGCTGTCTTTATTAAAAACACACAAGAACAAAAAGAAGATGGAAATCAGTTAATTGAGTAAATCATAAAAGAGGCATTTGCTTTTCTTTAATATATATGGAAGCCTAAAAAAAATCTGAAATGATTCCATTGTAGACACTGACACACTTATAGGATAGAAACTTTTCTGTAACTGTGATTGATAATTTTTCTGACATCTCAAATTAGTAATGGTCAGAGCTAAAAGGCAAACTCAAATCAAGCCTCAAATCTATTCAAAATATGCCGTCCTGATTCTATATTTTTAACCACAAATTATAAATAACAACTATTCAGGCTACGAGTCATCTCCTAGCGGTTGCTACAGATTGGTAACAACATAAAAGTGACATTTTTCCTATAGCAAGTGTTTTATAGTAAATATTATAAATGATGCCTGTAACAGTGTATTTAAAGACAAACAAGTTCTTCCTTACTCTCAAAACTTAAGCTTGATGAACACCTACTGATGAAAAAAATATCAGATGATAAAAATAACTGCAAACATGAAGTTTTCTCTGTAGGACCCACATGAAATCAGTGTTCACAGACCAAGACAAGGAACACACTCGGGTAGGAAAAGACAAGAGGAAAATGCAGATCATGTTTCTGAAATAAAAGAAGGAAGCGGGGCAGGACATACACAACCCCTTTAATAGCAACAGCATTCTGCAAATGTGCTACTCTACACAGAAGAGCAACCAGTTCCCAGAAGCCCCCTGATGTGATCCAGGTGGAAATCTTAGGAGCAGTTAGAAATCATCAATAAATTATATACCAAACTTTTCATCAGACAACAGCATAATTGCAGTGTGGTTTGCTGAGGGGCTGCGGCTTTTTTGGGGAGACCCTATGAGCTTTTAGGGCTCCCATTCTGTTTTTGTCAGAAGAAAGCAGATGGTGTGGACAACCATGGAGAACTGTGGGCGCTATCACAGGGCTCTAGGACACGATGAGTGCACTTTTATCATTTACATAACACGGCAAAGATGACTTTAAATCCTACTCGGCTTTCTAAAAATGTCAACACAAAATAGTCCACTCTCGCTTTAGCAAATGCATTGATTAAGAGCTCCCAGCAGCTAAAAGTGTTAATTTGTCAAAAATGGCCTAGAGAAACACTGAATTCCTATAGATCCTCATTAAACTTCTCACAACACAGTGAGCTGGGAAACTTACAGTCCATTGCGGCACCTTCCATCCTAGGATCCCTTCTTGAATACGCTGCACCATATCTGCATGACTCTCTCTTGCTTTGTGCCCCTCAGCCAGGCAAACACCAAATGATCAGCGAGGGGCTGCTCTATCATACTAAGACTCTCTCTTACAGCTTGGGGTACACTGGGGAGCAAGCCAAGGGGTGAGGAGACCTCTAGTCAACCCTGCAGCCCTGTTTTGAAACAGTAGCCCTGCTCACTGAACCAAGTAAAGGCTCTGTTCAAAAGAGTCAGTGAAGCTCATAGGAGCATGGGCTGCAGCTGGGAGGCCTTTTCCTGGTTTAAAAAAAAAAAAAAAAAATTCCTGTGAAACACCCCAGTCTCAGGGATTCTTTGATTGGAGGCCCCAAAAGGCTGTGTATGAAGCACACACTAAAATCATTAATTTGTTGATCCAAAACATCTCTGTGTCATTTTCTATTTCTCCAGGCTCTTTTGCCTTTTGGTTTGGGGATGCACTAACAATGACATTTAAATCCCCCAAGGTTCTGATTAACTCTGTTCCCGAGCCAGAAGCATCCTATGGCAGTCATTCAGACTCGGTCATGCGGAGAGACCTCAGTTCTTCCTCTGCCTCTGCTGCTGAGGGCAGTCACAGAGCCATTGAGACACTGCAGGAATTAAACCTTGGCTGCTTTGTTCGCTCACCCAATTCAGCAGGTTTGAAGACATGATAAAAGTCTTCAAATAGGAGGCAAGGACCGAGTGGTACAAGGCTGAAGCTCTTGAAATTACTTCTGCACTAGTTATGTATGGGTCCTGAGTTGGTGGGAATCACATGGAACTCTGAGTTCAGTGTCTCTGCTGTCATTTTGCTTTATATTTTAAAGGGGTTCTCCACTTTTAATTATTTTTCTTTTAATCTTTAAAAAATATTTATTTATTTATTTTATGTAAATTGCTGTTTTGCATGCATGTATAACTGTGTAAGGGTGTCAGATCTTGGAATTACAGACAGTTGTTAGCGGCCATGTGGATGCTGGGAATCGAACTCAGGTCCTCCGGAAGAACAGTCAGTACTCTTAACCGATGAACCATCTCTCCAGCCCTTTCTTTTATTTTTTAAGATTGTATTTTAGTTATAACATTTCTCCCTTCTGTCCCTTTTACTCCTTCCACACACTTTCACATGCTCCTTTCTGCTTCCCTTTTAATTCATGGCCTCTTTTCTTATCAATTGTTACTGAAAATATAACCTGTTAAATCCACTCAATGTTACCTACCTATACCTATGTTTTCAGGGCTGACCATTAGGCACTGGACAATCAATCTGTGTGCTCTTCCCTGGGGAGGGCCACCTCTCCCGAATCCAGCTTTGCTCAGTTGTAAAGTGCTTGTTTTTTTTTAAAAAATGTTATTTTTCTTGTGTGTGTGTGTGTGTGTGTGTGTGTGTGTAAGTACATGCTATCTGTGTGCAGGTGCCTATAGAGGCCAGAAGAGGGCGTCTATCTGTGTGTAGGTGGTTGTAAGCTGCTCAATGTGGGTTCTGCAAACTGAAGTCAGGTCCTCTGCAAGAACAAGATACACTCTTAACCACTGAGCCATGTGTGCGCTCTTTGCTCTTTTGAGACAGCAGCTCATATGTAGTCAAGGCTGAACTAGAGCTTGCTATGTAGCCCAGGCTGGCCTTCGATTCATGAAATTCCTACTTCTGTCAATGCAGTGCTAGGATGAACCTTGATACTGAGCTATGGAGGGCTTTCATGTGGAATCACGATAAAAAACTTATACACAGGGGTGGCTCTGTGAGTCTGTGCCCACCTGCTGTCTTAAAAAGAAACAACATGTGGCAGATCATCCCTTCTCTTCTACCCCCTTCATTCTTTCCTTCCCCTTCTCTCTCCCTCCCTCCCTCTCTCCTTCTCTCCCTCCCTTCTCTGGGTATCCAAACTCCCTGAAATAAACTCTCCTGTGGCACCTGGCAGTGAATGTATGTCTCTCTCCCACAAGCAAAAAGCTAACACACATGGCATGGAGCCCAAAACAATTAACCTAGTAAGTTTGAGTTAGCTATGGGTCCAATTTTAAAAAAATGCAGGTTTTTACAAGAAAAGAAAAAAATTAGGTGTTTGTGAGTAAGTAACATGGCTTGCCCCAATAAGAGGTTGGACACCGTGGCTTCGAAGATGGATGAGGCTCAAGCACCCACTGGACTTGCAATGAAGGACTTGTCCCTTGAAAATACAGGAGCTAATGGAGCACTAGCTTCAGCTGCTGCACCCCAGCACCCTTGGGGCCATCACCACAGCTGTTGAGACCACCTTTCCCCCAGCTTCTTACACGATCAAAAACACTTGCATGATATAGACAAGTTCTCTGATATAGGGTTCACAACCTTGGTGCCATTGAACTTTAGCCTGGAAAATTCTTTTATGGATAGCAGTTTAAACTTAATAAGGATCTATTTGGGGTTGAATGTTATTCTTAAAGCTTTATACATGTGGGCTGATCTGTTATCACAGCGATAACTTTATTATGCTAATTCAGAGATAAACATCCATTGAAGTGAGTCTTAAATCCACAGATTTAAACAATTTCTGGTCAAAACAACTGTATGTCTGCTGACCATGACAGCTTTAACAGTACAGCCAACAGTTATTTATATTGCATTAGGTACTATAAGAAATGTAGAAATGATTCAGAGTATAGGAAAAGATGTTGTGGAGTGCATGCAAATAGCTACTAGGGAAAAGAATAGAAGAACATGGGAGCACTGGAGACATGTCCCAGGGGACACTGGAAGATCCCCTGTGTGTGACAGTTTCTTTATAACTCTTTCACTATGCTCTGGTGCAGCAAGTGCTCTTTGAGTAAGGAGGGGCTGAGCACCCAGGAAGCATTTAGGCCAGGGTGGCCTGCTGCTGGGAAATAGCTGGTGCCACAAGGACAGAAGAAGCGGGGTGGGGGTGGGGGGATATGACATTGTGTGGACACAGTGCTCCACTCTTCCCTGAGAACAACAGTGCTTTAACTAAATGGTGATACATCCGTGCAGCAGAACAGCTGACGGTCAACCAGAGGAAGGGGCACAAAGAGTTTTCTATAAGACAAGAGGTTCCAGAAGGTGTCTATGCCCGACACTCAGAGCTGTGGATGCTGTGAATGATGGCCTATCCTATGCTGCAGAGAAACTGTCTTGGCGAGAGGTGCGGGCCTGCCTGCAGCTATCCTTATTATTTCCATAAGCAGAAAGGCTCGGCTTGTCATTCCATTTTTAATTTCATTTTCAATATACTGCAAGGCTATATGATGAAGGATACTGACAGATGAATAAAAGTCAAACTGGTAGCTTACTACTTAAAGAAATGGAAATTACTTAAGCGGAGATTAAATGTATACAAATCCCAATAATAAGCTATGAGGAAATAAACATTTATAAGTAAACGCCACATGATAAGCCCTAGCAAATTTAAAACATGGTAAACATTTCATAGCAGGAGTTGATGGGTGAGGAGACCTTAGGAAGAAAAGTCTGAGGAACCTATGGGCTTCATTTTCATGTGCCCGCCCGTTTCCTCCCCACTGCCTACATGCCCTCCCTACAGTTGGCCTCGGCTGTAACTTGGTCAAGGTCACGGCCCATCCATGCTCACCCCCAACCCTCCTCTGCATGCTCTCCTTGAGATGTTGAGTGGACATGGTAAACTGTGGGGTCAACGTACAACATCTAGTTTTCTCTCACTGTGGGGTCAACGTACAACATCTAGTTTTCTCTCACTGAACTCGCAATTTCCCCCCCCTCCTTTGTTTTTCCATCGTATCTTCTGCCCACTACCAGACTGGTCTTTTAACAATAGGATTCTATGAGTGCTCTAGCAGCATCTCTTTGTTCTCCCTGACCCCAGCTTCCCTGCCATGCAATTGAGAAGCAAATGTCCATGTCTTGGGTATATAGCATAGTAGCATGCTTATGAACACACTGTACAGTGATTGCCACAATCAAGTTAATCCACACCTCCATTGCCCCATCATGTGTGATGGGAATGCAGGTCTTGCCTAGCAAACTTCAAGTGCAGGATTCTATTGCTACCTCACTGTACGGCAGGTTCCCAGAACTCATTATCAGTGTGTGCCCTTTGACAAACATCTTCTCATTTCCCTGTCCATTGCTTGTTTGTAACAAAGCTTCATGGCACAGAGATTTGCGAGGTCCTGCATCCTTTTGTATTATACAGAAAACAGAAAGGTAACAGGTTCAGGGACACGGATAGTAGTGAACATGTAAATGAAAAGGACAAAGACCCAGGTTGTCCTCCCCAGTGACAAAGATCACATGGACTGGTCAATCTCATAAACGTTGTCCTAGTTAGCTTTCTATTGTGATAAAGGTCATGACCAAAGGCAACCCAGGAAAGGAAGGGTTTACTTAGCCTATGAGTGTCCATTCCAGTGTACCACTGAGGGATGCTAAGACGGAAATCTAGAGGCAGAAACTGAAGCAGAGGTCACAAATGAACACTGCTTATTTGGTTTTCTCCCCATAACTTGCTCAGCTTGCATTTTTTTATACAATCTAGGACCACTTGCCCAGGGGTGGAACTGCCCACAGTGTGTTGCCCATCCTGTGTCCACAGACTTGGGTCCAGGTAAACTGGTAGAGGCTTCATCTCAACTGAGGCTCCCTTTCCCCAGATGACTCAACCAACACTGCAGTTAGTATATTCTCATTTTTAGAGGAATTTAAAATATTTTCTTATAGACTTTGAAGTCTATAAGAGAAAAAAACTAAGTTTGATTGTCACAATTATCAGAGTGATACAGCTTAAGCCTTTTGGTGTTTAGTAGAATCTGATGTTTACATTAGGAGCTTGGCTATTACTGTTTGGAGAGACCAATATTGAGGAAAAAGATTTCAGGTATATTTATTTGTAGTTATAGAAAACAACAACAATAAGACCTGACTCATTTTGAAAAGAAATGTATGCAGTGTTTTTGCTTAAAAGTGTGCTAGTCACAATTAAAGGACCCCAGCCAGGCAGCTGTTTCTGAAAACTGGTTTATACCTTATTATATGTTCTAAGTTGACCACACCCAAATTGCTTCTAATCTCAAAATCAGTTTAGGAATCCCACAGCATACCACTTTCTCGAACCCCCTTTATGTTAATTCCTAATTTCCCTTTCCTGTGTGCTCACGAAATCAGGGTAGCTTTAGAAGGAGTCTGCCTGCAGTGCTCACAGCGTGGTCCAGCCCATGTTAGCGCTCTCTCAGTAGTTGCCATATTCTTTCTTTTCCTTTAGAATTTCACAGAGAACAGAATTTATAGAAGTAGGAAAGGACACGGTTGCCTGTTTGGCCCTAATTTATAGGACCCCAGACAGTGACAAGAGTTCCATGTGCTTTGTTATTTAGAAGAAACGTGTCGATTCTTTAGGTTTTTTTTTTTAACACACACACACACACACACAAACCTAAACAAACAAAAATTGGTGCCTCATCTCATGCAGACCAGGCTAGCCCTCTGGCTTCCTAGATGGCCAAGGCTGGCCTTGAACCTCTGACCCTGTCTCTACATTCCTGAGAGCTAAAGTTACAAGTGTAAGTCACCATCTCTCTCTCTTTCCCCTTTTTTTCTTCTAACAGTCTTGCTATGTAGTTCAGGCTGACCTCCAACTCACCATCCCTGTCTTAGCCTCCATGAGAGCCGTGTTTATAGGTGTGAGCAACCAGATTCAACTCTATAATTGTTTTCTTTAGAAAAGGAGGTATGAACTACTTACTTAGACTTTATGTTCTGATTTTTGTCTTTTTTTTTTCCTTCCCCTGGAGCTGAGGGCCGAACCCAGGGCCTTGCGCTTGCTAGGCAAACGCTCTTCCACTGAGCTAAATCCCAAACCCCTTTCTTTTGTTTTGAAATCCACATGCTCATTATTCTGGACTCTTACATATAGACTTCAAATTAAAAACCAAAGCCATTTCCTTCATGTATGTACTTCACTGCTGTGACTTTCTATGAAATAATTAAGGCACTTTTATTTTGCACATGATATTTTTCTACCCTGTCTGTGATCATTGCTAGCATTCTGACCCGCCTCCTGGAATCCTGGCCAATAAGCAACAATCTTGTCCTGCTAGCATCCTGACCTCAAGCTTCCTTTAAAAAAACACCCCTCCCGCTTAGTTCTTTTCCTCTCTCTTCCTGCCAGAGCTGCACGCATCCCCTGGTCCCCTCCAACACTCTCCCCTCCTCCCCTGCATTCTAGTAAAGCCCCCACGTGAGCATGAGCACAGCCTATGTGTGTCCCTTTCCCTGGCTCCCACTCACACCACACTGACCGACTGCCCGAATGGGCCTCACTGGCCAGGTCTTCCAGCTTCCCTCTCCTGCTCAGATTATAACAATCATGCCTCCTCAGGCTTCTCCCTACTGTGACTGCAGGCTTGCATCAACTATAACCAGCTATGGGATAAGCACTACATTGGAGTTATTTAAGATGGCAGTATACAGACTGAGTCTGTTATATTTAGGAGTATATATGTCTATGCATACACATATATTCATGTAATGACAATTAATGGGGTGGGGGGGAAAGGCCGTGAATTTGAAACAGAGCAAAGATGGGTATATGGGGGAGTTTGAAGGGAGGAATGAGAAGAGAAAATGGTGTAAATGTAATCTGAAAAATAAAATAAAGAAAAACAATGTCCAAAAAAAAAAGAGGTGTATGCTGGAAGCCAAACAGACACTTATTACCCAACCAAACAAAGCAAATTGCCTGACTAGTTGGGGGTGATTTCAATTGAAGCTACTAAAAGACTCAACTTCCGTGCAAAGCATCTCTGCCATGGTTCTATTTCTCCAACCACTTCTGGTGGATTTTAAGAGGGGTATTAGACCTGAGCTCTTTATTTTGGTGTCAGATCTTTCAGGTTAATTACAGTGTATTTCAGAGGGGATTTTACTACATGGAGGATTAGAGGCAGAGCCTGACAGCTGGAGATTCACGTTAGCACAGAAACAGGAACGAGGCCTGTGACCTACTTCCGGAAGGGATAGTCATTAATTTCTTCAAATATCAGAATTCCCTTTATATGCAGAGCAGATACTTTAGCTGCTCTACCCTGTACTTTATGATTCTCTCTACTCTTCTTTCTACCTGAACCATTTCTTTATTCATTTATGTTAAACCTCCCAGATGCCTAAACCAGTGGTATCTCCCTGCAGGAAGCCTGCCTTGATTCTCCAGGCAGGAAAAGCTTTCTCTTTTTATAAATATAGAAACACATTGATTAATCTTCCCTAAAAGCCTCAGCATGGAAAAGCTTTACTCCTAATTGCAATGACTTACTATCCAGTGTATTATTAATTTCCAGTAATATGAAGAGAATACTCTTCAAAAAATGCCAAGTTATGTCTGGAAAATAGAAAATAGAGATGAGCACAATGCTAACAATATGCTACAATCTCAGTTTAGGTACAAATGTAAACATTTTAGTACATAATTTTATAGATAATTTTTCGAAGATCTATGTGTACGATACAAAATCCAGAATCTTCTTGTAATACTATCTTGGAATTTATCTGTATAGCTACTGTGTAACAAGAATATTTCCAAAACATCTTTATGAGTGGCTATACAACAGTGAACTGTAAGTAATCACTATAATTTATGTAGGGCACATCCTAATTATAGATTATTTGTAATTTTACAACATACATATCACAGATAATCATTGAACTGTGAAAATTTGAAAGGGGCCTCACTGATCAGAGATGAGAGAACTTTGGTATACACATATGTAATTAGCAAAAAAGAATAGAAGAAAATAAATATTCATTTTTAGTGCATACTGATACAAGATAGGGAGGCAGGCTTTTTTTTTTTTTTTTTTTTTTTTTTTTTAAATGGCAGAAAGCCAACTAATAAATGTATAAAGAATAATGAATTACCAAATCTCTCCTTGGCATCTAACAGAATAGTAATTGGCTCCAGAAAGAATAATTGATGCTAAATTCATAGGTAAACATATGGGGAAGAGGAGCACACTGTCAAGGCCTCACTATATCTTTCCTCAACAAAATAGCTACAAAACAAAAGTCCGACACTTGACAATGGAAAGAAATCTAGCAGACATCCAATAACCAGGTGAAAAGGTTCCTATCACCAAGACTAGGACATTCCTGCCTCCCGATGTGGCACACGAAGTATTAAATACCATTTCCCTTCCTGCCCAAAATACAGAATCTAAGTTTAGCCATCCATTAGCCAAATCCCAAACAGAGATACTATTTCAGAAAAACTGGCCTAAATGCTTCTTCAAAAAGATTAGTGTTAGTAACTACACAGAAAGACCCAAAGGAAGTATTAAGACAGGACAATACAGTGCATAATCCTGAGTTTTCATCCCCAGGACAAATGGTGTTACTCAATAGTGTTTTACTGGTGCTAGTTTATTGCATTTGACAAATATAATATGCCCAGAAAACTGCTCTTTTTTTTTTTTTTAAAGGACAATTTAAAAAAATCTTAAAAAGTTAAAGTCCTGGGGCTGAAGAGATAACTCAGCAGTTAAGAGCACTGGCTGCTCTTCCAGAGAATAGGGGTTCAATTCCCAGCACCCACATGGCAGCTGTCTGTAATTCCAATTCTTGGGGATCTGACATCTTCAAGCAAGTTAAAAAGAATTAACTGAGAAGGAATCCTCTGGGAGAGCAGCCAGTGCTCTAACTGCTGAGCCATCCATCTCCCCAACCCCAACACTTTGAGAGAGAGAGAAAGGTACACAAGAAATCTTTGTACCATTCTTGCCACTCTTCAACTTTTCCTGTGGCCTGAAATTATATGAAAAGGGCTTAAGCCTATGCTACTGAATCCCTATTCATTTCTGATCTTTAAAAAGTGAATGCAGGGGGGCTGGAGAGATGGCTCAGCGGTTAAGAGCACCGTCTGCTCTTCCAGAGGACCCGGGTTCGATTCCCAGCACCCACATGGCAGCTAACAACTGTCTGTAGTTCCAGTTCCAGGCAAACACCAAGGCAAATAAATAAATAATAAATAAATAAAGTTTAAAAAAAAAAAAAAGTGAATGCAGGGCTGGAGAGATGGCTCAGAGGACAAGAGCACTGACTGTTCTTCCAAAGGTCCTGAGTTCAATCCCCAGCAACCACATGGTGGCTCACAACCATCTATCTGAAGATCTGGTGCTCTCTTCTGGCACACAGGCCTAATGGAGGCAGAATGTTGTACACATAATAAATAAAATCCTTAAAAAAAAAAAAAGTGAATGCAGCTTCAGGCTCTTACATATACACAGTTAATGAAAATGAAAACAGAATTGAATGCAAAACATTCAGATTAATGTTATTCTAAAATAGACTAGAACAACTTCTCCAAAGCAGAAAGACAAAAAAGGAATGTGAGTGTCGTATGCATTCTTTTCTCAGTCTCTTAACCACTGAGCCATCTCTCCAGGCCCCTTTCTCCATCTCAGTTATAAGCAACTTGTTATAACCTCCAGAGGAAAGAATAAAATCTATTCTTTCACTATGTGTACCATCTTCAGATGTCTTTAACTGTTTCCTTTACAAAATAAAAAAATAAATTTGATTTCAGATGGGAAAAACAGTGATTCCTAATTTCAAACTAGCTGAAACTAAGTATGAAAAGACAGTAAAAAGCAACTGGCAATGAAAATGCCTGGCCTATGGTGAGGAGAATCCAGAACAGAAGACAAGATGGAGAGCAATTCCCCCAGGAGCTATCAACTGACTTGACAATCTTATTCTTATCTCAGACTTAACCTTGGAAGATCCATCTCTAGATAGATTGATTTGTCTTCCTAGAACCAAGATGGATCCCACATTAAACACCCTGAGCCAAATAAAGCAGTGTTCTAATGCAAAAGCAAGAAGAAATATATTTTATGTTTTTTTCCGATAAAGTAAGATAAAAAGCTAACTAAATGTTCTTATTGAAGAGAACACTATAATAATCAGGAATTGTGAAACAAAAGCTACTTTTGTTGAACTGTGGCACATTACCAACATCAGCATCATCTTTAATAAAACAATCCCCCCTCCCATTTTTTTTTTATCTGTCCCCAAACAGCCATTCCAGTATGATGTGGATGGATGGTGCATTAACCATATTCTTTACTCCATAAGTTATTAAACTCTCAAACAATTGGTGCATTCCTTAGCCCCACCCCCCACCCCCAGTATCAGGGATCCAGCCCAGTTCCTTGACCAAGACAGTTACAGTCTCAGCTTTCCTTGCCAGTATATGCTCATGAAAAGAACTGAGGGCATTTTGTTATGTTTTAGGATAATGTTTAACGTACATCTTTATTACAGAATGTATCGGACCAAGTGCAGTGATTGTAAGCCTAACAAAGGTGCCTTTAGTCACTTAATGAACATCTCAGCATCCGCCATATGCTCTGCTTCCAAAAGGATGGAGTTCACATATTAAATGCACCTGGAAAATGGTTTGAATGCCTCCTCTTTTAAAAAGTGACAACTAAATAACAATGAATCCTTAAGGCAAGCAATTTTTTGATGTTCTTGATTTAATTGACCTCTCTACTTTTTTTTCTTCACTATCCTGAGTAGTTATAAGAATTCTTTGCTATTATTATTATTATTTCAGTTGGACTTGATCTCCCTGTGCATTGGAGGGTGCCTGGAACTCTTAAATTTCCTCCTATTTTCATTTCATGCACCACACCCACCTTTAGATATATTCATAAATTATATTATTTACAAGAGTCTCTTTTAAAACTCCACTTACATTATATAGTTTCACCACTTCCCATAAAAGCAACACAGTGCAGCAGTAAACTCTCGTTCCTAGTCAAATGTACCAGCAGAAGCACACTGACTGGAAATTTGGGGAAAATCTAATTTAGAGGGTCATCAGATTGCTTCAGATGAAGGAAACTACATTTGATGACTATAATAATCAATTCCTCTTGCTTTTGGGGGCTTTAAATATAAATCCATAATGCATTTTTAAAGATAGCAAAAATAGATATTACACTCCATTAGTAGGCTCCACAAGTCTGATGTGGATCAACATTTTTTTTTCTATCTTCCTAGAACTTCATGAGATGGCGAGTAGGTCTAATGGACCAATTAGGGTGGTAAGCCATCACCACCCATTCTCCAGTGACTAAACAATCTGCTGCAAGACCATGTACAACTGGATAAAAGCAGATGCTCCCTAAGTCCTAGATGTGGGGACAGCACCAGCTGCAGCTTAATTCATTAGGTTCAATGGAAAATCAACAAAGTACATAAAAACCGAGGAGTTGTTTATTTGAATGAAGTGGCCTGGAGAGAGGGAAGAAGGGAAAGGCACTCGATGCTTTCATAAAGTACCACACTAAACAATAGGCAACTGAATGGAGGTAAACCCCAGAGAAAACACAAAAGGCCCCCAGAGGGGCTGAACCTACCTACAAACAGGAGCTTGCTGAGGTGGGTGCTCCTATCTACTCTGTTTCTTCAGATGGAACCTTCTACCCAAAGTTTTACAAGTAGTAACTATATGGGAAGCATCTGTAGGTTTTCCCAATTTTAATTTTCATAGGCAGAAGAAACACTGATTAAAAATAGCCCAGGGCCTGGGAGAGTCGCTGCAGACTGACCTAGTTAGAAGGGGCAGGCTGCATGTGAATCTGAGCTGGGTTAATCCTGCCCCGCTTCCAGGCTATAAGGTTCATCAGCTCTTAGGAGTTTGCAGTTTATAGGTCATTGCTTGTTCGAAATCAGTTTGTGAGGGTCTGACCACTGAGGGCCACCCCAAATCAACTCAAACAACAAAAATTTAAACAAAACCCTGCAACGGTAGTAAAAGATAACACGAGAAACCTAGTTGTTATACATGTGCACAGAAAAGGATAAGCAGTCTTTGTAAGGATAAGTACTCTTTATTCTTTATGAGAAACACATCTCAAAAAGAAATGCCAATGGGCTGGGGGTGTAGTTCAGTGGTAGAGTACTTGCTTAGCGAGTGAGAATCAGGGTTTAATCCCCATTAGTTGGGGGTGGGGGAAATACCAGAAGAGATAAACATTTTTGTAAAATGGAAAGTGCCAATAAGTATACAAATGCTCATCATTCCCATCAGTCAAAGCGATGTAAATTAGAGCAATAAGCAGCTAGTTCTTTTCGTAGGAATGCCAAATGAGAGGACATTTGTCAAAACGACTTCAGAACAATGTCTCAAAAATGCTGTTGATGCTCAGGGAAAAATGGGTTAAAACATGACATCTGTAATGACATGCCAACTTTCTAAACAAATATATGTGCAATTTATAAAAGGCGGAATAATGCACACAATGGTTGACGCAGCTACTTATAAATGGTAGGAATATAGCTAACGTACAGCTTTAATCTTTTCATGCACTATTCAGACACACTGGTGTTCACTGCTACTTTATCACTGGAAAAATGCATTTTCAGCTGTAAATATTTAGGCACAAACAGGTGAGAAATACTCGGAGACTTCTGTTCAGAATTTTGTGTGGCGCAGTTGCTAGCGAGGACATAAACAATCTTTATGCTCCATGGGCCCTCTGAACATACTCGCTTTATACGCTAGCAGAGAGGAGAGAATCCTCTGTGAAAAGGCATTTAAGAGAGGGGTCATTTCCCATTTCCAATCTGGAAACAAAACAAAACTCCCTAAAGGCAAGTCTTATGTCAAAAGGGCACTTAAATTTCAATTTTCTATTATATTCACATCCAGCTAATTAAAACACTTCAGAAGATAAAAACAGATACACTGATATTTGCCACATGAGATTCTTAATAAAGTTTGTATATGCTATAAGAAATAACTCATAAAGCATCATAATGATGCATACCAGGCATGGGCAGTTTATGCAGGATGGTCTTCTTCTACTCCATGTAGATGATGTTTCATCACCTCACCTCTTTATTTTTTCTTTTACAACTTACAACTTTAATAAGAATAGATCTTAGTAGGTTCCAAGTTAAGGCCTTATCTCTACAAGGGCAAACGATCATGTTTTATAAGATGAAATTTCAGAACTTATTGTACTCTCCCTGGAACAGGGACGCAGCAGGAGTGGGGTGGGGGAGACAGAGACAGACAGAAAGAACGAGGATGACCGTGTATGTAGGCCAGAAGTCAGCATCTGGTCTCCCTTAATTACTCTCCATCTTGCTGAAAAGTCCCTGACTTTCCAGGGAGCTCACTGACTCAGCCACCCCAGAGCATCTGCTGTCTGTCTCTCCAGTGCTGGACTCACAGGCACGAGCTGCTATATATGGGTTTTACTGTGGGTGCTGTGGATCTGAACTCAGGCCCTAGTGCTTATACAGCCAGAACTTTACTGTGGGCCGTCTCCGTAGTCCTCACGGGAACCTTCAACTAAAAGGGGTTTGCTTCTGTACATAGCCATCCAGCTTTTATCTTTAATGCCAACAATTGCTTTCTTTCTTTCTATTCTTGCCCAAGACTCCAGTCAGTCCTTCATATCACTTATTTTGTTCCCCGGCCACTGAGGTGTCCTCATGTCACTGGAATCAGCAACATCATGTTCTTACCTCAACGAGGGCCCTGATGGTCCTTTACAGACCCATGGAGGTTTACTGCCTTCTACAACACAGATACAAGGGCTTTAGATGCAGCAGCAAAACCCCACAAAGGGCAGGTTAGGAGAGGTGAGAGAACCCAGCTCTTCTTGAGGTCATGGTAGCTTCACGAAAAAAGTGAAGGATGGTGGTGGGCATGGGGAGGAGGCATTTATCTATAGCAGCAGAAAGAAAAAATAAACTACAGTAACAGAAGACCACGAAGAATAAGACTCTTGAGAGAGTAACTGATGTCACGATCTGTGATTAGTTGGGCTCAGTGGTACACATCCTTAATACCAGCACTTGGGAGACAGAGTTCAAGGCCAGCCTAGTATACAAATTGAATTCCAAGACAGCCAATGTTACACAAAGATACTTCGTCCTGAAAAATCAAACCAAACCAAAAGTAAACAAAAGATCTGTGATTAGAAAAGAATATTTAAAACAAGGAGTCTCCTAACTTTAAGAATATGATGATTTACAATAAGACAAATGATATCCTCAACTAAGATGTTACATTTTAAACTAAAAGACAAATGTGTTGTTCCTTCTGTCAGTTTTCTAATTTGATGACTTTAATTTTATTTTCTGTGTTATAGCTGTGAAAAATCTAGTCACAGTTGCCAAGGCAACCACAAAACACATTAACAGAATTAGAACAGCAAGCTCATGCCGCCGAATTTAGGATAGGCATCAATTTCTCTCAGAAATTCATAAGACACCTCGGACTAGAGGACATTCAATTCCACTTCTAAATATATTTTTCCTTATAAACTGGCAAGAGATAATCTTTAGACTGTGAAAGAGTAAAAATCCCTCTATATCTTTATAGATACTCACAAAGAAAAACGTGCTAGTCATAAGCCCTCAAGAATCACCTCTCATAATTATTAATCCTGTATTTACCAAGTTCTGCTTGTGAAATAGAATGGGTACAAGAAACCTAAGGAGCCAAGAATACAAAATTACAAGAAGATTCTAGAACATTTTACTTGAAAGTCATCGTTAGATCTCATGTATTCTTATACAGGTTGAGCATCTTTTAACTCAGATGGTTGGAACCACAAATGCTTGAAAATGTGGATTCTTTGGATTTTGCAGTGCACACACACACACAGACCACACACACACACACAAACACACACACGAGATATGTGGGAAATGCAGCTCAAGTCTAAACCTGATATTCACTTACATTTCATATTTCCTTATACTCGATACCTAAAATTTAGGTAATTTTATATAGTACTTTTAGTGCACCTGTGTTTTGACAGTGATCCATCACATGAAGGATAAATGTGGAATTTTCCACTTGTGGCACCATGTTAGAGGTCAAAATGATTGTGGATCTTTATGGATTTTGAGCTTTCTGATTAGGACTGTTCAATCTGTATTTTGTTTTAATCTTAACATTGAGACACAGTGTGACCTTGAGTAAAACTTCACTTCTGCACACATAGAAGGCAAACTCAGCCTGTTCCAGGAGGAAAGACTCTGCTTCTCAGACTCTCATGTTACTCTAGTGGTGTGTCTCTTGGTGTTGAACATTTGTCTCTCAATAATTTTCTAAATCACCATATCTATGAAAGATCTGTCTCTTTTCACCTTTAATTATTAAGCTGATCACAAGGTCATATTATCAAGTATTGCATAGATTATTCCTTTCAGCTATTTACATTTTACTTTTTTAATGTATGAGGAAAATGAAATTCCTTGGGTTCATTTCAGACATCAGAAAACGGCGTGGTCTTTCTGAGTCTGAGACTGAAGCCATCCTTTTGGGGTAAGTGGGATAGGCTGAGCTCACGATATCCCCACATACCTACCTGTCTACTTGGGACATTTCAAAGGTACAGTCTGACCATCCTGCTTCTGTGGGCCTGGATGACCAGCCATCCCACTACTGATCTTCCCAGCAGGCCTTTGCTTTTTCTCCATTCCCTTTCTAGTACCAGCCTCCAGGAGGCACCTCCTTCCCTTCTCCCGATCACTATCTGTCTTTCAGATGCTTCTTTCATGCTGCAAAGACTTTGACATTGCTACAGTTGGGGCTCAGCAATGTTTTACATGCTAGTGACATTTCTGAAGTGAAAGGTGTTAGCTGTATAAATTCTCAGATTATTGAGCCTGGTTTTATCAGGTAGCATTTTTTTAAGTAAGTGGACTAATACTACATTATGAAAGCCTAAAATTTAAATATATTTCCTCAGTTGTACTTTGTAAAACATTAAATTATTATGTTTTGGGTCAAAAATATATAAACAGGATGACTTCTTACGGTTCAGGCTTTCTGCTGCCAAGATAAATTGCTTGTAAAAAGACAGGTGATAACCAGAAAGCCCCTTGTTCCTAGAACAAAGTTGTTCATAACTGGTAGTTTAGATTTGTTACCCTGTGCTGCCCGATCCTGGTCTATCAAGTGGCTTCCCCAGCTTATTATGCCAGTAGGCGGCTAATGGAATGAACATAGCTACAGATGAGAACCCTGTGAGCGAACTGTGTGTGTGTGTGTGAGAGAGAGAGAGAGAGAGAGAGAGAGAGAGAGAGAGAGAGAGAGAGAGAGAGAGAGAGAGAGAGAGAGAGAGAGAGAGAGAGAGAGAGAGACTGGTAGAATATACAACTGTAAGAAATCTCCCCTTCACCTTACTGTTCTTACAAATATTGTATTAATTCTTTCTTTGTTTCTTTTTAAGACAGGTATCAAGCATAGCCAGGTTAACCTAGAAGTCAATATGTAGCAAGATGACTCAGCAAGTGCTGAGATTACAGGTATGTGTCACCTCCCTTGGCATTCCAAAATCATTTGTAAACCGCTAGTGCAGCATTTTATTTAGTGGGTTGTATTAGATAAGTAGACATCCTAGATTGAGGAACAGAACTGAAACCAAAACCAAAAGCACCAAATGAACCATGTGGTCATCTCCACATGACTGGCTGCTGTGTTTGTCTTCAGATATGATCTGAAAAAGGGCATTGTTGGGAAAACAGAGGAATAATTATGCTGTAACACATTTGTTCTGTACAACAAACAGTCATTCAGAGCTCCTACAGAACTAACAACTCTCTTAGTATTTAACAAAGATGCTGCTCTGTGTGTGTGTGTGTGTGTGTGTGTGTGTGTGTGTGTGTGTGTAACATCTCCCCTGTCCTTATCCCTAACCAGGGAACCCTTATTCCAACCAGAAGTGGTTAGGACAGGTGAGCAAATAACTATATGCAGCGGTTTGCGCTTTACTACAGGAAGTAAATGACACATACTCAGCCACGGTATCTCTTGTCAGGAGCATAGACTACTAACCATTCTTACACTTGAAGCTTACCTTCTTGTCAGTGGGGATCAAACTCAGCGCCTCATACACATGGGTACACTGGATCCTCATATCTCTGTCTTTGTCTCCCTATAAGTCTGAGATGACCTTAAATGCTAAGTGTAGGATGTATTCTATAGTGAGGTGACATAGGCCAAAATACAACTGCCACTGAGACACTGTTTATTCAAGCTTTGAACTTCACATCATACATCTATAGAACTGCAATGGTATATCCTCTCAAGTTATAAGTAATTAGACGTTTTAGAGTTCTTAAGAACGTATGTTTTATTTATAAGAATGAATGAATATCTTATCATCTTTTATTTGTCCTTTGTGGTTTGAGGGGCTGACACCCTGGTGTGGAGGGTAACTAGAACCAGCCTGTCACACAGAAAAGGAGATCAGTATTTGTTGGGCTGAATTAGCATTCGGGGTATACGCTTCCCATCTCACGTGACTTAGGGGCAGAGGAGAGAATCAAGGGTATCTGCCACCATAAGGCCACAGGGGATGATACACTAAGGAGAATCCTGACAGTCTGTGGCACACTTGGTGGCAGTTATAATATTAAGTCTTTTAGATAGTGTAGAAAGTGGATATGTTTGACTTACGTTGTCCTTAGAACTTGAAATAAGATCCATAGTTTTGCTGAGAGAAATTTGATTATGCAAGGTAGAAATATTTATATAGGAAAAAAAAACGTCAAACCAAACCTTTGGAGTATCACTGAATGTACTTAATGCTGTTGAATCATACACTTAAAGATGTTTAGGGTAGTAAGCTTATGATCATATATATTATATGCACTTTACACACACAGACACACACACATAGACACACTCTTTAAACATATCCTCACATGGTCATGTCTTGGGTCTAGTAGTTTCCCTGAACATTGAGGCTACATTTAATCAACAGGATTCTTTCATTACTGATACCTGATAGCAAACACAGATAAACAATTAAGAAACAAACCATGAGTGGTGAGGATGTTCACCCCCATAATAGTGGGCCCAGGAAACAAAGTCTAGAGTGACTTACTTCAGACTGCCTTCAAGCCTTGTGTATCAAACCAGAAGATGGAATATGTCCTGAAGACCTTTTGGATAAAGGAGCATGACACACAAGAAAGATTGTTCCTCCTGTCCAGAGATTATTGAGAGAAGGCCAGGCCATGACACATGAATGTATATGAAAGAACAGAGAGAAATAAGAGAAAGTTCTTAATTAATAAAGCTACTGCTCTAAAAATTCACATATAACAGCTCAGATCCTGCAATCCAATATTCTGAAGTCTCACCTGCCCTTCAGAATGGCCCTGAGCCTTTTTTATTTATTACTGCATTTCATCACTTGTTCATACCCAACTCACTCTCCTCCTTGAACCCCTAAGATCCTGAAATCTTGAATATAGGAAATTAAGTCCAATGAAATGATAGAACATCTCTAACTTATTCCAGAAAAGTGGTTTGTAAATTGTTGTAGGTTTTCTGAGAGCTTTGAGTTCTTTCAGGAAAATGTCTCAAAAAACAAAATCAAAATCAAGCACACATAGAGAGACACAGGGAGATGCAGACACAGACACACACACACACACAGACACACAGACACACCTGGGTTGCAGGAGTTACCTGGAATGTCACTTCCCACAGAGTTAAGTTGTTGTCGAACACTAGTTCCCATACATAAGTGCTTTCTATCCCATTAAAATGCTGCAGAGGTTTAAATGAGAATCTCCAAAATCCAAACACACAGTCCAAAGTCCAGCATTCAGTGTTCTCCTTTTCTTGATGACCACTCATATGTTTTACATTTGCCTTTCCCTTTTCTTGACCTCAAACTTCTATTTGCATTCTTGGTGGCAAGGACTTGGAGAGACATCTTGCTAGGGAACAGAGAAGGCCATGTCTGCCTTCCTGTACCCTTCCTCCTGCTCTCTCTACTTGTTCATTACAACCCAGATGACAAGGGATTCTAACCTTTTCTGAAGAGACATGTGGGGTTTTGTTTTGAGACAGGGCATTGATTATTCTAGTCCAGTCTGAACTGGGGCTCTATATGTAGCCTAGACTTTGAAGTTACAACAATCTCCTTAGACTCCCAAGTGTTAGGATCATGGGCTTGTGACATGGCGCCTGGCAGAGTGTGCTTTAGAATATCATTGAAAGCTACGAACTCTTTCTCCTGTGAACACACACAGGAGCACACACACTATGTATGCACACACATGGTATACACCCCCCCAATATGCACACAGCGTAGTATATTACTTCATATCCTTGCTCTTTTGAATCATAGGAGTTTTAGGAAACCCCTCTTAAAATACATTGCCAGAGAGAGGGGAATCTATATTTAGATCTTTACTCAAAAGTTAAATCTAGTTGCTTATAGAAGAGCTCCCAGGGAAGCTCTGTTGTCATGGGATAGAGGCAGAACAATGAAAAGAACCCCTACATCCATGAGTAGCAGACATGAACGGGGGACACTGGGCTCTGCCTGATATGGGGGCTCTGTGTTAAAGGGCTCATATGCACCTGTTACTCCAAAAGCAAGCTTGTTCACAGAGAAGAAACAGAATGAGAATGGTTTAGGATTAGAGGGAGAAGGGAAGCAGGGTCTTGGTTTCAGCTAAGAGGGAACAGATTAGTGAAAAAAAAAATACAGGACTGTGATCAGAGGAGTCATAGCCCACTTGCTGGTCACACTTGACTTGAGTGGCTGTACCTACAGGGCAGCACATATAAAACTGTGTATCGTGTGTGTATAATAAGAAATAAGATTTTTGTACTTATAAAATGCCTTTTAAAATAAAGGACTTTTTATAGACAGCTATGTACATCTGTCCACTGCGTCTGAGTATATGAATGGGATAGAATTTCACCTCTATTTTGATCAAAGATCCCAATCTACTAATAAAAATGCATTTACATAAAAAGCAAGGAGTGTGAAAAATCTAGACTAGCAAAGCTAACACTTAAGCAATTTACAAGAGATTTATGCTGAAGTTCCTAGCAAATGGAAATATCAATTGTTTTAGCAACTTTAGCAGCTGAAGACCCTCAGGAAGTCAACTGTAATGGCAGAGGATGGAATCTCTGAATGACCTTGTCCTAGAAGCAAAGTGTAAAAGAAGCTCCTTTCTATTACATGCTTTAGAATAATGCATTCAAATAAACACATTCTGGAAGAACAATCATTCCATGGTCAAGAGCACCGGCTGCTCTTCCAGAAGACTTGGGTTTAATTCCCAGCACCTACAAGTCAGCCCACAATTATCTCAAATGCCAGTTCCAAGGGATTTGATGCCCTCTCTGCCTTCTGGGGTACCAGGCATGTACATGCTGCACATACCCACATACAAGCAAAACACTTGTACAATAAAGTAAAAAAAAAAAAAACAAAAAAACACAACCCCCTCCCCAAATCTTAAAATAGGCACATTTGAGGAAAATATATACTGCCCAGCACATTGGCTCACAGGTCTAAAATATTTCCCCATCAGTATCTCACAACAATCACAACGTGATGCACATTGGGGTCAGGGACCATTAGCAGCTGTGGGAAAGGGTTCCAGGTCACAGCTTCTGCTGAGTCACGGCCTTCTTTGAATCTGATTGGCCACTCTTCCCACCAGGAAGTAGGGCCTCTTCTACTTCCTTAATCAGGACTGGGATTGGTAAACTTGACCCTGTATAACCATGGGCAACTTCCAAGGCTAGGTCATAGAGGCACCTGGCAGCAGCTGCTGGAATGTTTCCCTGAGAGGACAGAGGTCAGAAGGCCCTGTGGAGGAGGATAAGGACCAGGAATTGCCAGACCCTTGCTGTAATGAGTCCGAGTGAACAGGCAAAACCAGGTAGAGAAGTACATGCCAACCCGCAGGACTGTGACACGCCTGGGTTTTGGGGTGTCTTGTACAGCAGCAGTTAACTGATGTGGTCGCATTAGCAGAATTTGATTGCCAGTGTTAGGCATAGAAACTGTATCTCCTCCAGCCTACCCCAGTTTTCCCAGAATGCCTCATGCTTTCCTTGGGCATGATGTGTCAGCTAGATGGTACTGAACCAGCACACCTGGCAGGTGCAAAGATGATAAGATATGGAAGCCACTCCCTGGGGGGCTGGAGAGATGGCTCAGAGGTTAAGAGCACCGACTGTTCTTCCAGAGGTCCTGAGTTCAATTCCCAGCAACCACATGGTGGCTCACAACCATCTATGATGACATCTGGTACCCTCTTCTGTATACTGTATACATAGTAAATAAATAAATCTTAAGAAAAAAGAAGCAACTCCCTGGACTGGATGAATGAAGGAACTCTTGTTGGCTCAAGAGATGACCCCCAGAGTATCTTCCTGGGTTTGGAATTGTAAAAACATACTCCTTTAAAAAAAAAAAAAAATGATGTGACACAGCTCTGTATACTGAGCTGGCCTGCTGTCACTATGTACCAAGCCTGTCTATCTTGCAAAGAAATCCTCCTGCCTCAGCCTCTGGGGTGTTGATATTACAATCATGCACCATAATATCTAGATCTAAACTCACCTTTTACAAACAGTTTATACCCGGAGGGGTGGGAGTGATGTAGACACATTGAGTGCTCACATATAAAGTTCTCAAAAAACTAAAATTTTATCTATAAAAAAACCCCAGTTTATACATCTACAGCCAATGTATCAGTGGATAGTGAACACTTTTCTAGTGTGAAGAAATGTGTTAAGGGCTTGTAGTAACATCACGGCTCTACTAACAGCTGCGTCACCTTTCTTGCTGTGTAGGATTCTCTCTATTTAGGTCCAAAAAAGTTTCTAAGTGGACTAAACTAATTTACAGCTCCATAAAGGGTTGGTTAATACACATAGAAAACTTTAAAAATCAGAACTCACCATGAACCACAAATTGAAATCCTACTTCCCAGTACCTTGAAGTGTGACATCTATCTATCTATCTATCTATCTATCTATCTATCTATCTATCTATTTTATCTATCTCCCCGCTCCGTGTCCTAAATACCTGGATTACAGGTGTCTGTAATCATATCATATTTTTGTGGCATTTTCTCTGCTCTGGCCTCCTGTTTAGATGGCTACTCTAAGGCTTGATGTGTCTTTCATGTCAGAGGAAAGTGGTTTGCTTGCATTCTGACTGTGCACATGCTATTTACATAGGCCAATAAACCTTCTTTACAGTTTACTTGTCCTAACATGTGAGGGGTCTTACTGGTCCTGTTTAACCATGGGATAACGCTGAAGCCAGTGCTTGTTATCATCATCATCCGAAAAGGTTTGAGGGAAGCAGCCTCAGAGGTCACATAACTTGCCTGAAGTTACAGCTGAGAACAGCAACAGAGCCACAAGTGAGCCCAGAGCCTTTCAATTCCAGGACCATGTCCTTACTCATTACATTCAACTATCTTTCCATCTACACGGAAGACCCGAGGTGAAGCTCAGCAGGCCTTGGGCTGGAAAGGGTGGGGCCGTGTGTATGCTAGGCTTGGGCCCTCATAAGCATTTCTGTATCTGACTTTACAATGTAAAAAGACATGGTCGGATCTAATATTGCTCAACTGTACACCCCTCCTCTTGAATACAACACTCTGGGAAGTCGTATGTAGATGTAGGTGTAGTTATCAACCTCTATGGAGACCTCCTCCCTGAGAAATTCCATCAGCCAGGGGTTCCCATGATTTAGCCAGAGACACCAGAGCTGAATCACAAGGTTATTCCAACCGACAGTGAAGCAAGGTCTGCTGTGGTTTTGGGGCTCTCTCCTGGTAAGGGGAAGACGTCTCTCCTCCCCCTACCCCGCCCCCCAACCCTAACCCTTGAGACCCTTTACTCTAAGGACTGTTCTTAGTAGCGAAAGGAAAGGTGACTTTGAAGCCTTTCTGTGGCGCACTGGCTAGTGAGATAAGGTGCCTGCCTCCAGGGGCTTCTGTTTTTCTTTGAAGGAGATGACAGAAAAGACTGTCACTGTGCTAACTGAACTTCAAGAGTCTGCAGGTCTGGCAAGGAGTTTAAAATTGGTTATAGTTCAAAAGATAAGACAGCTAAGGAATGCCTCAAAGGCATTTTGTTGTTAGCTATAAGCTAACCTGCCACTCTGGAAGAACAGACTGAGTAAGCCTGCTTTGTGTTACTATCACAAATTACCCAAGGCTGGATACTTCATAAAGAAAAGAGGTTACTTGGTTATTTGAGGGCTGAAGTGTTCAACAAACAGTGTAATGCTATAGATTAGCCATATAAAATGTGTGCTACATGGCAAGGGTTTGGTTATGTATTGGCAAGTATCACATGAAAACAACCATTCTGATAAGATTCTAAATGCCTCAGTATTCTGGGAGAGGAAAATTATTGCTCACAGCCCTGCACTGTTTCTTCAAAAGGTCTTTCTTCTCTTAAATCCTGTTTCATGGAAAATATTGCTAATATTTGATGGTTGTTAGTCTAGACTAAGAAAGATTTGCCTAGCTGCTGCCTAGAACCGTCTCAAGAAAACACCCTTTCATTGATGTTGGATCACATAGTAGAGATATCACCCGTTTAGTGCACACCATGATCCCAGTACTCTGGAGGCTCACACTGGAGGACTGTGATGTCTGGGCCCAACACTGCTACACAATGAGGCTCAGTTTCAAAAGGAAAAAAATCAACACTTTATAGTAGGGTGGTTCTCAACCTTCCTAATGCTGAGACCCTTCAATGCAGTTCCTCATGTTGTGGTGACCCCCCTCAACCATAAAATTATTCTGTTGCCTCTTCACAACTGCAATTTTGCTACTGTTATGAATTGCAATGTAAGAATTTGCTGTGCAGGATATCAAATATGCAGGATATCTGATATGCAACCACCAAGGGGGTCAAGACTCAAGTTCAGAAGCTCCACTACTGCAGCACAGGGTTCTGCTTGGGTAGATAGTATCCTGATGCACCTGACTCTCCTCCTTTCTCCTAAGGAATAAACTTGGTGACTTTGCTTCACTGTGATTTTCCCTAAAATTCTTTTCTGTAATCCCTGTTGCATCTCAGCAGAGACTTCTGAGGTTCTGAGGGGAAATTCCATTGTTCTATGTTTGTGACAGACACAGCTTCACAGGACGATGGAGCAGGGTGTGGGGAGCACGGTGGAGCAGACCATGCAGAGTATGGAAGAAAAGGTGGTGTATGGGGTAGACTGGTTACTAGGACGGAGGACCTATTGTTTCGAGAGCAGTAAAGGACCATTAAGGGAAAAAAATCCCCGTCAAGAAAATAGGTTCTCCAGCCTGAGTAGAGCTAACATTCTAGTCAGACAGGGTCGATGACTTGGCTAAAGGACCTCTAGGAAGGTGGGCTCACCTTAAGCCACGCTGAAGAATTAAGCAGAATAATTATCTTTTTGATGAGATACTGTACGTCCTCTGGCTGTACACTTAAGTAAGTTCTTTTTGGTACCTGGCTTTCCATGCTCTCTTTTTCTCTACAGCCCCAGTACCTGCCATGTATTGGATCACTATGCCAGTTATTAAACAACATGGCATTTCCCCTTCTTTCTTTCATTTTCCTCCTCTGGGCAGCCGATAATACTTACAGTGTTAAAATCATAGGGCTTTTTCTTTTAAAGTCTAATAAAATTGTCCTAGACTCTCTGTTTAAGTCAATTCTTAAATTATTTTATGAATGAGACTAAGACTTTCGAGAGGGGACCCTGATTCCCCAGCATCATCAGGCAACACAGATGGGACACCCCCAAGTTCATAGTAACAGTGTGAGCTCATTAGACATCCGTAAGGAATGCCCAAAAATTGGGAATAATAATTTACAAAACAATAACCAAGATAACTTAAAACTACAAGGGCCCAACCCAAGTTTTTAAGATTGTTAGTCTAGGCCAGTTCCGTTGAGGGCAGCACCCATTTCAGGAACTCAGACTACATTTTATTGATACAGAGACCACAGAACATTGATTTTTTTTTTTTTTTCCCCATAGCAAGGCGACTTTCTTTTTCCAGGAAGATAAGGCAGTCATACACATGTGTGGCTGGGCTGAAAGCAACACTGAGGTCTTCAGACTACCTGTTTACACATTCCAGCTTCCCCTCAACGACAAAAATAGCCTCCATAATAATAAAGAAAACCTCAGCCATACAGTGCTATCTCCTGGCTTTAAATTATTCATGTTAATGCCTAGCATTTGTGGAATTTATACTTTACACATGCTACTCAAACCCAAGGATTATATGAATAATGGAAACCCACAAATGATTAGCAAACCTGATTGTAAGCACTGTTTTCAACACCTGCTTTCCTGAGGAATCCCCAAATGCTCCATCTTTTTCCACTTCAAACCCTTCACCCAAATGAAATTTTGGTAGAAGTAATTGGATCACAGCCCGGCTTAATCTGCACACTTTGCAGCCTCTCTGCTCACCTAATAACAGTGCGGGAAGAAGCAACAGGCAGGAAATTAAAAGGTCCAGGTCCACGAACTGCAGACACTATTTATTTGTAGCGGGATCTACAGCCAGCTCTGAGGTAAAAACTGCTTTAACTCACAAGTCCCCCACATCTCTCAAAAACAGTAAGCTTGAAGACCAGTGTGGTAGTTTCTCCTGCCTTCCTCAAGAGGAAAAACATCTCAGTGGTCCTATCATTTCTGCTACTAAAAAGAAGTGACAGGAGTTAAGGCCTCCTATCTTTGTTCATTGAAATCAAATAGCATTTTATAACCATCGGATTCATAAATCAAAGTGTCTTACTCCATGGAGCCTAAGTGAAGAAGTGGGGAAATGGCTCCTCTCAGATGCCCAGCACTAAGCCTGACAGCAAAGCATTTCTGCATATGTAAATGCACACACCACCCACTTCCAGGATGCACACACACACCCTAGATGTCCTTGAAAGAGTAGAGATTTATGCCAGTATCAAGATAAGAGCCAGAACAAAGCTGCAATCAACTCCTCCATCCATCCAAGGGATGTGCCTGTCACAGCATAGCACAGAGTCTACATTGGCAGTGGTCTACATTGTAGATGAAGGAGCAGTACAAAACTGCAGACTGACAGATCATATGGTATTTATGGATGTATGCATGTATCAAGGACACAGAAATGGCCGGGAAGGGTAAATATTGTTCCTCTTTGGGACAAGGAAGAGGGGGAATGGAGGCCTAGACAGAGTTGAGTTTCTATAGGAGAAACAAAAACACTGGCCATCAGATATTATATGTATATCCCCCATTATTAGGTCTTTACTATAAAATGTTTAATGGCTGAGATCATGAGCATGTGTATTTGTTATGTTATCTTTTCTAGTATTTTTAATTATTATAAATTGTAAGACTCCCTCCCCTTCAAGGTCAAAGACACACAGTTGAACATCCCTAACAACCAAAGGCCGACACCTGAGATATTCATAGAAGTGAGTTCCCAGCAGGTGAGGCTGTAGGCCTGCAGGAACAAGTACTCACATATATGGACACATGTAGCATACTGCCTCATACAGGACAGTGACATCAGTGCTTGCTCGGAGTCTGGGGGGGGGGCCTCGGGGAATGGCTAGGTTCATGATATGGTAGGTGGAGTAGAAACAAATGTCAGAATAGTCCTGGACCTCTGAGCGCCCGCATGGGGTTGAGGTGAGGGCTGTGCAGCTCCAAACAGATTACTGCATTTATATAAGGCAGTGGAGAGGAGTCAGTTAATGAGTATAAGTTGACTGACTGTTTTGGAGTTCTGTTCCTGACTCTGCTATTACAGTCATAACATCACGAAGCCCTAGAGGTGATGGGGGGGGGGGCTGCTGGATAATGCAGCAGAGGAAAGAGATTAGTGTGCAGACTCAGAAGAATTAGCTCTAATACATTCATGAAAAGAAAACATGGCTCCCTAAGCAAGCTGAGGGCAAAAAACTCACAGTGTAAGGTCTCAGCTGCCACTTTGCATCTTTATAGCGCTAACTGAAAGGTCTTCCCACAAAGAAACCTGTTTTTCTAGGTCTTAAAAAAATCTGATGCTGAGATGGCTTTATGAAAGAGAAGCATGAAAGGGTGGCCTAACGAGGTGCATGTCGGTGGGCAGAGACAGGCAGGAATGCCACTGGGAACATACTGGGTTTTGCTAATTTAGAAGCAGTTCCAGATCTCTTTACTGATGCTAGCTAGTGTGGGGGGAGGGGGAGGGGAGAGGGGGGAGGGGGAGCTTAACATCACTGAGGATTTCTTATGCAATTTCTCTCTCACTGGCCTACAATTTATGCTTTACAACCTTGATAGTGAATGCCAGTTATTCAAAAGGAAAGCATATGCTAATAATAACTCAGTCATGGTCACGACTACTTACTGCGGACTCAAACTGAGCATTTCATAATTAGTGCTGGCACTTAAAGAAATGTGAGTGTAGAAGGTGCCTGTAGGAGGATCAGCCATCAGAACCTGATGTGGGTTAAGTTACAACAGAGGCTTGAGACCATAATGTTGTCTAGTTTAAAACCACTGAATGGCCTCCCTCTGAAGGCTGGTGGGCAAAGGTCTTCCATAGAAAAGTTACAGCAGTAACCATGAGCAAGGTAATGATCAATCTGATGTCTGTCTTTTGCCAGGTTCGGAACAAAGTCCTGGCCCTAGAACATTCAAGCCTGAAGAACCAGACTTCCTTGGCTGCCGTCCCCCATCCTCTCTGGCTTGAAACACCCAGTCACCACCTATGGGCCAGAAAGTCTGGGACTGGCTTCTAGAAGGCATTTCCCTGATGGCTTAATGGAAAAAGAATATGTATCAACTGGGAACCATTGATGAGAAATGTAAAAGTCTGCTGGATAGGTTCCTTTCCATTTTAAATTTTCATTTGTGATACCTGTTTACACAAGCAGCATTTAGGGAACCTCCACTGCACCAAAGCTTCTGTATTAGGGTGCTGGAAGGCACGGTGTGACTTGAAAAATCAGACATTAGTGGTGACTCGGCAAAAAAGCACATAATCTATAATTTGGATGGAACAAAAGGAGACATATTCATGGTCAATGGAAACCTGAGACCTGGCTTGGGGAACTCCTTATGGAAATGACCTCCAGTCAAGTAGGCAAGGATATGGTATAGCAGGAGGAAAGGGGAAGAGCAATAGGGAGCCCCAGAAGAGAGGGAAACTCTAAGGAAAGCCAGATGCTATGCTATCTAGTATCTACATAGACTGATGACAGCAGGTCATCTAATTGGGTATTTACGTGTCTAAGGTACTTTTCGCCAGTTGACTAATAAATATAAAAAACACAGAGAAAGGGGTTCAGAAGTAAAGATTGGCATTAGTCACACAGAACACTAGCATGTGTAACAAACTGCATTGGTAGAAGTTCTGTAATATTCCGTCAAGTGATGGGCACATCCACACACCTTCATAAGGGTAGGGGGACTTGAACATTTTATGAAAAAAAAAATCTTTTTGAACAATCCAAGATGAATCATTGCTATTGTTGCCATTAATTTTAAGCAATAAAAAGAACACTCCCTTAATTGTATTTGAAATAAGTGAGGTGATCTGACCTAATGTAGTAATTTACTTCCTTCATTAAACACAAGTAAATTACAGGGCACTTCATGACTAACCTACCCTAACTACCCCACATCTAATACTTTTGATCCACGAGAATAAAAACAGAACAAGGATCCAGTCACACAGGGCTGTTGCAAGAAAATTAGTAAAACTCCTCAAGGCTGGGTGTGGTGGCACATGGCCTGAATCTCAGCACTCAGGATACAAAGGTTTGGGGATCCCTGAGTTCAAGGCCAGCCTGGTCTATATAGCAAGTTCCAGAACAGCCAGGCACAGCAAGACCCTGTCAAAAAAGAGGCAACATACTTTCATTTACACCCAAGATAAAAGTAGCAAATTCAACAACAAAACAAGGAAAAGCTTCTCTACATAAACCTACTGAGCAAAGCTGTAGAACAGACAAGCATGGTAGTGTTCCTCTAAAGCCAATCAACAGAATGTGTCAGATATAAAAAGAGGACCAGAGAGATGGTCCAGCAGTCAAGAGTACATACTACTCTGGCAGGGAGCTCAAGTTCAGTTCCCAGCATCAGTATCAGGCACCTTATAATAGCCAATAACTCCAACTTGAGGATCTGTGTTATTGACTCCTAGCCTCTGTAGAAACCTACACATCTTTGCACATACTCACACAGACACAAACACATATACACATGATTAAAACTAAATCTTACCAAACAAGTGAAAAGAAATATGGGTCATTTGGCTACAAATCATCATTATAATCCTATTGTTTTGTGAGTCTTAGCTTTGGTCCAGAAGTGTGTTATATACGTATAAAGTCTATTTCTCACCTACCTACATCTGAGCATGATGTATTTATTTCATAACGCACATGAGAAAAGGCTGAAATGAGTGAACAAGATACTGCCTATACAGCACTTTTCCTATTATACCCCACCGTCTTTTACAGGAACACAGTCATTCCATGGATCTATGGCCACTGTACACTTATCAGCCTGGTTAAATTCTTCCTAGCATCCTATTTTCTCACTGTTATGTCCCTGAGAAAGGTGGCCTTGAAGCTGTGTAGTTCTATATGGGGGATCAGGGCAACTCTATATAGAAAACTTCTTTTAATGGTGCGATTTAAACAGATTTTGTGCTACACTCTTCAGAAAGATTTTTAAGGGGGCTTCATCGAGGTCACAGCTCTCCAGTCCCATTCTAAGCCAGCTCTTGATGATGCTTGACCTCTAATGTTGGAAAGAAACAATTCTGCTAACCACGCAGAGGTGGCTTCCACAGTATTGCGCCCAGTGGTTTTAGGACAAATGCTATTGCTGAACTGTTAACTTTAATACCTTATTCCTACTCAATAAGACCAGAGTCTTTGATTAGGATGATTCTAGTCCTTCAAATCATATATACTAAAGACTGAAACTGAACATTTTTCTTCATCCTAAATTCTATTTCAATCCCATGTTCCACATCAATTCTAGCCACAACATTGGACTTGGATTCAGTAGTCAACACACACACAGAATGGCATTCTGGTAAATACTTCAAATGCAATGTCTTCTGCTGTTCTGGGACACAGTTTAGGCCTCTGTCTCTGGGCTTGGGATGTAATGGAGTCATTTCCTTTGGAGGTTAGCATGGAGGACATCCTAAATAAGTCAGGTTCTTCCTAGATATCCAGAGTTTCTGAAATCTGAAAATAGCGTGGGCTATGTACTTTCTTGCCTCAGTAAATACACTACCAAATAAACAAAAAGCCAGAAAACCAAGTAAAACAAAACAAAAATATGATGACGGTGTCAGCAATTCACCTGGAATACTTCTTGGAAACAATTAAAGTTACTCTAGAAGCACTGATATTAGTGGACACTCAATTCAAGCAGATTATAACCTTCCAATAAACAATGTTGAAAAGTTATAAGGTAGGGATTTCTAAGCCAATATTTAATTGTGCTTGGTCCCTATGATTTCAGCAGCTGTCTTTTAACCACATCTATGGGGCTGGAGAGATGGCTAAGAGGTTAAAAGCACTGACTGTTCTTCCAGAGGTCCTGAGTTCAATTCCCAGCAACCACATGGTGGCTCATAACCATCTATAATGAGATCTGGTGCCCTCTTCTGTATACTGTATACGTAATAAGTAAGTAAGTAAATAAATAAATATTTAACCACATCTATTTTATTTGTATTAGTGTTCCATTTCCAGAAATTTCATTTTTATATAGTATCTATCTGTAAAATATATTATTTACAGGCTGAACATGTCCTTTTGTACATGACATGCAGTGACTTCTTCCCTAACACATAATGCCTGGGACATAGCTTAAGTCATTTGCTTTACAAATGCTTAGGGCTCCACAAAGAGAAAGGGGTAGATCTGATATTGTCATTCCTGCTCCAACACTTTTTATGCTTATACAAACATTTTGAATAAAGATTATATTTAGGGCCTGTGGTAGTTTGAATGTAATTGGCACCCATAATCTCATAGGAGTGGCACACTATTAGAAGGTGTGGTTTTGTTAGAGTGGGTATGGCCTTGTTAGGGGAAGTGTGTTACTGTGGGGGCAGGACTTTGAGATTGTCTATGTTTAGGATATTACCCAGTGTCTCAGTCGACTTCAAGTTGCCTGCAAAATATGGGAAATCTCAGCAACTACTCTAGTACCATGTCTGACTGCATGTCACCATGCTCCCCATCATGGTGATAACAGACTGAACCTCTGAAACTATGAACAAGCCACTAATTAAATATTTCAGTTATGAGTTGTCATGGTCATGATGTCTCTTCACAGCAATAGAACTAAGCAAGACAGGGCCTCTTCAGTAGATTATGCCAATCAACCTGACATCAGCCCTTCTTTATAAGAGGAAATTTTGAAGTTACTGTTATCTCTGCCTCACTGTTAAATTTCTCCACTAAAACTATTTACCTTGTTCTGAAATGGCCAAGAAAGGACACTGGTAACAGACAATGGTCATGTCTTACGGAACAAGGGGGGAAAAAGCAGGAAGTTGTGTGAGGAAAGTAGAGTGCTGCTCACTTGCTTTGTCACAGTACTTTTCTGTGAACAAAGACTCACTGTTTACCAGGTGGACATTATGGTCATCATGCATCCACCAGGAGCATGCACGGCAGAGGACAGATCATACTCCATTTGCGGACTTTAACCAGTAGGGTTCTCCTTCTACAGAGAACGTGCCAAAGACTCTGTAAATACAGCTTAATCACAGGGGTGGGAAGAAAGCTGTTTACAAAAGTACTGGGTTATGATTTCAAGAAGAAGTTTTATTTCAATACCATTTAATCTAAACATCTAACAAAGGGACTATTAAACTCTATAGAAGCCAAGTAAGTAGTCACTACACCTGGCAAGTATATGCCTTCATTTTAATTCCAAAGAAATTAACTGAATCACAAAAAAACAGCAAAATGAAGCCATATCCTGAGATGTTACTATATAAATGCAATGTGGTAGAGTAGTGTGACTGACAGAGCAGACACACTCTCAAGAGTTATTTTGGAAGGGCAGTTCTAATGCTCTTACCATTTCTTAGAATCTTTATCAGACCTTTAGATAGTTATTTTAGATGCTAGAATACCTGCTCTGTCATTCTTCACACTCTGCCCAGATCCAGTACGAGGAGTGGACATTCAGGCCCTTAGGCTGCTTCTAGTCTACAGAAGGGCAAGGTGGGGGAGAGGGGCAGTGTATTTACTCTGAGATAAGCATCAGGAGAGAGGCAAGCTCAGGACTCAGGGAGCTAAGAAGCATAGTGAAGGGCTACCCTTCTGCACCAGGATGGGGAGGCTGACAGTGAGAAGGGAGTGTTCTTAGAGGAGCCTGGCAAGGAAGGGGGATCTAGAGGGGGAGGATATCTGATCTGGTTCCAAATCATGTGTTAGAATATCTAGATAAAGAAGAAAGCCAAAGGGAGAAGACCATGAGAAGGACACAGAGGAGGAGAATGAGGGGCAGAGAAATGGCAGGGTTTTGGTGCAGCTGATGCACAGTTTGAAGAGTAGTAAGAAAGAAAGGACCAGATCCCAGGAAACTTGAGTCTTAGGGTAAAGAGTTTGGAACTTCTGTTTTTAGAACAAAGGCTTTAAAAGCAAATGGTCACAGCAATGTGGCAACTGGGGTAGACCAGTTGGTGCACATTCTACTATAGAAGAGGGTTACTGGAAGCATGACTCTTCTCTATGGCAGCTGCCAATTAGCTCTTGCTAACTATTGAGAAGAAATGACCAGGTGTGGCATGCCTTCCAACTTTTCCAGGTATCCTGGTTATGTGTGTGTGTGTGTGTGTGTGTGTGTGTGTGTGTGTGTGTGTACTTGACACAAGTCAGGGACATCAATCAAGAAATGCTTCTATCAGATTGGCCATCAGGCAAGTTCTGGGGTATTTTCTTGACTAATGATTGACGTGGGATGGTCCTGCTCACTGTGGGTGATGCCACCCCTGGGCAGATGTTCTGGGGGCCTATAAGAAAGCAAACTGTGTGAGCCAGCAGAAGCAAGGCAATAAGCAGCATCCTCCATGGTCTCTGCTTCAGTTCTGCCTCCAGCTTCCTGCTCTAACTTCCCTTCATGATGGATTGCAACTGGAACTGGAAATAAACCTCTTCTTTACTAATTGGTGTTTGGTCAGTCTTTACCAAAGCAATAGAAGAAAAGCTAAAATCCAGTTTACTGTGAGAAATCTCTCTAAACAGCGACTTATTCAAAAACAAAACAATACCCCAGATGCTAAATGAAAATACCTACAGATAAAAAATGGCTTCCAATCTCACTTATGACATTGTCCCGAGTGGAGCATTACTATCAAGAGGATCCAAAGCATGTGCGATGAGAAGACCTGCTTCTTAGCAAGGCCTGGAGGATGAATGAAGGGAAGCAGGCGGATGAGAACCCGTCCAGTCATGGATCATCTTTTAAGGGTGGTAATTTTCTAAAAATAAGTTATTTGGAGCTGAGTCTCTCATCAAGCTGAACAAGGAAGAAATGATAGCATACACCTGTAATCTCAGCCTTGGGGGCAACTTCAGGACTTCAGGGTTTTGTTCAGCTCAACAGTGAATCTGTCAGCCTGGGCTGAGATCCCATTTCAAACAGACAAATAAATAAACAAAGAAACAAACCCCAGGAATATAAAGTTAAAGAAGACAAAACTTTAGACAATTCACAATGACAGCGAAGTCACTGTAAATGAGACAGTACTGTAGCTGTCATGCTTTTGGGCAGACTTGGAGCTCTGGAAATGACCATTCATCAGAAAACACTGTGTTTAGAACTAGGTCGCCACCCCTCCCCCAACCAAAGGCAGAGTTTCTCTGTGTAGCCTTGACAGTCTTCAAACTCATAGAGATCCACCTGTCTTTGCCTCCCAAGTGCTGTGACTAAAGGTGTGTGCTCTTACAAGCCTGGCCCCCAAACTAGGGTTTTGTTGTTGTTTTTAAATTTATTTCATCTGCACTGGTGTTTTGTATGCAGGTATGTTTGTATGAGGGCATCAGATCCCTTGGAACTAGAGTTACAGATAGTTATGAGCTGCCGTGTGGTGCTGGGAATTGAACTCAGGACATCTAGCAAGAGCAGTCAGTGTTCTTAACCACTGAGCCATTTCTCCAGCCCCCTTGATATTATTTTTTAAAAGCCTTTCCTGCCTTGGGTCCTCCATGTGCTTACAGATGTTTTCCCATCCTCACGCAGATGTTTGGCTTCAAGGCCCTGGTGTGATTCTTATGCTTCACTCTGAAAACTGCAGGCACCGGCCTTCGGCACATCATCATCATTTCTGTCATCTGCCCTTTCTTCCAAGTCCCCTCGTTTTAATTTCCACTCATATTATTGGCTGTATTTGTCTTCCTCTACTAGACAGTTAACACTGCTGAGGGCAAAGATACTCAATTATCTTTGCATCACCACACTCTTACAACAACCCAAAAGAATACTGCCACAGTGAACAGCTAATGAACACTGGCTCAAAGAAAAAGATGTCTCATTACTTAATAATATACTAGGCTTAGAAGAATTCAGCAAGCATGCCTTAGAACCTAGCAAAGGCAGTACCTAAAACATTTCACCCAGGCAAGCCCAAGGCCAGCATTACACAGATGCCAGCATTTGGAGGTATACAGACAGCAGTATGAGCCTGCCTAGCTTGCTCCAATATTATTTAAATGCAATGTGCCAACAACTGTAAGGCATGTAAAACATGTGCATTCGAATTCCAATTCCATGGACAAATGCTCACTGCTCTAAGAATTGATCTTGTCTACTAGCTTACCAAATTCCCGACTCATCCCATCATGTAACTCAGAGGTCACACTGTCTAAGAGTCTGGATGACAGTTGCATCCTTTTATTCCTGTGGAAGCCTGGTAATAGGTACCCAACAGAAAGTGCACCTGAAAAGACAATACTGCTTTAACCAGGATAATCCTCGCAAGAAGCACTCAGCTTAATGAATTCAGATAGCAAGGTTCTTTACCACGATAACAACAGAGAAAAGGCATTAAGCATGCAAACCAGTATTGTGCACCAGGCTCAGACATGGTTGGCTGATTAGGCCCTGGAGTGGGAAGAAAACCAAATTTGATTGCTTATCTTAATAGCCACACATAGCATCAGGTTCTGTTTTGGAAACAGGAGCCCCATTAAAAGTTGCAAAAGATGATAATAATACAACAAGAGAAAATGTGAGGAATACCTGGAGGAGGAGGAAAAAACTGTCCATGCAGGTTTCAGCGCACTAAAAAGGTTTGTAGACTTCATGACATGACTTTTAACTTTTACTCATGTAGCACAGGCTAAACTTCTCATTCTGAGGACTACAGTCATGGGCCACCACACCCAGTTTATGCCATGCGTGGGATTGAACTCAGGACTTCACATATGCTAAGCAGGTGCTCTACCAACAGAATCACATTCCCATACACTGTCACCACCTTTATATGTGTGCACATATATATAGTCCAGGCTAGCCTTGACTTTCACAATTGCTATATAGCCGGGACTGGCTGAACTCCTTGCCTCCTATTTCTACCACAAGACCAACCCTGCTTGGCACTAGGAGGCAGTGAGAATGGGTGAGGCAAAGATAATACAAATACAAATCTATGTCAGATAGTCTGTGTCTATAGCCTACAACTATGCTATCCTATAACAGCCACATGTGGCAACATAAATTTAAATAGTTTCTCGATTGTTCTAGCTTTATTTCAAGCACTCTGTAGTCGTACGTGGCTAATGGCTATCACCCTGGATACTGCAGAAAGCGAACACTGCTGCCAGCTTTCTGTCAGGCAGAGCTGGACTGGAAAGTGGACATTCCTACTGATCAAATGCCTGAAGAGAAACTTAAAGTCAAGGCCAAAGACCTTTTACTCATTAAGCAGAATCAGAGATTTACCTAGAATTATTCATTGGCTCGTTTTGTTGCCTCTGTCACAAACTGGAGTCGTATGTCAAGCAACCCTGGTCATTCTTATTAGAATAAAATGCTTCCCATGCACCCTTACATCCTTTGTGTCTGTGCATGTTCAAGTGTGTGTGCAAACTTGAAAAGGTATAAAGGTCAGGGGATCAAGAACTCCTTGATTTAAGACTCAGGTGCATAAATTGCCAAAACCCAAAGATCTTTAGAAATTCTGACTTTCCTCTTTCTCCTTTTCTTTTAAATAAAATATCCAAGGGCAGCTTTTACTTGGAAGGGAAATTAAGAAAAAAATAAACCAAACCAAAGACAGAGCCAGGAAGAGAAAGTCATAAAAACTACTAAGAACAAAAAGGGTAGCTCTACTGAATGACTATTCCAGGACATTCAAGAAAAAGGTCAGAATGTTTTTGACAAATATATCGTGGGAATACTTCAAGAAATCTGCATTAACTTTAAAAAGTTCCCAACTCCTCAGAGGCTGAGTGATCTACTACTAACTACTTCAAGCCTTTCATTGAGAACAGATCAGACTCAGGCACAAATGTCAACTCTGGGCAAATCAAGAAGTACTTCCCTCTGCAACAGCATTGAGATCGTTTGGTCTTTAGACAGAAGCCCTGGCAGTAAATAAAAATCAACTACAGTGATAAGATTCTATTCACTAAAACCTCTGTTTTTAAAACCGGAAGCAAAAAGTACTTCTGGGTTCAAAGTAGACAGTGTCCATTATGTTTAGCAAAAGCAGATTCACTGAAAAACCAGGAATAGGAAAGCAGCAGTATCTATCGGACTCTGCTCACACTCACTCTGTTGCTGCTTAATCCTTTCTGGCTGCCATGCTGTGCTGGTACTCTGAGCCACACTATGGAACTTTTGATAATATCATTGATAGAATAATTTCCCAGTGACAGAATCCAAGCTAAGACTTAATCAACTCATAAAAATAACAGAATTGGAACCACATCTGCTACAGAGAACAGCTTGCATAGCTTGGGGAAGGCTGCTACAGAAATCGGGATGCTGGGAAACCTAAGTACAAGTCTGAAAGTCATTCTTCAAAAATGCATGAGAGTGGCTATGAGACAATGCTTCAGATGATGCCTGACATGGGACGTAAGCCTGGCCAGCTGCTACATGCCATAAGTAGAAGACACTGAACGACCCAGACCTCTGTTTTCTGGATCTGGCAAGTTTAAACTGCTACACAGGTGCTTAGCCATTAGCCGTAACAGTGTTCTTCCAGCTCCCTGGCTTTGTCCTCTGTGGCTGCTGTGAAACTTTGCTTTCTTTCTTTCATCCCTCAGCATTTCAGTAAAGGAAACTGAGAAGCATCCTCCCATCATGGAGAGGATGCAAGCTTTTTTTTTGTTCCCCCACTTTACCTAATCCATCCCTTTTGCAGAGAAACTCATTTCATTAAAGTAAGTGGGAATGTTCTGCTGTGCCTTCAGGAAGGTGAGGGTGCTGTTCCTTTAAACCCCTCAAAGTCACATTTCTTTCCTTTGATGAGGTCAGAGTCATTGGTTCCCATTTAAATGAAAGAGTGGGCACTAAAGAGCTTTATGCTAGGAACACAGTTTGGGTCCTACAAAGCAGCTGATCTGAAATCGACTAAACCTGCAAAAATTATTCCCAATTCATCATCTTATGGTGTGTGTAAACACGACCAGAGAACTGTGTTAGGTTATGAGTACTCTGAGAAGCAGTTACCGTGAGTACAGTTCCGAACCTGGGCTAAAAGCAGCATAAGAAACAGTGCTGGATCCGGCTCCAACCAAAGGGAGGGCTAATGCGTACCTTTGGGTCTTCTGGAATTTCCATTCTTTTGCTGCTCATCTTCCTCATTAATGGTGAATAAACCAAGGGGAATTGGCCTTGCATGGGTCTTCTTCAGTCTCTCTTGTCGGATAGCTGTAGCTGATCCAGGCATATCGCTGCTACTTGTTCAACAATTGTATTAAAAATATATGCTTATGTAATTGCAGCTCCCAGGAAGCTGCTAGTTCCTAGGCTGCTGGTTCATTTGAGCACTTGTAATAGAGCCCCTATGGGTAAACAGTGTGCAAAACAGCTGACAGATATGACCAGCTACTTGGCAACTGAGGCCCTGCCGCTCCCCCTCACCTAGCAGCAGTCCTCTCCTACTTAACTCCCCCCAACAGGCACTCGCGCTGGTGAGTAAACACTCTCACACATGCACGCAAGCGTGTGCGCACCCACCCACCCACCCACCCATCCCAGGATGCCTCCCTCCGACTGCCTAACCTGTTCGGTCAGATCCCTGCTCCTTTTTCCCGGCTGTGGCACTTTTTCTCCCCAGTCTTCTTTTGCTACTGCACAGCGAAACATTCGGCAAACAGCGCAGGGCAGAGGATGACACGCTGCTGCCTGCTGTGAACAGTTACCCTGACAACCCTGACATAGGCTATTCAAGAGGGGCAGGGAGCAGCTCCATCTCCAGCTGCCCTGGGATGCTGTGTCCTCGGAACTCACCAGCAGAGGCTTGGTTGCAGTGGAGACCACAGCACACAGCTCCCTCTTCCTCTGGGTGGCAGAGCAGAGCGGCAGGATGGGTGGAGGAGGAGAAACAAGAGTTTTGCCTGCACAAGCAACAGCCAATTCTTCATTAAGGAGCGTGGAGTTACCCTTCTTTCTCTAGCTGGGTGGTCTATTATAATAAGTAGGAGGACAAGGCCAGCCTGATAGAGCTGCCTCACCCTCCTGACATTCTTAACATTCTGTGTCTGTATGGGTGATGCCTTGGTAGCATCTGTCAGGATGTACATTGCTTTGCATTCATTTTCAAGGTATTTTCAACTCCACTACAAACTTCAAGATACACTGCTTTTTAAAAATTAATTAATCTTACGTGTATTAGTGTTTTGTTTGCATGCATGTCTATGTGAAAGTGTGGGATCCCCTGACCATGGAGTTAGAGATAATTGTGAGCTGCTATGTGGGTGCTGGGAATTGAACTCGGGTCCTCTAGAGGGTAGCCAGTTCTCCTAACCATGAAGCTATCCCTCCAGCCCCAAGATACGTTGTTTTTATTCACTTTGCTCACGAGGTCCATCAGTACCACGTCTCTGGGACCCTCCATGAAAACCAGAAATTGGAGACTATACCTCTTTCCACTAAAAAACCACAGTATGGAACATTCTCTCTGAAAGTCAAATCTAAGGGACAGAAACAAAAGCAAAGAGGAGAGTAGCAGTCGCCTCCATGACACTGCATCCCGCACTACCCCATCCCAGTGCCCCAGCAGTACTGCTGAGCAGGTCTCAACACTGGACACAAGTTCAGTTCTTTTCGATTATTCTTTCAAAAGCACACAGCCATACTATTTCTGGTTTCTTCTGAAATAAGTTTTCTCATTTTAAGGCTCTCCATTTTTAGGTTGCTTAAAATTTCTTAACATCCTGTGTCTGTATAGGTGTTGCCTTGGTAGCATCTGTCAGGATGTACATTGCTTTGCATTCATTTTTAAGGTGTTTTCAACTCCACTATAAAAATAAATAATTTTTTTTATAACAAATAACATTTCAAAAGTACCAATTACTAGATTAAGGGGAAAAAGACCTGTTCTTTCTTTTGCCTTTTGATCAAAATCAAAATCTAGAAAGATACAAGCAATCCTTCCACCCCTAACCTACTCTGCTACATTTCCTCCATAATTAAAACCCACATTATCAAAGATTCTAAGCCCGATCCTTCCTGTGAAACAGACCTTGGGTATTGAACTGCACTCTTGGTACACCAGGTTTTCCTGGACAGCTGGAGTAAGGACTCCATTTACTTTGTGGGGTTGAGAGTAAGTATTAAATGAATATAGTACTAGCAATAAGATTTACAAATATCAACTGTTACTATATTTTATAACACACCCACTTGTAACTGGTATATTGTTTTGCATTTATGTGCAAGGTGTTTTCAACTCCACTATAAACTCCCTCAAGTTACACTCTTTTTATTCACTTGTATTGCCCTGCCCACAGCTGGATATAATGGTTGGCAAATCCCACTGATAGGAATAAATCCTCAAAAATGTTTCCCTCCAAAGGCTTGGGGATGTAATTAAGTTAATCCACATTCAGGTTGGACTGGTTGCTTGACAAAATGAGATGGGAAATCATGTTAACCTATATGCTACACCTCTGGACAAGAGTAGAATGTGGTTCTATTACTTTCAAGGTGAGTTCATGCTTAACAGGGATGGGAGAAAACAGCAAAGCAAAAGCCACTTGGAGTTTAGTTTGTCCAAATAAGACAACAAATTTCACCAGGAAGTCCCAAGTGCTGGAAGTGCCAATGAAGAGATCATAGGACACAGGACCCCATACAAGACCAGAACCAAGTCACCACCTATCATGCCCAACTAATTAGTGGGTTTTTCTTTCTTCGTCCATGTCAGGGGGAGTATCTTCCAATGGCAAAAACGGGATTCTTCACTCTCTAGCCTGAGAAATCTTGAAATCTGACTTGTATCAATGTGTGAGAGAATCACCCAATGAAGACATCTGTTCTCTTTTCACACTCTTAAGCTATTCTTGATAATAAAAACTGAAGAGGGCCAAACATCACTGCCAAACAAACCATGAGTCCAAGTCAAGGGACAGAGCAGGGACCCACTGAGTGGGAACAGCTCAGCCTTATCACAGCAGGTCACTGAAATGTCACTGGTTAGTCAGCACATGGAAAGAGAGGAGCTACTGCCACCTGACTAACAGGAAATGGCCAGAGAGGACAAAGTCAAACAGCCAGTTGGGTCACTGAGTCAGGATTAAAGTCAGTCAGGCTGCTTGCTCTCCCCCTCTCACCTCCAGGAGTCAAGATGCTTTGTCCTAGGGCCTTATGAATCCTGACTCAGATACCAGCTAGGTCTGTCACAGTCATGACTGTGATCAGTTACAGGGAAGCAAACAGCCCAGCATCAAATAATGATAATAGTGAGGTGTTTTTTTTTTTTTTTTTTTTCTACCCATGAAGTACATGTTTTCTCATTTTTCTCCTCTGCCCCAACCAACCTGAGATCAATTTCTTAAATGTTCCAATTCTTGATATAAGAGTTTGCTCTTACACAATCCCAGGAATACTGAGGCTTGAGCTCTCTTCATTTAAGACAGACATACATTTAATAACAGTTTCTTTTGTGTATGTGGGCTATTCGTGTGCTCGTGCATGTGGGTACATGTAAAGGCTAGAGGATGATATAAAAATGCTTTCTTCTACCTAGTTTTGAGACCAACTCTAACTGGACCTGGACCTCACCACTTCAGTTAAACTGGCTAGCCAGTGCATTCCTGGAGTCTGCCTGTTTCTATTCTCTCACCAACGGTGTTAAAGACATGGGCAGCCATGGCCAACTTTTATGTGGATGTTGGGGGTCTGAACTCCGTTCCTTTTGCTTGCACAACAAACATTTTAACTGGTGGGTCATCTCTCCAGTCGGAGATCAGGTTCTTAACTGTTTCAGTCCAATCTTTAACAGATAGAGCAGTTTGCTCTTACAGTTTTAGGATTTAGTTCCTCAGGGGTATAACGTAACTACCATCTTTGTACCAACTTCTTTGGCTTTTTATACCCTGATTCTCAACGAGGGCAAATATGAGAAAACGAACAAGACCTTAAATTTCAACGCTCCTCGAAGTAAAATATGTATGACTCTGATTCCAGAACCCACCTCCTCCTCAGCTATTCCTTCTTACTAATCAATCAGTTAATTAGAGACAGGCTCGTGCTGTGCAGCTGAGGGGGGCCTGGTGCTTACTCTGCAGCACAAGTCTAAATCCTTCTGCACCAGCTGCCCATGCTGCATGTGATGGCACCACAGGAGTGCTGCTGTACCAAAGACCATTTTCAATTAGATGTAGTGAAACTGTCCTTTGTGTGTTACCTGCAGACAGTCTTGGTAGTTCCTGTGAGGGAAAGTGTATCTAGGCCTCATCAGGTTAGAAGATTTTGCCACTGCTCTCTAATAGTTAAAATTGTGTATTAAAAAACTCTGTGGAAACAAGGACAAATTAAAAATCTGCCTAGTGAAATAAGGTAGATTTTACAACTAAAATAGCATTATATTTGAAAAAGAAAAACCCTGCAATAATTATAAGATAAATGTTCAAAAGTTTACAACAAAACAGTTAGGTATGATGACACATGCCTACAATCCCAGTGCTTGAGAGGCTTGGACAGAGGCTCAAAGCACTGAGAGCATCCTGGGCTAGACAGTAAATAAGTAAACACAATGGTACTGTGCATTTTGTCCCTTTGTCCTCCTTCCCAGCTGGCTGTGCCAGCATCTCCTGGCCACGCTCTAATTCCTGAGGTGGCGAGAGAGACCTGTTGATGCTTAGAGATGATCTGAAGATGTGAACCTAGCTGCAGCAATGCCATATAGCAGCTAAAGCACATGCAGCCAAGCACATATGCACACACGACCACATCTACGGTTCCCAGGCTTCTAAGCTTTATGCAGAAATTTAGAAAATAGCAGAGCCCATGAATGGACAGAAGATATCTGCCTAATCAGTGAGAAGCATACTTACAATTTTCCTTTCTAAAAGCCCACTGAGCTGTATTAAAAAAGACATGCTACAGAGTGAGAAAGCCTAATTTGCACTATTCAAGGATCATGGTTAAAAACAGAAATTATTACCACTGGGCTGAGAGACTGCCACTGGCAAACTAAAAGCTCTACGTATGTATGTTATTTGCTTTTCAGTAGAACCCAGAAATATCAAAATTCTTTTCAATATTTGTTTTTATTAAATGATGTGATCAATCCTAGAAAACTACCAGACTTAATAATTTTTAAAATATTCCATATATTCCCCTTCAAAGTAAGTAGTAATTTACTTCCAGCAGGGGTTTTAGAAATCCACACTTGAATGCAAGTTTAAAACCTCAGGTGACTTGAAAGCAGAAAAGCCAGCACAGGTTGACATGAGATCAAGCCCACCCCTGAGGAACAAAGGGGCCCAGCTGGTTCTTTGCCATTTTCATCCTGGAAGTTAAGGGGCCTCCCTCACAGTTTCCTAGGATGCTGCTGCTTAATGATGGCTTTTGCGGTGACAAAGGCATAACATTCTGTCGTCTTGCAGCATAACAGCTTCAAGAGGCACAGGGAACACTGCACAAAAAGATGCTGATCCTCTGAAAGGAAAATCAAAAGGCAGGTTTGCTTTGATCTTTATGTGACTGCCTTTTGCTGTGGCCACGAGAGGAACAGTACGTACTACATGGGCAGTGGCAAAGCCGCCAGCCAAGAAGTACCAGAGCCCTGCAGTGCCTTTTATAATGTTTCTATAAATCTTCATCCCACATTAGGAACTTCACTGCCAACACAGTCCATCTTCCCTGTTCTGCCAGGACCGAAGTGTAACCGCTAAGATTCATTTATCTGGCTATGATGTATATACTAGGCTTTCTTTAACCCTTCCTTAAACCTAACTGTCACTAGGTAACTTGGGAAATATTATCAAATGTCAAGTTAAAGTTTAACCTAGGTTCATGTTAAAATGCTTCTCGTCCTCTTGCTCCTGATTCTCATTAGTAATACTTTATGGACACACATTATGTGGACTTTTGAACTCTGATAAAAACTGTGTATCTCTGGAGGGACCTCTTCTCTAATAGTGACCTCTTCTTAGAATAGATATCCAATTTTTTTGAGATGGCTCAGCACTTAAGAATTTGAGGATCAGAGCACATAGTTTTAATTCCCAGCACTAACATCAGTCCCTCACTGACTATGACTCCAGCTTCAGGGAATCTGATGCCCTCTTCTGGACTCTGTTGAACCTACAACCATGTGCCCATACAAACATGCAGATGCACACACATACATACAATTTAATAATAATGATAACAGCAATAGTGATAATAAATCCTTAATGAAGGGATCAACCTCATATATAGTAAAATGAAGACCCATGGATCTGCAGCAACTCATGGATGGCCACAAGCCTCACCATAAAGAGGCAGTAAAAAGTCCTTGCAGTGCCAAAAGGTGTCAGATGACAAGCACGCATCTGCTTGCTTTATTTTCTGGTCTTCATATGACAATGGTTCTGAAGAAGATGCTTCAGATGAGATGATAAAGGACAACATGTACAGGGAAAAGCATCACAGGGCTCACAAGCATTCCAGGCTGCAGCAGAACACTGGAGGCTTGTTAGAGAAGAAACCTTTTCTCTGAGCGTGGGTAGAGTTGGGAATAAGAGAATTAGTGTTAATATATGGAGAAATTTCTCATCCATCCCCCCTTTCCTTGGAGACAGGCTCCTACTTTGCAGCCCAGGCTGTTCTGGAATTAAGTACATAATCCAGGCTGGATCATGAGTTCATGACCCTCTTACTTTACATCTATAGTTCTAGGATTATAGACATACTACGCAGAATTTCTCCTTCTAATGGAGTTTTGAGAGACTGAACCAGGACCGGTGGCCAGAAACTAACTGTATTTCTTATCACTGTGGGCAGCCATGCACATGTGTTGCTGACCTGGGGTGCTGATGTTAATGTGTTGTGTATGGGCTGAGCTTTTAGGGCCCTCAGCTCCTTTCTGACCTGTGTTTTCTGTTTGGTGAAGATAGAAAGTAGAGTTATATACTCAGGATGTAATGGGCAAACAAACAAACGAGCAAACAAACAAAAAACCAAGACTCATATAAGCCTTCCTCTGCTGTCACAGACCCATAAAAATGAACCTTACATGGTTTCGCTTGTGAGTGAGCACAGCTGGACTGCTCTACTCACTCAATTGACAGTCCCAGGGATTTGGGCCTAAATGCTCAATAACAGAATAATGGACATGCACTCTCCTCTAGCTAGGAGACAGTAGTACAGGGCTGAATTCCGCACCTGTGACACCCCCTCATTCTCTGACCCACCTTCATGAAACCCACTGAAAAGTGAGAAAGACACACAGCTCTTTCCTAGATGAGCCAAATTCATTACGAGAGGATCACTGTCACTACAAGACTTGAGATGAGATCTAAAGGTTCAGGGGTGAAAAGCAACACATGACATCAGCAAAGCAAGGCACTTCGTTAGTTTATGGTCATTCTAAGGATGCTCATCACTCTGTCTCCAGCTCAGTGAAGAGCTGGCCACATCACAAATACATTCCACATTCATTTCAGAATGTCCTGAGATGTCCCCTCAAGCCCAGCCCTTGTTTGCTTTATCATCTTTTCTAATCTTTCTCCTTAAAACTCTCTAATATCAAAACCAGCAATAGAGAAGGTGCTTTTTCTAGGACAATATTAAGGACCAGAGATGTAGCAAGACCCAGAAAAAGAAGACTTGATATTCTTTCCATGACCTCACAAATCAGATTGAAGGTATTTTCAAAATTTATCACTTAAGAAATAATTTAAATGATATGCACAAATCATGAGGAAAATATGATTTGGTGATGGTTGGCAGGGCACTGCATCAGCCCAGACAAACAGAAAAACAAGTTATCTTTGGTTCAACACATAACAAACATGTATATATGTGCAAAGATCTATTTTACATAATGTTTCTTGACTGTGAGGCTGACTAGAGGGTAACTTGTAACAAGGCAAGGTTTCTTTCTCCTCTTCAGTCTGGAGACAGAATTCCTTTCCCCAGAAATCTCAGTTTTTGCTGATAAGACTTACAATTGAATGGGTCACACCTACAAACATCATTTAGGGATATCTACATAAAGTCAGATGATAACAGAGGTCTATCATACCCCACATTCCAGCCAACATGTCAAAGGTCTACGAGGCAAGGGCCATAATCTTCACTGAGTAGAACAGATAATACTATTTACTTATATCATTTCCCAATGTAGTAATACTCTTAAAATGATGGTCATATAATTGGGATTAGGATTCTTCAGACTGGACCTATCAAATCCCCTTTTATTTTTATAAATGATCTCCCACTGAAAATCCAATAGTGCTGTGTTTAAAAGTATTAGCAAATAAATCATTTCTGACATTTTGAGAGGTAAGCATTCTGGTTTTCTCAGTATTAAATGGAATACAAAGTGTGTGCACTTGCGCGCACGTGTGCGCACGCACGCATACACACACACACACACACACACACACTCCTATTATCTCAAGCAAAACCACTGTCTCATTCAGAAATGCAAGTATGTAATTTTGTAGATAAGGTACTGGGAAGTCAAGCTGAGGAAAGCATGTCTTTTATGAGAGGAAAAACTGGATATGAAGGATGTAGCTGAGTGAGAAGGTCTGCATCTGCCGTTCTAGCACTTGAGAGGGAGGCCAAGGCAACTCAGTTTATGAGTCTGAAAGCAGCCTGGGCTGCAGTGTGAGACCTGCTTCAAAGATGAAAAGCAAAACCAAACAGTTTGTGAAGGTTTGCATGCTAAACTGTAAACACCTACCAGTTTGACAACTAGAAAAAAGAAAACAGACATAGCTCTCCAAGATTGTTCTGAAAATGGCCTAGAGGAATAGCACCTAGTAGAAAGACCAAATGACATAATCCTGGTAGAGTAAACCTGAGGCTTGGTCCATTTTCAATCAGTCAAAGCAACAGTGAGAATAGTTAACAGGTGAAATTGCTAGCAGCCAACCAGGACATAAAAGGCCTTAAGTTAAATTGTAAGATAAGATACAAATATATGCAGGATTCAACTGAAAGTTTAGATGCTTTTAAAATTTTACAAATGTAAGGCAGAAAGGATTCTAAATTCAGTAACTTTTTTTTGAAAAGATATGAAGCATTTATTTAATTCCTATGAACCAGATATTATTACCAAACCAGTATACGTGTTGTTTGTTGTTAATAAACATTTTCTCTCTAGTTTGGCTGAGCAAAAGCATTCAAGGTTTTAGGGGGGCCTATATTCGAAGGGAAAACTCCTCAGAAAGATGAGTAAGTTGATAAGCACTCACGAGGGTCCCCACCTTATCTGCAAAGTCTTTTCACTTAGTACCTCTACCATCTAGGTCCACACCATGTAAAATTTTATTTTTCATTCTTCCCAAAACAAGTACTACTATACTTTTTATCATGAGGCAAAATAGCTACACTCTGTTATAAGTCAACTAACTTTTGATGTGCTTTGAAAACTGCTGCAGACACGTGCAGTGCTGGAGTGAGGGGATTAAACTCTCTTTTTTCCAAACTACCTGGGATCAGTTTCTACACAGGTCTGCAGAAAACACTCCTCCTGGTCCCCACTGTTACATCCCCGAGACAAGATGATTCCTAGTCCTTTAGCACCCAGAGAAAGGCTTTATCCAGCTCACTGGAAAAGGCTCTTGCTTATAAACAAAAGAATAGGTTAGGTGTTTGCATAACAAAAAGTCGTTGATTATAAAAATATCATAATGCTGAATGTATGGATATTCAGGAATATAGGTTCCAGACAGGTATATCTATAACAGGAAATGGGAAAGTGATTTGAGGGTGCTAAGGCGATGCTTCAGTGGGTAAAACATGGGTCATGCAAGTATGAGGGCCTGAGTCTGAGTTCCCAGAATTCATATAAAGGCAGACATGGTAGTTCATGTCTACAAGGCCAGTACATTGATGGGGAGACGGGACAGAAGAATCACAAGAAGTTTATGGGCCAGCAGCAAACTTAGTATATGCAAAAGGAAATAAAACCCAAAACTTGACTCAAATAAGGCGGAAGCTGAGGACAGACACCTTAGATTGTCCTCACAACACATGCCAGGTACATGCATGGATGAATGTATATACATGTATATACTCCAAGATTTTTAAGATACATTTATTTCTATTTTATATGCATGAGTGTTTTCTCTGTATATATGTATGTGTATCACATGTGTCCCTGGTACCTCCAGAAGCCAGAAAAGTCATCAGATGCCCTGGAACTAGAGTTACGGAGTTTTGAGCCACCATGTGAGTGCTGGGAACTAATCCTCTGCAAAGGCAGTCAGTGCTCCTAAGCAGAGCCAGCCCACTAAGGTTTGTTTATTGTTTAGTTGGTTACTGGGATCAAAGTCAGGGCCTGTGCATGCTACGTGGGAGGTTTATCTCCAAGTCCACTAGTGAACAAGTCTACTAGTTTGGTAAAGTGCTGCCTGTGAAAGTGGTTGGGATACTCAGTTCATAGCCATCTGAGCTCCACACCCCAAATTCTAATCTCAACCATTTGCAGAGCTTACACTAGCCTTTTGCTCTTTCTTGTAACATTTCACACATCCTTTCTCTCTTTCCACATTGTTCTGAAGACTAACTTTCTCTTATGCCTGACAATGCATCCTGTGACACCTCCCCGATACTGTCTTTAATTACCCTGGATGTCTGGATTTTGTGCTGTACCAGTGTTTGATGGGTGGGACCACATTCCCACCCTCTATGCCTTTGTCAGTGAGCAGCATCTATATCTGGACTTGCTCAACTTGGAAGGGAGTTGAAATGGAATCCCTGACTTGGACTGACAGAGGATTGGATGTGACCTGGGAGAGGCTTGCTCCACTGATTACAAGGTTTTGCTCCCTAAAGTCATTTGAATCTTACAGAGCTCCTGGACAAAGGCATCTCCATCTCCTGCTTCTCATTATATTTGAATACTTTCATCCAATGGCAGAGCCATTTCCTCAACTTGCATTTGGTTCTGACTGATGTCTGTGGTTTTTACATGGAACACTGGATATATAGAATGTATCTTCACAAAAAAGCTTAAAAGTATAAAATTGCTCATAGAAAAAAAATCTGCCTTTATTCTTAATGCTGAGTTATATCAGTACATAATAAACTATCACTTCCTATAAGATACTGTTACTAAAAAAGGCTACATTTTTATACTTCAAAAGTATCATGGAGCACATTTGCTTCAGCAATCCTCACAGTAGCTACTGTACACAAACCCTGGATGGGGAACTAGTTACAGAACTGAAATCAGCACTCATTTGAGGAAGCAACACATTTTTATCTTTGCTAAGTTGCTATTTATTTATTTTAATGAGATACAAAAACCTAAATTACACCTGAGCATGGCTTGCACATAGCATTTCCTCGGGAAGAAATGCACCCCATACAGCCAGGACCAGCTTTTGTAACTTAAATTTCTTTTAGAACTGGTGACTTTAAAATATGAAATGACTTACTGATGTCTTCTGCTTCACACAGATACTATGTGTGAAGAAGTCAAATTGCCTCTTGCTCCTCCGGAAAGCCTGGCGGAGATGAGCTCTGAGGCTTCCCTGTTTTCCTCAGAGTGCATCTTCTGAGGGAGAAGGGATGCTTTAACTCAGTCAGGTCTGGGAAGTCTCCCTAATCACAGTCCGAAGGGAATGGAAGTCTATCTTCATGACTCAAACCAAATGAACTTCTGTAGCAATAAACTGAAAATAGCAAAATCACTTTGTATAAGATAAAAGTAAAATGAGCCAATGGGCACTGACGCTGGTGTCTAATTCAAGGACACGGTACAATCTAAGTGTCCCATAGAGTAGTACAGAGCCATCTCCTAGCGGAAGGCTGTGTAACATTCTGACACGTGAAAAGCTGCTTTGGCAGCATCTTTTATACCTGGCCTTACTGGGGACAGTGAGATCACACAGTTACAATTAGGCAGCATTGCATTCTAGTGCCCTCACAGTGGTGAGCTCACCGATTTAAGGAGAACCTTGCTTAAGGGAGAAGAAACTCAGCATGTCAGGGTATGCCCATCTTTGCATGGTGACGCAGTTATAACAAACACTTCACATCTTATTATGGCAGGGATTATCTACATGTTAACTCATTCCTTCTCTGAGAGGATAGTATTACTGTCTTCTGTTTTTAAAAGACATTAAGGAAGAGAATTGTTGTTTAGGTGACTTGTAAAGATTACACAGGCAGTGAGGGGTAAATAAAATAATTAGTAAAAGAAAACTAATTATTCCTGAGCAGTTTTAGTTTTAACAACAAGGCCTTGCTTCATCCTGGCTAAAATCTGGTGTCATTTTCAGTATAATGTTGAAGAGAAATCAAAGACACTCTCTTTTTAGGGGTCAGTTCTTTTTATTTTTAGGCCCGGATTTTTTTTTTTTTTTTTTAAAATAACTTTATTTATTTATTATTTATTTATTTATTTGCCTTGTTGTTTGCCTGGAACTGGAACTACAGACAGTTGTTAGCTGCCATGTGGGTGCTGGGAATCGAACCCGGGTCCTCTGGAAGAGCAGACGGCGCTCCCAACCGCTGAGCCATCTCTCCAGCCCCTAGGCCCGGATTTTATGATAAAGCACACAAGGTTAAGCTGCTAGGGATGCCTGGGGTTGGCCTTCACTTCAGATGGTAACAGATGGCTTTGCAAATTCACCAGAAACAGCCACAAATGCCACACAGGAGCCCCTCTAGACATTTCAGCACATGAGGCATCCTGGTGTCGGATATTAATTGGAAGTGATATCTGGAGTGTGAAGAATCCTGCAGAGAAAGAAGCTTCATGTGAAAAGAGTAAAGCTCCCTCTGAGCCTTGGACACCACAGAGCCTGGTGGGAGGAGACTGGGGAGCGAGTATTCGCCTAAAGGCCATCAGCATCCAGCCTCACAGGAGGACCAAGGGGAACAGACGGAGGAGGTCATAGCCTGTTAACTATTTATAGATGGAAGTAGAACCAAGGAGACTAGAGGCCACTGGGTCACCAGCAGCTTCTCTGGGAAGACTATACACATTTAAATGCCATCTACCCACTCCAAATTAACCTTTTCCCTTTTTTTTTTGGGGGGGGGGAGGAAAGAAGACAGAGTGAAAACTACAGTAGGAAAAAAAAAATCAAAGCTCATTATATAACATTTTGCCCAGCTTTACGTACACAAGTGTGCCACCAATTATGTGTATATTTGTCCACACAAATGTACTCACATTTATTTTTATATCTATATTTCCTTCAGAAAGTTTTGGGAAGAGAAATGAACAAAAGTCTACAAACTCCAGGCTGACAGCTGTTAAGACTTTCCATGTGGTTACTGTGTGTGAGGTCTACCTGAAACCTCCAAATTAAACCTACCCAGACAGTGAAATGGAAGAGCACGGGGTAGGAAGTGGGCTGAAACCAGTTCTCAGCCTGGAGGGCACACAGGAGCCACGTGGTTCCCACCTGCAACAGTCTCCGTTAATTGCCTGGGCATCCTGGGAGTTCTAGGTCCCCAAGTGATTTTAACTCTTTGCCAAGACTAAGAACCACTGGTCTGAACTATGGTGCTGTAGCATGTGACCTTGATCATGGCCTCAGCAACAGGACCAAGCCTTATTCAAATGAGCCCCCTAGGGCTGTGCTTAGGAGTGTCTCTAGGCCTCAAATAGAAACCAATCCAGCCAGAAGGCAAAAAGCTGTCAGCCAGGTCCTGTCTGTGTTGTCTGCCACACAGAGGATTTGGGTCAGGAGCTTCTGAGAACCACAGATCTAGATTAAAGTCTTGAGGAGCAGCCAAGCTTCCTGAACTAGGAACCCATCTTATTTATAGCCGAATTACTGTGCGGCTCAGCGCTACCCAGCATGGTTTGGAGAAAGGGGTTCTTCCTAGAATTTCACCTTTATATATGAACTTACCCCAGAGTCTCGCTTCTTTTTATATTCAATGTAATCTAATGTCAGTGACACATGTTTTATACACAGAAGGTTATGGCAAAGTATAGGATAGTTCTATTTACCAGAAAGCCAACGTTAAAAAGGAGGTTTTGGGGGCAAGTTTTAAAAAGCCACAGAATTTTCAGATACCTCGTATGGTAATATTCTAAACTTAGAAGCACAGATTTTACTAACAATGCTTGCAGCTCACGGACGGACGGATGGCAAACCACTCCTGGTTTCCACTCTGTTCTCTCGCTGTGTCCACCTGCACTTTCTGGTTAGCTGTGCTAGTCCTTCTGTGCAGTTTCTCATGCAGCGGGGCTTTAAAACGGAGTTAGCATACAAAGTAACGGGTTTTACGTTGGGCTTTCCAAACATACGTGTTATCATACTCTGTCTTCATTCATCTTCTTCCCTTGGTCCCTTATGCACCCCCACTTTGCTGCTTCTCCCCCTCCTAAATGCCCCCCGACTCTGCTAGCATGCCACATGAATTCCACTGCCCCCATCTGCCCCCCCCCCCAGATTACTTCTATTCGCTCACGGTCTCCTGTGCAACCAGTTTTAAAAAATAGGATCTCATGCAGCCAAGGCTGGCCTTGAACTTGTGATTCTCCTGCTTTCATTTTCCAAGTTCTAGGACTACAGGGGTACATGTAAGCCCTGCTTCCATTTCCCTCATACACATTCTTAAATCTAAGTCCAACACATGAGAGAAAAATTTATATTTGTCTGAGCTTGGCTTATTTTGTTTAATAGTATTCTCTAGTTCTATCCATTTCCCTGCATATGTTATGATTCCATTTTTCTTTATAGCTGGGTAAAAATTGTGTATGCTGAGCCACATTTCTCTTTTCTTTTTCTTTACCTTCCTTTCTTTCTTTTTCATTTTCTTTTCTTTTCTTTCTTTTCTTTTTTTTTTTTTTTTTTTTTTTCTTGAGACTGGATTTCTCAGTATAGCCCTCGCTGTCTGTCTGTCCTGGAACTTGCTATGTAGACCAGGTTGGCCTTGAACTCACAGAGATATGCTTGCCTCTGTCTTCAGAGTTCTGGGATTAAAGCTGTGTGCCACTATGCCTGCCTGGCTGGGCCATTTTTCTTTATCCATTCATCTACTGATGAATATCTACATCAGTTTCATTTCTTAGTTATTTTGAATAGTACGGCAATAAACATGAATCTCATAGCTAGTTCTGTAGAAGCATCAAAGCAGAATTACTGGATGTAATTAAGTACTATTCATTTTTTATTTATTTTTCTAATGTACTTATTTTCATACTGTCCAAAACACATTTATCTGCAAATTAACGTTCAAAGCTTGGGGTGCAGCTCAGTAGCAGAGCATTTGCCTAACATGCAAACCGACCTGGGTTTGGTCCCTAGCTTTACAGAAGAGAAAGGGCTGGAGAGATGGCTCAGTGAATTAGAGGGCTTATTGTCAAGCATGGGGACCTGAGTTGAATCCTAAGTGTCGGTGTATAAAGTTGCCTAAGGTAGCTGTCAATGTGTGCACTTAGAATTCCAGACCTCCTGGGGACAGAGATAGAAGGATTGGGGTGGGGTGGGAGGCTTGATGGTGGTCAGCTCAGGTCCACATTCCTGGCTTGAGGAATAAGGTACAGAGTGATAAAGTGCTGCAGCCTTGTCCTCTGGTCCCTACAGTCACATGCACAGGTGGATATACTTTATACACTTGTACATACCACCCTCATATACACCATTCTCTCAACAAAAATAAGTAAAAATCAAAAATCAAAGTAGCCCCTAAAAAAAGAAAATAGATTTCTCAAATTTAAAAGTACATTAAGGAGAATAATATGTAATGGGCAAAAGTCAAATGTCATTTAAATTACATTGCAAACAACTACAACGCATTATAAGGATAACTAAGGAGCTAGATACACAGCATCATCACTAGAGCATAAACAGACTCTGAAACTGTAGGAGAACAAGCCACAATACCACAAGCTCACAGACCTGGTCCCTGAGAGGGATAAAGTATCCAATGATATGTACATTACATAAACTGAAAATTAGTACCGAGTGTTCATCTTTATAACACAGTGTGTCCCGAGAAATAGGAACAGATCACAAGACAAGGTGTATAACCAGTATTTCCAGCTTGCTTTCTTTTCCTTTTTCTAGAGACAAGGTCTCACTACATATGGCCCTGCCTGGCCTGGTACTATGTAGATTCATGAAGATCTGCCCACCTCTGCCTCCTGAGTGCTAGGATTAAAGACCAGCATCACCATGCCAGGCTATTTACAATTTTTTATCATAAAAGCTCCTTCCAAGGTCTAGGGATGAGAATACAGATGCACTAGGGAGGAAGAGAGTCATGAACTGGCAGGGACATGTTGTGCTAAACCACTTCAGCTCATAATCTCTGAGCATGGGCTGCATAGGAAGTAAGACAGACCATGGGGATAAAAAGAAAAGAAGGCAACCAAGACTCTAGGGCTAGAAGTGTAGCCGTGGATCCATGCCAGACAAGAATGCCAGCCCTGAGTTCAATCCCCAGAATCACAAAACAAGAACCTCCCCCCCACACACCAAATAGAAACTCCACATTCTCCTTGGGTTTGGGGCTCAACATGACCTCATTGGAGAGACTGTTAGCATTACGCATATAAATATCTCACTTTGAGGTGACTCAAAAAACTTGGTAGAATGGCTAAAGTGAAAATCATCAAATCAACGCGCTATACAAGAGCGGACAAGGATGCAGAGCAATTATTTCATATATGATGCTTGAAGAAAGAGAAAGCTGTACAGGAAGTGCAGCCAAGTTTTATATAACTGCACTGGAGACAGTAATGGATTTGCCTTAAATGAAAACCAGTCACACAAAAACCAGCATACAAATATTTGCAACAATGTTACTCCTCCTGCAAAAACCTAGGAGTAACCCAATGTCCTTCGGTGGGTAGATGGGGAGGGAGTCAGTGCCTCCTTCTACTTATCAGTTTCAGGATAAAGAACTACCAGTGTGCATCACAGTGTGCCCAGATCTCAAATACACTAGGCCAAATGTGGGGGGGGGAACGGGGGGGGGAGTGGCATTGCAAAGGTTACATTGTCTGCCTCCACCTCTATAGCCTTAGCTACTTTGAACTCATTTTGTAGATCAGACTGGCCTTGAAGTCCAAGAGATCTATCCACCTGCCTCTGCCTCCAGAGCACTGGGATTAAAGGCCTGTGCTACCACACCTGGCTGTAGGCTCCTGCTTTTAAGACTCTGGAAAAAGTCAACGCAAAAGACGCCTCTAAACAGATGAGTGGGTGAGAAGTGAGCCTGAGGGAATGTGAGGATGACAGAATTCTTCTGTGTCCTGTTGATCAGGATGGCTACACATCTAACCTTGTTAGCTGTATACTGAAACAAAATAGTGACGTGCAAATTAAAAAGCAAACTTTAAAAAATTCCTACACTTATTTAAGGATTTTCAATGTACTGATTTTCTCTTTTATAAAAAGATCTATTAAGCTATCTTGTCTTCCAAACTACACGAAAGAATTGTTTATAATCAGAAGCAACCCAGCTTTTGGACCAATAACTTTTGGACCAATTCCTCTTCTAGGAGTGATCAGTGAACATCTAAATCCAAAGTGATGGCTTCACAGTTCAATCTTAGAATACTTGACCTTTTTGTCCCTCTTGGGCATCCTTCACTTCTGCCTTGGCTGGCTCTCCGTCCTCCATTTTGAATGTGTGTCAGCCATCTCCATTTTCTTTTGGATCTCTTCTCCACACCTCCCAAGGTTTCAAGAATTATTCCATCCTGTAATGGCTACCACACCTGGCCTCTGATTTTCTCCTCCAGCTCCACATATCTACCTGACTATGTGGTATCATTACTATTTGGTATTCCTCTTCTTGCATAATTTTTCATCTATAAGACAGACCCCCTTTCTTTTACTAAAGCTAAGCCCTACTCATTAATATGTTCATGTCAAGATTAAACTAATGAACCAAATTTGAACTGTAACACCCTATGTCACCTTTGTACCTTCAGTCATCTGACATATGCTCCTGGAGAGCCCTCAATTAACTGTTCACCTCCCAAGCTCAGTGTCAAGCCAGTGCCTTCCTGGATCTCGCCACTGACTTCAAAGTTGACCTGCACATCACCTAACTCTCTTTTTCATCTACCCTCTAGTCTACATAGCTACTCTGGAAAGAAGTCCTCCTTCCTTGTTTCCAGGGCAAATTTGGCTCATCTGCCTTCTAGGCAGATGTCTCTCATATGCTATTGACAGCTGTCCCAAAGCAGCAGAGCCCTGAGGACATTGTATCAGTGGTATCGGTACAGCACAGCTCTTTTTCTAGAATAGGCAATCAAGAGTCACAATTCACTGGCACAGAAAATTATCTGATTAACAAAGCTTTAAATCAAGACACACTATTCCCTGCCCACACAATACCGTGTCTACCTTGGCTCTTCCAGGATTTGGGCCTCAATGAACCAATATTCAGAATTGATTTTCCTGGACACCTTTGCTCTTCTCCACACTGGTATTTTCATTTTTCCTCTTTCTCCTTCTCTCTTCATAGCATCTGAAATTTAGGAACTCTCTGTAGGTGCTCCCAATTGACCACAGCCAGAAGTGATTCTTCCTCTGTTGAAACCCCACAATCTCTACATATTCACCTGTGGAGTTCCTTAGTAAATTTAAGGACTTCCAACCCCCATAATTTTAATAATCTACAGAAAGTACACATCCTTGGTCAGATTATTCTAAGCCTCAATATTTTTAGTTCTTGTGCTAACATAACAAGGCAATGTATTCTTTTAAACTTTTTGAATAGTTTGTTTCCAGGTATCATGACACGGTGTTTCAGAATTAAGACCATGCCAATGTAAATTAGTGCTTCATGCACATGCCTAAGTAGTGACAACAGCCTGATTACCTCATATTAATACTTCCTTCTACTTAGCTCTCAACCTGTGGGTCACGACCTTTTTGGGGGTCGAATAATCCTTTTATAAGGCTGCGTAAGAAATATCAGATATTAACATTATGATTCATAACAGTAGCAAAATTACAGTTATAAAGTAGCAATGAAAATAATTTTATGGTTGGGGGGGGTCACCACAACATAAACTGTATTAAAGGGTTGCAGAATTAAGAAGATTGAGAACCAATGACTTGGCAAAATGTAAAGCTTGTTTAGGAATGAAGGGCTTCTGGTTCTTAGGATCTGAATTTCAATAGGGAGGGGTTTTCATCACAAAACCACTGGAACATCTACTTTCCATGTTTATTTGCAGACATTTAAATTAGGCCCTTCAAGCTAAGCAAGACTACAAAGATCACTGTTTTGAAAAAATTCACAGGAGAGACTTGATCAAAGTACAAAAGTCTAAGTTCCCCTACCAGATCCAGCTAAGAGAGAGAGAAAAACAAAATAAAACCAAAAAACTTCAATTCCACGTTCTAAGTAATTTCTTCCAGCGAATGGTAACAGGAATAATGGTAACAGATATAATGGTAATCAATTATAGGCATTAATTTATTCCTTTGCACGTCAACGTTTAGGTATCATGGGTTAATAAAAGCAGCATTGCATTTGAACTGTGGTATTTTTTAAGAGGGTCAGCAAATGGGGGATTCATTCTTTTAGTCGCTTTCCATAGCACATGAACATGAACACATAATACACAGAATTGGAGCTCAATTAGCTTTGTAATGTGATTGCATTCGAATTTGACTGATGAAAATATTCTTTAAAAAGGGACGTGACATCCTCTAGTGGTGAAATACAAATGTTTCCAAGGTAATTGCATTTTTTTAGTTCTTCCCTTTAACTATGGACAAGAAAAATATTACAGTATACTGAAAGAACTGTTCACCCTCAAGGAAAATTATTTTTGTAAAAAAATATAATCATAACCCTTGAGCAAAAGCTAAACATATATCCACAGAAGTGTTTTTGAATGTTGCATTTAACTAGTACCCTTTAAATAGGCACTATGCAGCCCAAGTTCAATCCATCTGAGCCATACACATACAAGTACATAGGCCTATAATCTTGAACATATTACAGGTATTGTTTTTGTAATAACCTGAGATCTTAATCTGAAGAGCCCTTAAATTACAGCCTCTGCACAGGAACATAAAATTTAAAAACCACTTAAGGTTGAACTCTACCTCGAAATAATCACATCTAAAAAGAAAACAAAATGAACGTTTGGGAAATGTGTTGCCATTTGTAACTGAGAAAGATGGTACCCAGGTAATCCAGGACTTGGCAGCATGAGGTGGTGAGTCAGGAGGAGCCTGAAATTGAGGCAAGCTGTGAATACACAGGAATACTCTTGAAGACCTTGTCTCAGACAAACAAGCAAACAAAGATAGAAAGGAAAGAAAGATTTTGAATTGGAACTTTAAGGTAATAAAAGATGGGCCTTTCTACACCTTTCTTTCAAAAAGGAAATAAAAGGCCATGTAAATCTTTGATTTAAAAATAGTGGAGTGTATGAATGTGTATTCGACCTAAATTTGATCGATAGAACCCACATGGTAAAGAGAATTGACCCACAAGTTATTCTGGCACAGGCATAGATAATGGGGAAAATGGAGAGCCAGAAATATAAGGCTATATACACATATACCTATGTTGATCATACATAAAGCATGTTTATTGGAAATTTAAATTTCTAGGCAAAGGTCTGGAGGAATTGTTTTACTAGAAAAGGATAATAACCAAAAATTCTACTTTCAATGAGGGTACTTCAGTCTGGTGAAATGGGTCAATGGGTAAAGGTGCTTGCTGCCACGCCTAAGTTTGATTACCAGAACTCACAAAATGGAAGAAGAGAACCAACTCCTACAAGTTACCTTCTGATCTCCCACAAGCACGCTGTGGCATGCACGGCAACCCCCCCACACCCCCCCCGAGTAAATAAATAAATACAATTTTTAAAAAGAGCATATTTCAATGACGCATGGTTGAATTGCATAGAATTGTTAAGACATACGACCAGTTCATTCCTTAACACGATCAGGCACTGAATATACTTCAGTTGCAAGTTTGTTTCTGTCTCAACAAGTTCGATTGCAGATTTACAAAGCGCTCAAGGACACACTGATGCCTATTAAATCACTATAACCAACCCCCCACCCCCAGCTGTAACTTATCCATGCTTTATTCACAACCAACCATTCCCTGGACTGGGGAGTTCCCAGCTCATCAAGTTTCCCAAACATTACTCAGGCATCTATCTCTCCTACACTTGAGCAAAATAATGACCACTGATCGTTCAAACACTGTAAGATAAAGTCAACCCCCTACAGGATGTAACTTGACTTAAAAATAAATTCAGGACATTTTGTCAGTCTTAAACTCAGGTGTAAATCATTAGAGTTTAGGTACAATCGCAGATCCTTGATTGGAAAAGACTGCTAAGCTCCGTGGACGTTGCGAGTTAAAAATAAGCGTGCCCTCTAAACGGGTTTGCCGGGGTGGGGATTGAGAGGTGGAGCAGTTTTTTGCATTTAGAAAACAATTGCTTCTGGTTGTGAGTGTCTGCAACTTAACATTTCTTGAAAATAACAAAGTGCCACCTGCCCCCATCCCAAGTGTAGGAAGGTACGAGAAACAGCTTACTAGCCAGGAATAGAACTGGGGCTTAGGAGGGAAGGTATGATTTGCAATACAATCCCTGAAGACGAATAACAAAATCACGAGGGGAAAAAAAGTTGGTTTCATAATATGGTGAGATGGGCGCGAGTGGGAAGACATTCCGAAGGTGTGAGCCACGTTCCTGCGTGTCCATGGTGTTGGCGGCAGAGGCAGATCGTCAACACCGAGGCCTTAGGGCCAACCCCCGAGGCAGAGGCAATGCTCCAGCTCTGGTTATTGGCGCCACAGGAGGAGCAAAAACTCCGAGAAGTCGGGTTCCGAGACAGCGCTCGTCCGGGCGCTCGGCGAGCTCCAGAGCCCATCGGCTGCTCACCCGCGGGCCGGTTCCCTACGCTGGGGCCCCAAGTCACAGGTCCCCCACCCGGTGCACCTGGCTGCGCGGTTCCGCCGCTCGACCGCTCGGATTCTCATGCGTCCCCGAGCCCTAAGCCCCCACCCCCCAGCCCCGCGACCTCTCCGCGCGCCCCCGATCTCCCCGCGGGCCCCTCGACCTCCCCGAGAGCCTCCGATCTCCCCGCGGGTCCCCGACCTCTCCGAGAGCCCCCGACCTCTCCGCGCGCCCCAGATCTCCCAGCGCGCCCCCGACCTCCCCGCGCGCCCCCCGACCTCCCCGCGCGCCCCCGTCTTCTCCGCGCGCTCCGGCCTCCCCGCGCGCTCCGGCCTGCTTCCACCTGTTGTGGCCCCGCGGGCACTCGGCGGTGGCCGGTCGCGCAGCCTCTGAGGGTCGCTGGTGCCGGGAAAATCACGCCCCCACCCACCTCCACGACCCTCACGACCCCTTCCCGTTTCAGCAACGTAGTCACCTGGGTCGCTGGGCGCAGCACGGTCGCCGCCCCTGTGGCCGTCGCCGCCAGCTCCCTGCTCCGCCATGGTGCTCCGATGACGCGCCCCGAGAGCCGCTCCGCCCTCTTCCTCGGCTTCGCTCCCGCCGGGCCCCCGCCTCCCCGGGACGGCGGCCCAGACAGGTGAGCGGCGGCCTGCGCGGGCGGGGGGCGGGGACGGAGATCGCTGGCCCGAGGCCGCTGGGGCTCGGCGCGCCCCCTCGCGGGCAGGTGCGGCACCGAAGGCGCCCCGACGGACGCGGTTAGAGCTCGGTGTCCTTGCCAGCAGTTCCCAGCCACGGCCACCGGCGTCCCAGGTCGCGGCCGGCGCCTGAGTGTGATCAGAGCGTTCACCAGCAGCCCCGGTGCGGCGAAGGCGTTCGAGCGCTCTGTTCCCTTTTGAACTCTGAAGCTGCCAGGTCAGTTTCGGCCTCTTGGGGACAGGAGTTCTTGGTGACACTCGCCCAAGGAGAGGATGCCACGTGGAGAGCCGAAGTACACCGGCTGGATTCCACCCCGGGACCCGGCTCCGTGGGTACTCTGGCTTTTTACCTGGCCTGATGTCTGATGAGTTCCAGAACGCACGTTAGTGAAGCCTGTGTTGACTGGTGTTGCTTTTCTTACTATTCATGGTTTCCGATTAGTAAACTGTCTCTTTCCTAACTTGCTTAGAAGAACCAGGGGTTTGGAGAAGGTGGTTTTTTTAAAAAAGAAACATTAGCAATTGAGAAACAAATTTCTGCCTGAGCAGGCAAAAATAAATGATAAGCAGCAAATGCTGAGGGGGTGGCTGAGAAACCTACAGAAATGGAAACAAAAGAAGGAACAAACGAAAGGAACAGAGCAGCCAACCAATTCTGCCTTAAAACAGAAAGACATGTCCCCACTATTGGCTAGCGGGATGTAACTGATGAGCGCTTTGTGTTTGAAACACCACATAATATACTGGGGGCGCTAAAGACTGTCAGAACAGTGCCACAATATTTGTTTGCAGAAATTGTCACTCCAACGCCAGGATTGGACTGTATCACTTCGTTTTTAGTTTTTTTGTTTGTTTCTTTTTGTTTTTGGTAGGTTGGTTATAGATTTTCCCCAAGCCTACAATGGAAGAGGAAAATCAATCTTTCAACAGTGAGATAGTCCTGCACCATATGCAAATCAGTCTTACTATACGTTGGGTCAATACACAGAAGGTCCCAATTTTTCTTGGTGAATCAGGAGAGTTTGAACACCAGTAAAGACTCTCTTTGCTCAAAGTAGTTCAAGCATCTGGCAGACCCTGGAAAAGGGAGGCGATTTGTTTTTAGCCTCTGACTGACATTAAGTAATGACCTAAGACATTATTTATACTAGGTGTTTCTATCCCACCTTAATCCCTGAGGCAGGAGGATAGTGAGACCCTGTCCCCAAACAAACAAACAAATCAAAAGAGGTTACTGATAAGTGTTTGTGGTTTCAGCTCCAAGCAAACAGTGCACAAAGGCCTTGGACAGACTCCCAGTTCCAAACCTAAATCAGTGTCTGCCACACTGTAGACTGTTAATTCAGGCAGTGAATGGCATCTGTTAAATGTCAGATGCCACCATACTGTCCTTTAGGTTTGTACTTTACTAGGAACACAGGAGCCATCTGCTTTGAACTCTCACATCCAACTCAAAAGTTGATCCCCATGCCTCCCCTAGACAGGGGTGCAGCCAAGCCTCCGCCCCTGTATCCCTTCAGTGGCCCTTCCCCCATCCCCAGGATGCCTCTCTACCCGGGGCCCTTTGATCCCTATAGCCTTTTCTCTTGGCTTTCCATTTTAAAATGATACGCAGTTTTCCTCGCTTGTCTATAGTGGCTTTCACAAAATACAGTCACAAAATCAAGTGTTTTCCAATGGTTCCCCTAGACATCTGTGTTTTGTTTGGTTTGGCTTTTGCTGTTGTTGACAGACTCATTATAGCCCAGGCTGGCCTCAAACATGTAGTTGACGCTGACCTTGAATTCCTGAATCTTCTGCCCTCACCTCCTGATTGTCAGTGACTGAAGCACAATACTACTCCCCATCCCTACCTGCCCACCCACCCACCCTCTCCCACTTGCCCACACCCACCCAGTGCCCTAGATAGTTTGTGGACTTGATCTTCAATACCCTCCACTGGTTTAGTCATTAGGTTTTACTCCCCTCAGATTTGAGAGTCTCTCTCTCTCTCTCTCTCTTTCTCTCTCGTACTTCCACTGTCTCTCATGACCCTCACTTGTGATTAACTCCACCTTGGTGACTCTCAAGTCTAGAATACGTATTCCTGACTCAGTACCAGCCTCCTCCAATACAGTCTTGACATTTTTGTGTGTATGTTTGTTCACATGCCTGTGTGTGTATGGTATGTAGAGATCAGAGGTCACCCTCTGGTACCCTTAAGGACACTACCCGCATTATTTATTTTTTTTTAGTCAGGGTCTCTCCTTTGGTTTAGAGCTTGCTTCTAGGTTGTGGTCAGCAAGGTCCAGGGATGCTCAGTGCTGGGATTACAAGCACAGACCACCCACCACACCTTTTTTTTTTTTTTAAAAAAAATATTACTCTGAGAATTGAACTTAGATTCTCAGTTTACAAGGCAAGAACTTTACTGACTGAAATCTCTCTCTCTAAAATTCTATCATTATACTCTGCTATGAATTCAGCATATCTAGAACACTTCCCACCCACCATGAACTTTCTACCTTTGAACCTTTCTCTTACCCACACAGGCTAGACAGTTATTCCATCCTCTCCTCTGTCAACCCTGTCCATAGTTCCCAGGTCTTTACAGTTCATTCCTGCCTTCCTCCTAGCCCCCTCTTCCAGATCCCAGCCAGGCTTGGAACTGTTCAATGCAATCCCCGTTAACCCCACACCATGTCACAAGGTTACTAATCATCTATGACCACTTGACACAGCTTTCCCTTCCTGGCTAGAGTCCCTAGTTCCACATCATTTGGTGTTAACATTACTTCTTCCCCAGCACCACTCTCCGAGAGATCCTAGAGCCCTCCCCCTTGCTATCTTTTGCCACTAGCATTTGACTTTCTGGCTAATGGATTCACTCACTTTTCTCAGAATGCATCAGAGCCTCCTTGTAATCTGTTGTCTGCCTCTTTGGATTCCCTGGGCCTATTGTCTCTGAAACGGCCCAGGCTGAGATCCTTCTTCTACAAGGAATGTGTCCACCTGCTCTGGCTCAGTGGGCCTCCCCTGTAATTCCATTATAGGCAGGAAGTAATCCTAAAGGTATAAAGAGAAATAAAATTTGGCAGATGGTTGTGCTTCATTTTACACAGAATTTTGAAAATTAAGATATATACATCATATAATAGATATTTTTTCGGGGTTTCAATAGGAAACTACATTGAGTTCATAAAAAGCTGATTCTATAATCACACATTTGCTAGAAATTGTGGCCATAATAGGAATACCTGTACAAATTAAGACTGACAATGCTCCAGCATATGTCTCTAGTAAAATGAAACAGTATTTTGTTTATAATATAAAACATATTACCACACAATTTTTACAGGGCAAGCTTCATGGAGAGATATAAACAAAAATGAGTAACAAAGACCTCTAGATAGACTACATAATGTTTCATTAACTTTGTATTTTCTCAATGCTAATGAGAAAGGAACAACTGCTGAAAGGCACTGGACTATAGAAAAAAAAAAAAAAAAGACTGAGCTAAATCGGCCTGTCTACTTCAAAGAATGTCTCAAAGAATATTTCAGAATGGAAGCCAGGATATGTGTTACATTGGGGAAGAAATTTTAATTTTATTTCTGAAGGTGAAGAAAAGCTATGGATGCCATTAAAATTAATAAAGACTCCATTTACAGAGAAACTTCATGATAAAGAGAAATGATGGCTCATCTACCCATGTGACAATTCTTTAAGTTGTAAGAAAAAGAGTTGAGGCAGGTTTTGTTTTTGTCTTTACAGAAAACTATAAATACTCATCTTTAAGAAGTCAAAAGACCTTGGATATCTAGATGTCTAAATAGAGAAGACTATCCAGAAAAAATTTATAAGCAAAGGAATGTAGAACCTTGGTACCAACATGCTACTCTATGGGGTAAAAATCTCACTGCCTAACATTTTTATCTTTTTATTTCTGAGAAAAGTTGAAGTCCCAGTTCAATTATAAATTAAAGCTGGCTTTGGAGTTGGAGTATGGCTCTCTTTTTCTCTAAACCCAAGCATACTTGTTAAAGGAAAATACAAAATCTCTGTATCATATCAGAAGAGCAGCCTGATATGGGACAGAAGAATAACTAAAAATAAGGGACTATTCTATTATTACTAATCCTATGCTGTATAAAAGTTTATATCAAAATTATAAAATTATATAGATATTTTAAACTTTTTTCATGATATTGATGTTCATGTAGAATACTAATTCTAGGGAAAAAAAAGGCTTTATCTAGCTTCCTGTACATTGTGTTGGGTTTTAGTCTCTTTATCAATTTTGTGCTGTGATCCATGACAGTGCCTAACTGCAAAAGGGAGATGGGTCCCCACAACAATGATTTCACATAGACTATGACAAAGCCACTGGGCTGGCAAACACCAACCAAACATCGGATTTGGACCACAAACTGTTCAGGACAGTTTTGAGGTGGCTGAAATGAACCAGCCTCACAGACTACTCTAGCCAGGAGTACCTGAGACAAGCCCTGTGCATTCCCATTATGCAGAGACTGGACAACATATGATACAGCTACTTATTTCAGTACTTGACAATTGTTTTCTTTTTAGGATCCTCTAAAGATGGTATCACTCACAGACAACAGAAGGTAAACTCAGGAACGTGATGCTCACATTCCCAAAAGGTGGGGGTGTGTGGCTTTTTGGTCTTTCAGTGGGTTATAGATGATTGTCATTGTTTTGTAGTATGAAGTTTCTGGCCCAGACTTTCTGGCCTAGCCCTGAGATTTGGTCCCAGTCATAGTCCCACAGCCACTTAGCACCAAATAATCATACAAAGGCTTTTATTAATTTCATGCTGATTGACCTATGGCTCAGACATTGCTAGCTAGCCCTTTCATCTTAACGCAGTCTATTTCCATTCATCTGTTTAGCCATGTGGCTTGGTACTTTTTCTCAGAGCAGCATGGTTGTCTTCTTGCCTGTGTCCACTGGTGCCTCTTCTCTGTTCTTCCTGTTCCCAGAGTTTTCTTAGTCTGATAGGCCCACCCATACTTTTTGTCTGCCTTCAGCTTTTTATGAAACCAATAGGAGGGACAGATATTCACAATGTACCAGAACACAGTCCCACTCCATTGTTTAGTGTAATTTGTTGTATAAATTTCTTATTGTATAAGTTTCTTGCTTGACCTAGCCAAACTGGACCCACCTGCTGCTGCTTAGCCCCTCAAAATGACTCAGACGCTTATATTAATTACATGCTATTTGACTTATGGCTCAGGCTTATTGCTTGCTAGCTCTCTTATCTTAACCCATTTCTATTAATATGTCTTGCCATGTGGCTCATGGCTTACCTGAATTCCTTTACATATTGCTCCTTGGGCTGGATATCTTCTGACTCCACCCTCCTTCCCCATTATCTATGCTCAGATTTCCCCACCTGATTCTAAGATGCCTTGCCATAGGCCAAAACAGTTTCTTCTTTATTATCCAATGATATTTCACAGCATACAGAAGGGCATCCCACATCACTTTATCTAATCAAAAAGGAAGGTTTTAATTTTAACATAGCAAAATTATATATAACAAAACAGCTATTAAGCAAGAAGTATAGTTATAATATCTAATCTATTTGTATTTGGCAAAATTAAAGAAAATATTTTATTATTTTATCTTTGTGAGTTTAAAGTTTTATATTTATTTTTTATAACTAAATAAAACTACAGTTGTCTAACCTTTAACTTCATCAAAGACTACAGAAGGATATAATATTATCTGAGTAAATAGGAAGTGTAAGCAACTTTTAAAATCTAGAAATGACAGAGATGACATCTGGCTGCCTGGACAGTCACCCAGTTTGTAACTTTGGGGCATCTGTTTTCAAGAGTCTTTGGAAGACTTTTTTTGAAGCAGGAAATTTGAAGGACTGCTTTGCCTATTTTGGCATAGTTTGTCAGTCTTTGTGTGTGTGTCTTGAAGGATGTCTGGAAGTTTTTTCTGCAAAGCAGGAACTTGAAGGACTATATTGGGTTTTTCTTTTTTCTTTTTTTTTTTTTTTTGGTCAAAGTTTAGAGGTCACTATTTTTATAGTTCTTGTATGTTTAGTTTATACAGCATACTGTCAGGCAGTTGAGGCAAGAATAGTTTCTTGTCCAGTGGCTAACTTTTGTTATAAAGAAAGTAAATTTTATATGAAGTTTTTAAAATGTCAGTCGTCTTCTTGAAGTAGATTCGTGCTGCCAGAACAGACCTGTCTCACTGTCTAGAAAAGTCTAATTTTAAAAAATATTTTAAATGCTATATTTTGTAGGTCTTTGAAGTATTTGAAGATTACTTATCTAACTACAATATGTATTTACATATTTACAAAAAACCTTAACTAATATGACTGTACGTTTGGTTATCATAGATGACTATTAATCTACATTTTAATTATATGTTACAATTTTAAATGTTACATAAACATAATGCCTAAACAAGAGTAAAAATATATATACAGTATAACAAACTTGACTTAAATTTATATCAATAGGCCAAAATCTATACCAATGTAAAATGGGAATTAACTGTAAATTTTTTTTTGGATAAAATAGGTTCAAGAATTTATCTTTTCTTTAAGCATATCCTGCTTCACAGAGAAGTCTGTCATATGTGGTAGGCCTGTAGGCTGAAGACGGATGTTCCAGCACTGCAGAGGAACCTTGGGTGACTATTCAGGAAGCCAGATGTTTCATTCTTTTATGTTTTTTGGAAGCTGATTGCTTGCACATCTTGTTTACTTAATATTATTTTCTTCTTGGGTCTCTGAGGGAGTTAAAGATGAGATAGTTATAGTTTTCTAGGGACAGTTTTGGAAAAGAGACTCACTTAGAGGTTAAAGTGTAGAAGTTTGAGAGACATCAAAAGACAGTTTTTAGTTAGTAATACAAGTTAGACAGAAAGTGAATCAGGTACAATCCTTTGGACTCACCAAAATAGGATATGTGATGGAATATTTTCTTTGAATTTGTCAATTATTAATGGACTGGGCATTACTCACGTAGTTATTGCTTGTATATATTGTATACAATTATTTTACCTATTGTATATAGTTTTTCTTACATTATAACCTTTATTTTTGACACAAAAGGGGTATGTGGTAATGCATTTTATATTTAATAAAATCAGCTTGGAAAATCAGAGAACAGAATCACTTATAGTCAAGCCATGAGGGTCAGAAAGTGGCGATTCACACCTTTAATCTCATCACTCAGGGGACAGAGTATTTCTGTATTTCTATGAGTTCAAGGCCTAACAACCAAACAATAGTAGCTCACACCTTTAATCCTAACTCTAGGATTATGATGCAGAGTTGAACCCAGAAGTGAAACAGCTGGGTGAAGAAAATATTTAAGGCAGGCATAGGAAGACATTCAGGCATCCTGTAGGAGCAACCTGCCATTCTGAGGACTCTTGAAGAGAGCATTTACCCTGTTTGGCCTGAGAATTGCCTGTGGTCTGAATCCTCTCTCTGATAGTCCAGCTTTTCCTCAATATCTGGCTCTGGGTTTTAATTATTTAATTATTTAATTCTCCAACCTGTGAAACCTGGCAAGAATTAGTGCAAATTGGGGTCTTCAATCTCATGTACATTTTTGATGGCAGGGACTTTGTCTTCTGTTTGTCTCCAGGAAGTTTCCATTCAGTCTGGAACTATGAATTATCCTATTTGTCCATAGGCTGAAATGTCCTTGCTGACTATACACCATCTGCTCATTGTGGGCATCGTTTTTTTCTCTTCTATGGTGCTACAGTGTCTCACACATCACAGCCATTCAAATGAGTCAAGTTCATGTTTGTCAAGCTCCTTTATGTAGTGGCCTAGCAATGAGGGGGGAAAAGTATGCAACTGCAACATGTAGAGAAAGAGATGAGAACATTGTTAAAAAAACAAAACAAAACAAAAAAACTACTGGATCTGCTATTAGAAAAAAACGCATTTTCTCTCTCTCTTACAGGACTGGCACCACCATTCCTGCAAAACTTTTCGTTCTAAACTATATTCCTGCCTGGGCTTTTCTTGATGCCCTTTGGCAGAAGTATCCACAGCCCTTCCTATTTTTTTTTTTTTATTACATTTCTGACAATGAGCCTGAGGGGCAAGAACTACATCTTAACTCATGTACCACGGCACAGTATTCATGTATAATGTGTGTGGAACTCGGCTTGTACACGTGTGGAGCTCAGGGGATAACTGTGGGTTCACCTCTTCCCTTCCACCTTTACCCGAGTTCTGGGGTTTGGTACATAACCGGCTAGCAGGCTCACACGGCAAGCGCCTTCACTCACCGAGAAAAGCAATAAGCAATCTTAACCACTGAGCCTGGCCCACAGCCTGAATTGAATAAAGCAGCACCTGAGCTCTTATTATACACTAAGTACTAAGTACCCTACCTGTGCTGTCCTTATTGGAATCTTAGAAAAACCCTGTGAGAAAGGCACACAATTTCCCCATTTCACAGAGGTGGGACCTGAGACACAGAGGCTAATTTCCCGACAGTCACAAGTTAGGGGAGAGCTTTCCTCTGGGCTAATGAATGGTCACAGTCTCTATTCTTAACTGAAGTTATTAAGTAGGGGGTCAGGGGTGGGAGGCAACAGAGACAGACACTGGGGGTTGGGGGGAAAGACGATATGATTGAAGAGTTGGTTGAAAATGGGTAGCTTGATCCTATGTACATCTCATATAAAAAAAGCATTTAAAACACTGGAATTAATTAGATGAACTGGGTCTTAATCTACTTTCTTCAAAATTTCCACAAAGGAAATTGTTCAGAGACTAATGACCAGTCCAAAGTTAGAGTGTTTTGAAGAAGATCAACCCTGCTGCTGGCATGCAATAAGAAAATATTCAGAATATTTCATATATCCAGATGCAGTATGATACACTGTACTTTATTTTCACATAGAAATAAAGACCATTTCTGTTATTGACTACTTTTATGTCATGATGCTGGGACATCTCTTAATTGTTTCCATCCTGTGTCCTAAGCACATCCCTGTGTATGTAGGAAATTTATTTTATTTATCCATCAGAACTTCAGATCTCATCCTGTTAATGTGGGAAGGCTCATAAAAATATAAGATTTGGCTCAAAAAACAATCCCCAAATATGGGAACCACATTAAGGAGACAGGAAAGAAAATGATGTCTATTAGGATTGATCCTTCTTGCAAGCCTCTTAGATAGGGAATGGGGTCTTACTTTTTCAAGGTAACATAGGGTCTTGGGGAAAATACACTGATTTTTAAACATTTTCACTTTTACCATTCTGTTGCGTTCCTCTTTTGTTCCCAAGGAATCTTGATCCCAGATGCCATTTCATTGCTTGAAGAGAGACAGATACTACTTAATGCCATAATTGAAGAGCAAAAATAAAAACCAGCCCAACTGTAACCTAGTCATTTAGTCCCTCAGCACAAAATAAGAATGTTCTGGACTCTATTCAAAGTAGCACGTTGGCAATCTTTTTACTTTTTGAGTAACTATGACACAATGGGTAGCTTTAGAACAAGCTAACATCACTATGAGCCAGGCATGTGCAACTGGCACAGATCAGTAGTACATAAACACCTCCAACACACACACAGTCTGGACCGGAAACTGAAGTTACAAAATACAGTCAATATGACATTTAGTACAGAGAATAGAAACCATTGTTTTAGGTTCCACACACTAAAAAAAAAAAAAAAAACAAGAACTTTATACAATGATCCAAATTATGCATTTCTGCTCAGATGGATGCTCAAGGGTGCATCACACACAGAGAGAATCCTTAAGAAGTTGTGGTCACATTTTGGTTTTGATCCAGTGGTACACTGTCACATGAAATCTTCTGTCTGTTCCATGATAAACATTGGGCTGAAATACAATAGCGGCAGACTTAAAAATATCTCCATAAAAATGTGCAGACTAAAACAATCCTTGGCATTAGGATTCTACTTAGGATTATTTTGAAAGGCCTTACGAAGAGTCCTTAGGAATTTTGTAGAAACAGAAGTTAGGACATTTCTTAACTGTGTATTTTGTCTCTCTTTTCTTTTTTGACATGAGTAAACAAATACTGGGTTTAAAGTGCAGCTTCTTCATCCTCTCTCTTCAGTCTCTCTCCCCTAAGGAGAGAGAGCAATTCCATTCTGATGTTCAGAATCCCTGCTGAAGGTCAAATCAGTGGCAGTCAGGCACGTTTGTCCCGAAAGTCAACGATGGCCTTCCACAGCGTGCACAGCATCCCTCCCCTGTTAAAAGACAGAAAAAATGAGCTGAAAAGCACTGTCCCTTGGAACTGCCCTTGAAATAGAAGAGGGACTTCTTAGCTTTCAGCTCCTTTGGTGGGAACATGAAGACCCCAGGCATATCAGGCCTTATGTAGTCTGTGTGCATGGTATTTTCTCACCACACTTCATTCCATTTCTAAAAGTACCAAGGTGTAAAGCATCATTTGACATTCTCAGCATTCTTGGAATGTGTCTTTATAGAGACAGTTATCACTTACAGATCTACTATGGTTGGGAGAGAAAACTGTGACAAGGAATTGTACCAGACTACAAAAAGTGTTTGTAGCTGGTAAGCCAGTGATGTATCTACTGTATACTATAGGCTCATGAGCTAAATTAGAGCATTTCTTCACAGCAGCTTTAGAGTATGATTTTGATCTGCAATATTATTTAAGAAATCTCTTCCAGTTGATGGCCGTATACTTAACAGAAATACTAGTTATCAGAGTTCCCCTGAATAGCCTGGCCCAAGTAATTCAGTTTACTCAAACCAGACACAACCCTTCCTGAGCCTGCAGAGATGGTTAGAGACCCTGCAAAGACAGGAACCCAGACTTCCTGTTCCCAACCCAGGGTTCTTTCCCTCATGAAAATCAAATGGAAAGGCGGGGGCGGGGGGAGGGGAGGAGTGGTACCTTAGTCTGAGGCATTTTAAATCATCTCGTGTAACGTAATAGAGGACATCCACTAGTGTGTAATCCTCAGCCAGAAACTGCAGAGAGAGCAAAGTACGCAGAACTTAAGATGTACCTTTAATAAAGGAAAGCTGTCCACAAGACAAACATTGCTTGGATCTAACAGGAAAGCCACAAAAAAACACGACCCTTTGGAATTATTAGAGAAAAAGCCTTCTGACTGCCCACTGAGAAAGAAACACGCCTGTATGATTCCCATTGCTTCCAGATTAGAAGAGACCGGGGTTTCATTCTCACTTGTCATTACAAAGGCTGCTCGTACTAGTCTATTGAACAGCTCTATTGTTGGTCTAGCTTGTTCCCAGGTAGATCAACAATATTTTTGGGACATTATTACCTATACTAAATCTTTAAGCTTTTTCATTGCCAATAACAGGGCATTCCTGTCATTCATTGCAGAGTCAGCCCTGGATATAAATGGAGCTTTTGACTTCAAAGCAAATAAAAGGGACAATGATTTAGTGGATTATTGCTTACTCCTCTTGGATTGTGATTTGAGACCAAGAGGGTAAATGTTTTGGAGAACTTGGTTGGGTGTATTGTTTTCCCTTAGCAAAAGAGTTATTTTAATTTAGTTAGCGGTAATGTAGATTTCCTAAGGAGACCCTAAATTTTACATAGTCCAATATATTGTGAAAAGAAAATTTTATTTAATCATTTAAAATTGCATATATGAGGCCGAAGACAGTATAAGATTACTAAGAGGTCCTTAATAGCAAATAGGAAAGATTACATCTTTTAAAAACAGGGTTCTATTTCTAACTGTGTGTATGTATGTAGATAATGTGCAGGAAGTGCAGGTGTGCCTGAAGTCCAGAAGAGGATATTAGATATCCCAGAACTAGAGTTATAGGTGGGGGGCTGTCAGATGTGGGTGCTGGGACCCACACCCAGGAACTCTGTAAGAGCAGTAGACACTCTTGATTGCACCAACATCTCTCCAACTGTCAAATAATATATTTTAATATGTATATATGCATTATACATGCAATCACAAGTCAGAGCCTCTTGATGCTAAGTGTAAATCCATGATGAAGAGAGGCAAATTACGTTCTAATAGACATAATGTGTTTTGCACAGAAAGTGTTTCTGACATAAATTCACTAGCTACATCTACTTTTCTCTAGCAATTAATAGCCACTGCCTAGTGGAGGCTAATAATGTTGCTGAATTAAAAATTTTAGCAAAAGTAGCAGCAACAGAAGGACCTTTTTCTTGTAGCTGTAGACCCACTTGTACCTTACTCTTCCTTATGTTGAGACCACAAACAATAGAATCCTTAGAGGTTACAGACAATGCTGCCCTTGTCCACCTTACCTCTTGCCTTTATGTATCTGGGACCTCACCTGGGAATGAACTTCCTTTTCTTGTCTGTCCTGTCTCATATACACACTTGGCCTAGTTTATAGCTACATATTCTTTAGACTCATTCACAGGCTCTTGGGAGAAATACACATACATACACACACACACCATAACACATCCACACCCCTAAAATCTTTGTGTCAGAATTTGCTGGTGCAAAACTTTAAAAAAAAAAAAATCAGCGAAACTCATCTATCTCTCCTAATTTGTGAATCTCAGGAAGGCAAGACTGTCTCAGACTTGCTTAGCAGTGTGTCCCCTGTGCCTAAGGTCCCTGGCACATAGTAAACACTTATCGTTGTGTGGAGAAATGGGATACCATGGGTCCGACAGTTTTTCTTTACCCGACTTATAGTGTCCTCGTCAGCTCCATTTTCTCTCAGCCAATCAGTAAGTTCAGAATCTTGAGTGGTCGTACTAGGACAGCCCAGGCGGCCCATGGGAAACCCAGGGATATCTAGAACCAGAATTGGGAGAAATCATTAGCTTCGTGGGAGTAATCTGGAACACTGAGCATCCATGGGAATTTCTTGCTATTTTTCCGAATGTCAGAGAAGAACTAATAAAAGCAATTAGGATGGGCTGTATAAATGACAATATAAATACCAGCTACTCTAGTAGTAAATGGAAAGTTGGAAGTAATACTGTAATGATATACCCCCTTCATACTTTTATATGAAACTTGCAGTTTCCTAGAATTAACTTTTTGTACTCAAATTATGCCTTGTCCTTTTCATGCAACTAAATGAAGTTAGCAGAATACTATACAATTATTATGACCTCTTCCCCCCTAATATTTGTAATAATACAAAAGAGCCAAATAACCGTAGATATAGCTTCCTAATAATTAGCAAATGAGATTCACCCACAAATTCTCATTAACAAATTCTTTACTGTTTCAACCTGTGGCATTTTCTTACTGTTAGCTTATCCTATTGAAGTCTCTAAACCAGAAGGGGGAGAAGCTGGAATAGGTGGAATACAAATGCTCCCTCACAAAAGTAGCATTATTTAATTCGGGTACTCTGAAATCTTTAAAGAGACTGAAACAGTGGCAATCCTTGTTTATCACAATCAATACCTCATCCCTGAAAGTGGTACTAGTTCATGAGCATACGTTCTTACTGTGCTCACAGAAGGCCATCAGTTACTTCCGTTAAGAATTCTGTCAGGCTGCTTGAGGGAGGGCTAACTGCTCACAGCTGTGGTGGCCTGGCTGCACAGCCATGCCTAGATAGGATTACTTTGAAATCCTTGGCTGCTTACCTATGGGTTGGGACTTAAGCTTCAGGTGTTTGATTTCTTGTTCCTTTTCTTCAATAGCTTGATGAAGGAGTGCTTGTAACTCTTTCTCTTTCCGAACTAGCTCTTCAAGTAATCTGCAGGAGAGATACAGATGGGTTGATGGGAATAATAAAGCAGGAGGTAGCAGCGATTTTTGTCAGTGTGGGCTTCTTTCTCAGGCTACAGTGAGCACAGAGATTTTATAGGAATCAAGGACTCAGTGCCAGTGGTTCTGTGCTGTCTGATTAATGAGTGCTCAGTAGGTGGTTATGCTGCAGATCTGCTGAGACTCATAATCATTCTTCGGTTTTTGTTTCTGAAATAGGGTTTCTCTGTGTAGCCCCTTATGTCCTGGAACTCACTCTGTAGCTCAGGCTCGCCTTGAACTCAGAGATCCACCTGCTTCTGCCTGGGCTGGGATTAAAGATATGTGCCACCACTGGCCGGGCTGCAATCTTAAACTATGAAAATTTGAGGGCTTAGGTGAGGCTGCCTATTATAATATCTGTCACCAAAGAAGGGCTCAATAAACGTTAATGGTTATGGCTGCAATTATACTCAGCACTGCTATTTTCTTTTTCACTTCTGGGGGTGGTAAGGCTAGTGAAGCATTTAAAAAGATAGCCGTGTTCTTGGTACATTCAGTTCCCGAGGCAGATCTGCTCTATTCCCAAGATGCAAAGGTAAATTCTGATACTCTAACATCATTCTCCTTTAGCAACGGAGAACCAACCTGTGCCCTGCTCATAGTGTCCAGTGTGTTTCTGGGAGGAAATACTCCAGCTTATAGAAGCTGATGCTCTGGTTCTTTAGAAAACAGTCTCTGTGTAATTTTGATTGTCAATTCAACAGCACCTGTTCTTACAGAGAAGCCAGGTTCAATTCCCAACACCTACACAGCAGCTCACAACTACCCATAATTCCAGCTCCAGGGAATCTAATACTCTCCTCTGATCTCAGATAGAACTAGGCATAAATGTGCATAGACATACATGTGAGCAAAACACTGATACACATTAAAAAACAGAAAAAAAACCAATATTATTAACAAGATCTTTAAGACAAATTACTGCATAGCCTGTAGCTCTCAACCAGCCATGTCATTTCATTTTCTGACCATTGATAGATTTACTTCAGAACTAGGTACAGCCAAACATCTGTGTGTTTCCGTTGACATGCTGTGCAGGCAGCATGCTGTAACTGAGAGATAAGCCTGGGTCTGTGGACTGGCTCAACCACACACTTCCTGTGTTCCCCTTAGACACATTTCCCAATGCTTCTGGGCTCCAGTTTTCTCGTTTGTTAAGAGAAAATGGAAAACTCCTAGAAAGAATTACTGTAAGAATTCCACGAGACAACGTAGATAAAATACTAAGCCCACAAAGGAGTTCCTACTTTGAGCCCCATGATATATTCCATGATATATTCCATGCAGGACTTAAAGATGAAGCCCGAGGAAGTGGAGGGGGGGTCATCATAGAATTGGTAGCAGAGGAGGGTCAGGAGGATGGAGACATAAGCAAAGACACCCTCGGGGAAAATACTGTGCACAATTTGATGAGGTAAACAACACAGACTGAAAACCATGGGCTACATGGGGACTTTCTATCAACCCCAGCACCAATAATAGCCACAAAGCAAGCTCTGAATGAATTTCTAAATGGGAGGTTTTTGGTCCAGAATGTATCTTTGTTTACCTTGCTGATTTATAGACCTATGGAAAAGGAACAGGATATTGCTATTGTCTTCTCAAAGGATGTGGAGATTTTATAGAACTAATTTAGGCTAGGTAGTTCCCTTCCATCTTTAAAAATCAAGAACTTCACGTTGTCAGCACACCTTGCTAGGTCACCTCAACTGTTCCAAGTCCAGCTTTAAGACCCCTTAGCGGAAGTGTGTATTCAGCTCATGCGTTTAGCGTCGCTGCATGCTAGCTAGTTAGTAGGGGAATGTGTAGGATTGACAAGTGTCTTCCTTACTGTTACAGAAAGGTATGGCAAGAAACTACTGTAAGGCCAATTTCCTAACTCAGATGTGCTCGACTGTGAGGCAGGCTAGGCTGGTGGGCAATGCTAGAATCTCAGGACAGGGAGATTAGATAAGCAGCCACTGACTTCTGAGTTAATTTTAAAGAGTTCTTGCAAGAACCGAGTTGTCACAACATTTTATTAAGGGTTTACTTAAATATAAGTGACATGTGTATTCTAAAGGCATCTGCTTTCTTCCTGTCATTTAGAATTAGTAACAAACTAAGAATCGGGAGCTCGGTATAGCTGATTTAGCTTCATCAGCAATTCTAATAATTATAAGCTTAAGATTTTGTGTGTCAGGGCTGGAAATACGGTTCAGTGGTTAAGAGCACTGACTGCTCTTCCAGAGGACCTGACTTTGATTCCCAGCACCCACACGGCAGCTCACAACTGTCTGTAACTCTAGTTCCAGGGGATCCAAACCCTCGCACAGACATACATGCAAGCAAAACACCAATGTACATATAATAAATAATAAAAAATATTTTGTGTATGTATTTGTATGTGTCCATGAGTACTGTGTGTGTGTGGTGGAGGGAGGTGAATTCAGTGCCAGGTGTCTTTTTCAATTGCCCTCGATCATATTTTCTGTGTCAGAACCTTTCACTGATCTTGGGGCTCATGGATTCAGTTAGAGTGGCTGGGCACCAAACCCCAAGGATCATCTAGACTTCAACTCTCCAGTGCTAGAATTAATAGTCATGGGCTGTTGGACCCAGCTTTTATATGGTGGGGGGTGGTGGTGGCGGCTGAACTCAGATTCTTACGCTAGCATGGCAGACCATCTCTTTAGCTCCTAAGCTTAAGACTTTTAACACCAGAGCAACACCCTTTCCTAAATATACCCACATTTCCTTTACACACACACACACACACACACACACACACACACACACACACACACACACTCTTTTTGTGTGTAGTTGGGAGTGAGTGGGGCTTGAAACCTGGGCCTTATATATGCTGGGCAAGCATCTCATCACTAAAGTACACTCGCATAACAACAATCAACTGCAGGTTAAGTGTACATGGAGCCTATAATCTCTAATCTCTGTACTTGGGAAATAGAGACAAGAAGATCAATGGCGTCCTGAGTTTAAGGCAAGCCTGGGCTGCATGAGGCCCTGTATAAAAGGACTGAAAAAGTTAAATAATAATAATATTCAACTAGAAGCTGAAGGACTAAGACAGACATTGCCAGTCCCTGCTTTAAGCTGCTTTTATTAAACCATCCACCCTTCTTCAAATTATTTGTGAAGAAAACATTGTATCTCCCCTCACTTTGCTACACATCATGGGAATCTGTGGGAAATACTAAGAGGGGAAAGAGGAGGCCAGTGGTCCTTAGGTTTTACAGACTCAGCTGTTAGCACTGAGAGAACACACCCAAATGTGCAGATCTTTACAAAAAGGTAGCTATGCAGTAATGCAATATAGAACCATGCAAATCCATGTCTATAGAGGTGGGTAAATTTTTCAGAAGCAGGGCTTCAGGTGGAAACCAAAGAACCTCAGAAAAGACACGTGATGATGCGAAGAAAACAGCAGGGAAACCATGGCTCCTAGGAACTGTACATGTCACAAACATGGCAGACAGAAGCCAGTGCCAGATGGTGAGCACATGGCAAAGGACAGAAGGGAGAGCCATACACACTTCTGGGAGGGATGTGTTTAGAGAGGCAGGGCCTACCGACAGCCACAGTGGGCAGACAAGCAGACAGGCTGGCTCTTTGATAAACAGAAGAGCTTTCCTGCAGAATCATTCTGACCAGGAACCATAGGTAGATAGGGCTGGAGCAGCAAGGAAACTGGGGAGCCTTCCTCCTCCAGAGACTCAAATGGGTTCCAAAATCAGCAGCAGTCAGGACTGAATGCCAGAGTGAAGGTACTGAGTAAGGGGCCCCTCCAACAGACAGGGTAATAAGACCCGGCTATTGCTGGAGACGAGAAACAAGGCAGAGCTGGGTATCAGAGGGCAAGGCTGGAGTATGGACATCAGAACCAAAGTCATTGTATTCTAAAATGTTTCCCCATGAAAAGCACCAAAGAGAAGTATGTTGAAGCTTAACTTTTAACAACTTAAGCTTACAGTAAGAAATGAATGAGTTACCCTTTGTTACCTCCCTGAACAACTAGAACATCAACTAAAGTCTCTAAATATTTGAACATCTTTTATGGATTCACTAAAAAGTTTTTATTATAGACCCAAAGCCATAAAGTCAGTTCCCCACATGTCAACAGGAGCCGGCATAGGAAGCTATAAATCATAAGGACTTGGACTTTGAACTGTACCAACATCTGCAAACAATAGGCAGTACTTCTGCTCGCTTGATAACTGGATTAAGTGGCTTCTATAGGACCCAGTTCTCGGCGACAAACCCCAGATAGCTCATGACATACTGCATATAGAGTAGGCACAGATGTGGCCAGTTACCTTCAAGCTTCTGAATGTAAAGTTTAGCTGTCCATTGAGCACAACATCTTCTCCTAAAAGAACTAGATATCCCAATTCATGGTCGCTCTCTGTTCACTGGCAGGAACAGGCTGCCCCCAAGTGTGTTTCCAAAAGGCTTCAGGAGATTAGAACTCAGTTATTCTGTAAATCCCTGTGCACTTTTGGGACAAAGCAGCAAGCAGATGAATGCCATTTTATGCAAGCTAAAATCAAGCTCTCTTGTTTTATAAGAAAAAAGTAGCTAACTTTCTACGATGGGGTGATGGAATCATGTGTATTCTGTGGGTTAGACTTTTGAAGAAGACTCAAATTATTCACTTTTATAGGGAAAAAGAGAGAAACCAACCCACATCGTCACATTACCTATTAGTTTCTATTTTCATCCTTCCAAGCTGCACATTCAGAGACCGGTGAGCACTCTGGGAATCATGAGACAGAGTGGAGCTGAGGGTGCTAACCCCTGAGGTAGCCACAGCATCCTCAATGATGGCCTGAGGTCTTCGGACAGTTTGATTTGAAGGGGATTCCTCGTGCTCATCTTCAACATCCAAGTCTTCTGGATCAGCTGTGTCACTCTCGGATGCAAGGCTAAAATGTGGCCTCAACTCTACATGGTAAAATACGGTAATAACAAGTAAGATGGAGCAAGTCACTGCCTTTCATGCACGAAGATGCATCAAGTCCTATGCAGTCTACCCAAACTGCTCTTTCAAGGGAAGGTGAATGTCTGTGCATTTGTTCAGAGTTCTTCCAGTGGGAACGTTAGCAGCTCGGAAGATCATTCTTAATGCAAGAACTATGCCTGTATTGTCAATTGTCCTTAACTTCGCAAGGCCATCCTGGTTTCTGTGCTCAGCATTTCTGTCTGGTCGCCATTACACTTGAGAAGTAACAAGAAATACTTAATGTTCCCAGAGATGAGCCTGAGAAAAGAGCTCCTCAGAGACTCCCACTGTACTCTGTTCTGTGTGCTCACTTTGGAACAGGAAGACTGCACACTTTTAAAGCTTTTACTTTGAAACAATTTTATAGTAACGGAGACACTACATGATACACAGAGTATTCCTCTGTAGCGATGGGGAGCTCACCCTGACCTCAACATCTCATGTGACTTCAGAACTGCTGTCCAGATGAGGAAATTAACGCTGACACTATTAGGTCTCTCCTTCTCCCCTTCCTCCCGTTCCCCCTCCCTTCCGTTCTTCTTAAAAGAGAGGATCTCATTATGTAGCCCAGGCTGTCTTTATAATCTCCACCATTCTGCTGGGATGTCAGGCTTACACAACAGCACCCCTTGAAGCTGTCACCAGCTTTCCTGTTGAATCTGACCCTTTTCTGATCAGTGTTCCCTCATCTCAGCTCTCCTGGCCTCTTCCAACCTGTGACTGCTATTCCTATTCTCATAACCTTCACTGGATTTTTCTTTTTCTGTTTGTCTTAGTTTTGTTCAGGCAGGGTCTTGGTAGCCCAGGTTGGCCTTGAACTCATGATCCTTCTGCCTTTGCCTCCCCAAAACTTCCCACTTTTGAGAACAGCTGTTCAGATATTTTATTTTAGGTACACTTTTGATAAACTGTCACAATCAAGTTGAGACTGCATCTTTGAAAAAAAAATATATAGACATGCTACAGTGCCCTTCTTGTGCCCATCACATCAAGAGGTGCATGATGCATGGACCTTGTTACTAGCAGTCTTGTTACTGCTAGTGATGTTTTCATTGGCCGAGGAAGTCCCCAGGCCCCTTCACCACAGTTACCGTGTTCCCTTCATACTTAGTAGATACCTTGCAATGAGAGATCAGGAAAATAATCCACTACCCTGCATCTTATCACTGTCCTTATTTTTGCAGCCATTCATAGCCTTGACTGTAATAATTATGACTCTTAAGTGTACTGGTGACTTACCTGTTTCCTCCACTCCCTCTACACTCATAAAATAGAAATTTATTTTAGCAAAGGGCTGCCTCTCCCATGTATTGACTTATTCAATTATTTATCTCATTGTGGACTCACAGAAATTTATCCTGTTAGGCTTGCTCTAGTTTTTGTCTTAAGCATCCCTCAGAGGTCCAGGTAGCAAAGGCTCCATCTTTAGGATGGCACCACTGGGACATGGTGGAACCTTAGGAGCTGTGGTCACTGAGGAACCCCATCTCTTGCTTTTTTGAAAGATTCACATTACTTAAAAATTGGCAGCATTCTAGACTTTCATACTGATCCTCTGACGTTTCTCTTTCCTACTTTTAGAATGCAGGTATAAAACATTTTGCTTAAAAGCTTTTGTTACTGAAGAAACTGTCCAGTCCCTTCAGAGGTTTGCTTTAGAGAAGGAAGACACTCACTCTATAAACCTTGGTTCATCAACATTATTATGCCTTCTGCGTTTCACTGCCAATAAAGCTAGACTATGTTTAGGCCAATGATGTCCAAACCCAGCCATGCATCACAATGGCCTGAGAGCGCTACTCATATTGGATTTCTGTAGCTAGAGTATAAATGATCTTTTCAGAGCCATAAAAATATTCTCTATGATAATCTAATGGTGGGTAAACATCATGATATTTGTACCAACCCCTAGATTACACCACTCTAAAAGTGAGCCTTAATAAACGAAGTCCAGGTGACTATGATATGCTAGTCCTAACCCATTGTAACAAATGTGCCTTTTGGGTAGAGAATGCTAATATTGGGAGAGGTAATGTGCATGTCGGAGCAGAGAGCAAGCACATAGCAAACTACACCTTTCTTCTCAATTTTTTAAATTGATCTAAAACTTCTAATTAATTAGCTTTTTAAAATCCAATTTCTGGGCCTTAACTCCAGAAGACTCTTGCCAGTTTGGTCTGAGATGGACTGAAAGCTGTGATTTTTGCTGAATGCATTGGAAGACTAGAGAATCACTGCTTTGAGAAGTGACAATCATGTTTGTGGGCACAGGTATCAAGCCACTGAAATCCACAACTATTTGGAGCATCTTAGAGCTTCTAGTTTTTCTCCATTTCCAAGACTGCTGCTCAGAGCAAAGCTTCCAGATTCAGAGTGAATGTTTCACAAATAACAGGACCAGAGAGATGTTATTTGGCAACTATAGTGGTTTAAATAAGAATAACACCCCTCCACCAACACTCATGCATTTGAGTATCTACTCTCTAATTGGTGACATTATTTGTGGTGGCCTTGCTGGAGGAATTATGTCATGGGAGCAGACTCTGAGAGTTCAAGGACTTGAGGGGCTCCTGGCTTGCTGCTTCAGCTATCACACCTGCCTTCTGGCATGCCTCCCCACCGTGATGTGATGGGCTCCCATCACTCTGAAGCTGACCGCCCACACAAACCCTTGCATCTGTAAGTCACTGCTGCCACGGCATCTTACCACAGCAAAAGTAAATAAGGCAGTGACTTTGAAATGAGTTTTTTTTTTTTTTTTTTTCAAAAAAGGCAACCAGTGTTCTTCAAACATTAAAGAAAACTACAAAAATGAAATGAAGGCGAAGAGCAGCCTAAAATATACAGGCACCAATTATTTACATGGTTATTAACTATTTCTGACCTGGAACCAGAATGGTAATGGCTGTCTGCACAGCCTTTCGGATGATACTGTCCAAGGCGAACATCCAGTGTGGCTTGATGTTATGATTCCGAAGAACTTTATTGACCTGAAAAAACAGTGACCTTTAGTCTAATTTTTTTTTTACAATATTTATTACTATTATTTTCTTCCTCCAACACTGTGTGTGTGTGTTTATGCACGAGCATGTGCATGCTATGGCGTGCATGTGAAATCAGAGGACAGCTTGTGGAAATCAGTTCTCTCTTGTAGCATGTAGGTTCCCATATTAAATTCAGCTCATCTATACCAATCTCGGGGCCTAGTCAATATTGATTTTTAATTGCAAATAGCCCAGTTGATTTAAGCACTTGGGTGAACTCCTATTTACAAAAGCACCTTGAATTGTAAATAATTTCTTCATGTCAATAGGAAATAAACACTGCCACTTCAAATTAAAATTGAAAGCTAGGTGTGCTGGCATAGACCTGTAATGCTTAAGAGGATCACAAGCTTGAGGCCACTTGGGCTATAAGACCTTGATTCAAGGAAAACAAAAAGAAATAATAATAATAACAATAATAATAATAACACATTTCCAATTAAAAATGAGCATTTTTGTTTTCATTGAGACCTGTAAGTTATTTAAGTGGGAAGGCCTCTGGTGAAATGGGTGTGCCACATCTTTGGTACCCAGGCATAGTTGGTAGAAGGCATAAAAGCAAAGAATTCAAGGACATTTTCAATAAAGATAAACCCTACCCTGAAATGTTCTGACTGCCACTTAACATGGTCAAAACGTTTAAGCATTCCAGTTCAGGGAAGAGAGTAGAAATTATTAGCATTCGTGTACTACCCACACCTTGCCACAATCCTGGTCTCTCCGCCCCACCCTCACTTTTCCTGATGTCTCTCTATTCATGGGGATAATCTGCTAGAATATTCCAGAAAGACAATAACCGGTAATGTCCACCCATTTAAACAGGCACTGGAATAGACTATTGTGAAATACGCATAATATAACATTTCCAATATTAACCATTTTTATTTGATTGAATGAGTTTTAGAAATATAGAATTAGGGGCTGGAGAGATGGCTCAGCGGTTAAGAGCACCGCCTGCTCTTCCAGAGGACCCGGGTTCGATTCCCAGCACCCACATGGCAGCTAACAGCTGTCTGTAGTTCCAGTTCCAGGCAAACACCAAGGCAAATAAATAAATAAATAAAGTTAAAAAAAAAGAAATATAGAATTAATAATTTTTACCACCCAAGGCACTAAGTAGCGATGACCTCATCATCCATCTTCGAAGTTCTTCATCTTACACAACTGGAACTTGCTACTCAATCAGGTGTAAGTTCTCACTCTTACCCAACAGTCCTTGCATGCCTGACATTTCTTTTTGGTTTTGTTTTGATTTTTGTTTTTCAAGCCAGTTCTGGCTGTTCTGGAACTCACTATGGAGACCAGGCTGGCCTTGAACTCACAGAGATCCACCTGTCTTTGCCTCCCCAGTGCTAGAATTAAAGGCATGCATCATCACCGCCTGGCAGCATGACTTTTTTTTTTTTTTTTTTTTTTAAGATTTATCCATGTTATAACCTGTGTTAGAATTTCTTTTTCTTAAAGACTGAACAATCCCCTTGTATACAATTCTGTGCATATTAGCTTTTTAAAGACAAACTTTTGTCATACATTTTGATTGACCTCCATGTATAGGTTAACAGTGGCATCTATGGAAACAGGGCTATGATTAGCAACCCCGAGGGAAACTGGAAAATGGCGACTGAGCTACAAGCTCATGCCAAGAGCTGGAACAACAGTTGCTCCATCTTTCTCTTAATCCAGTCTCATCAAAACCACCCCACTTAGGAGACAGTCAGTTTGGGAACCTCCTGGTAGCAGTTGCTCCCAAGGAAATGAACTATTTCTTGGGCCTTGCTTGTTCTAGGAAATTCTTTCAGACTGACTTTGCAATGCTTCCATTTTGTAAGTGGACTAACCTGCCTATGTGACTAACTAGTATATCATTTAGGAAACTGGAATTTTTCTCTCAAGAGGGGATCCTTTATAGCCATGACCTGCCCCGCACATCTCCTCATTACACAGTATGTTATCCAATGCCTCATTATACAGAATATCACCCAAAGGGAACACTGGACAGACAGTGAGTATAGCAGGAATGAGCAAGCTGCATGTCTGTGTCTAGCTCTCATTCTGAACTCTACAGTTAATTTGCTTTCCAACCTCTTGCCCAGCAGCCAGTGTGAGGGCAAGCACAAATGAGCTAAAGCATTTCACTCTGTTGCATTTGGCTCCGTTTCCATAGTTGTGGTATAAACATGCCTTAGCATTTAGTATTAGCCAAGGCCTTTGCCAACTGTTTTCATTGCCTGAGACCTCAGTCCAGTCAGGGCTTTTGCTCCTGCTCACCAAATAGCAGAGAGACCAAGTAGAGTCCACTCAGAACACAAGTGGCTGCTGAAGGGTGAAAATTTATTTTGAATGAAGGATCATTTGTTACTTCAAATACAAATGTCAAGAAACCCTCTACATAATGGAACAATTATGCATTAAGAGCTAGTTAATTTTTTAAATTTAAATAAAACCATACGGTGTGGTTCCATGTTTACATCACAGACACCATCACCTATTGTTTCTGTCTCTCATACCCATGTAAGGGTGTCTGAGAGTGGCTTAGGGTATTTGGGACACAAAGGTCTGCAGAGGAACCTTCCCAAGAATCACAGTGTTCAGAATCAGGCCTGCAGAATAGCTTCTAGTGTGTGTTACACAGCATAGGCAGAAATCTCTCACTGGATCGCATGGATTAATTTTCGCTCGTCAGTTGTCTGTACTCTGAATTATATTTCTGACTAGAACATAGAGAATACACGAAACCAACCTCTTAATGTGGAAGCCAGAGAGCATTCCCAGGCATATTAGTGCATTTCCCTCAATGGCCACTAGATGGCACTTCTTGCACGGCATATTACAAAACACATGCCTAAAGTGCACTATGCTTCTGAGGCTGCCAAAATAAATAGTAATCCACCACATGATCCTTAGGAAAAAACCCAGCCATGGAAATGTTTGTAAATCTTGTTGTTTTCCATGGTGGTTAAGCTGTATGGGTCTCTTATCTTTGGGAGAACTCAATAAATATCTCATATCTGTCATCCATTACTGAATAAATGAAAGCGAACAGAATTTGAATTGTATCCTGTTTCTATAACTCACACTTATCAGGGTCTATGGGAGAAACAGGGGCATGGTGCTGCACTCACCGCATCCTGGAAGCCAAAGAGGACCACCTGCACCTGGTTGATGCCGTGGCTGTCAAAATCCAGCTCCAACTTGAGCTTTGACAGGGTAGTGGCTATGATCTTCCGGTCCGTGGACCTCACAAACTCTCTGAGGCTCGCGATGAGGGTTGTGATGTGTTCGCATTTTAGTTTAGGCTCTTCGGCACCCTGAAAATAAAAACCCACAGGGCCTCAGTTACTCTGGACTGAACAGGTCAGCCATGAGCTTCCTGTTCTCATCATCGTCTCTTACAAGAACTGAGCTCTGAAAAGACCTTCCGCTGATGAAAAGGAGCACGTTTTAAACTCTGTGCCTCCTATCAATAGCCGTCCATCCCTACTGTCAGAACTAACCAGCCTTTGGAGAAACAGCTCCCACACTGGTAGGTAGCCAGGACACAGTCAGATAGGCAAAGCTTTCCCAAATGGAGATATGCTGAGGTGCGAATCTTAATCTCAAAATCTGCCCACAGAAAGGTCATAAAATAGGGTCAGGAATGCGTCCAATGTGCCTAAGGGAGTAGATGCAGGGGTGGGTGTGGGTGAGGGATGGAGGGGGGATAGAGAAGATGGGGGTGGGTTGGGTTGGGGTGGGTGGAGAATGGCAATAGGTAGGGAAGAGAGGCTGTAGCCCACAAGCCAGCAGCAGTCAAGCAAGAGAACAGATGGAACCATTGGAGTGTTAATGGTCCAGGTTCCTCTCTGTTAGGGTCAGCCAGGTACCAAGGGGCTACTCTGCCATGGCTGTGTATGTCAATCCAAACATGTCCTCACAACATGTCCATGGTCCTTCCATTGCCTTTAAAGTCAATTTCTTGTGATGAAAGGGGCCAGTCTCAGGTACCACCACTGGAGCCATTTCTTAGCAACAACTGGGGAATCAGAAAAGTGGGTGAGGGTAATTTCTACATACTTAAATGGATCTTACTTCCAAAGTAAATTTTATTTATTTATTTTAACTTTGAGCAAGGCACATTGCTTCTGTAAGAAAGCCTAAGGCTAAGAGCACAAATGGATGATCTTCCAGAAGACCCCCTTGATCAATTCTTAGCAAACATAATGAAATTTGGCACCCTCTTCTGATTCTGTAGGTAGAACACTGTATACATAATAAATAAATAAAATCTTTTTTTTAAAGCCTAATTTAAAAATGCTCTTGATCCTCATTTACCTTCCAGAACCAAAAGAATCTTTATTAAACCCCTTTCTATTTCATATTGCATTTTCTTACTATATTATTAAAGTTACATTTCTCCACTGGGAGAATAAAAATCCAATTATTAGAATACCATCACAAAATATTCAAAAGCACCACTGACTTCTTTGTCTACACAGATTCTTGATTTGGGAGCTTGGTTCCATGTCTCAGTTCTCATGAGAAAAGTCCAAATTGAAATGCCTAAAGGCTGCCATTAAGAAACATTTTAAAACTGCACTGAGAACAATTATCCGCTTTGTTTTTTTCTCACCACAAACTAAATGACGGCCAGAGGGAAGATTCACAGGCAACTTTATAACACCAGGAAAATATCAGGAAGGAAAACTGAGTTATTCAGAAGCGGGAGGCTGGGTTCAGTGAGAAATCAGCCACAGCTCTGCCAACGGCTTGGATGACAAGCATTTATTTTTGACATCAGGTTTGTTTTAAAATACAAAACAAAACAAAAACATGTTGCTTCTGGCTTTTGGATGTGCGTATGTTGCTGTCCTAGGAAAGAATGCTCCCTGCTCTGGAAAAGGCTTCCTGTCCAGGCTACTTCATCCACTTACTCAATCGTTCTTTCTATCATAATGCCAGCTCCTCTGTGTTAACTCATTCCAGGGCCTTCCTTTATGAGCGTGGTCTGCAGCGTAAACATGGCTCAGAACAATGGAAGCATTTGACAATGAGCCTTGCCCCAAGCATTCATAGGCTTTCTGCAAAAGTCACCTCTAGTCATGTGTGTACAGATGTGTATGTGGTGTGGGGGGGGGCAGGAAGGGAGAAAGAGGGAGGAAGATATACACACATGTGAAGATTTTGGATATTTTTCTCCTATCCTTCTCTGCCTTAGTGCCTTAAGATGATGTGTCTAACTGAACTTAAATCTCACTCTTTTTGCTGGGCTACCTAACCACTGTTGTGGGATGATGCTCTTGTACATTGTAAATATTTGTCCCTGGTTTAATAAAATGCTGATTGGCCAAAAGGCAGCCAAGAAGTGTGGGCAGGACTACCACACTAATAGGCCAATCAGCATAAAATTAATGTAAGCTTCTGTGTGTTTCTTTGGGACTGCTGGTCCAGATCTTGGGGCTAGTCCAGGCCAGAAATTTCATACTACAAACCACAAACTCCAGGGATGCTCCATCTCTGCTGGGGTCACAGCTATGTCTGGAAAAGATGATTGCTAATAGGACAGCCTTTTAGCACTGGCATCCCGAGGACTGAATGAGCACACAGATGAATAATGGCCAGAAAAACTGTTCGCTGTAATTATGATACATCTAATAAACAGTGACCAGTTTCTTCTCCTCCTTCTTTTTCTTCTAGAATGTCAATATCAGTGAGATAATGAGTTACATTTTGTTTCCCCTGCACTTGGAATGGAGCTGACGGTTAGTAGCTGTGCAGTGTTTGCTGAATGACTGAATGAACTACATATCATGTACCTGCTCCCCCCATCTAAACCTGGTTTTCATATCTCAGTCTGTTCTATTCTCTGCTCTTGGATGCTCCTCATGGACACATCTGGCACCCTTGACAACTACCCTATCCCTTACCTAGCAGCCTGGCTGCCTCTCACCTGTTGCCTGGGCCTCAGGGTCACTTCTTGAGACAGCTTTCTACAAGGATCACAGGAGGTTTTTCTCAGAAAGTACAGAGATGGCATTCACTTGAAGTCAGAGTCTTTATTGACACACACATTGCTCTTCTTATGGGAGTCCATATTAGAGAATTTCTATGGTAACAGAATGTTCAGGCTCTAGGCACAGCACAGAAGCCCAGTGGGACTCTTAAGATACAGCTGGAGTTGACTAGTATGAGCCAAGAAAGAAAGCTTGGCTTCATGTCTATCCTGATGAAAGACAAGAACAGGCTGGCTGTTGGACTGAGAAACATTAACAGCCTAGTCCACCCCTCTTTGCATCCATTTTCCCAGGACCAAAGAAGGAAAGAAGCTATGTGTGGTCCACGCAAACCACAGCTATGAGAGGTTCACACTGAGTAGCGAGGGCACATGGACGGGTTCCTGATGTCCACAGGAGTAACAGAGGCTGACAGGTGTCATGCTGAGGATTCACTGTCTATGGGAGGAAAGCTTGCATTCATAAGAGGTCTGAGCTGTAGTCTACTGTGCTGGAAGTGAGGGAACTCTATTCTCTCTAGTATATACACAGAAAGGAAAAGTTTCCTTGTGTCTGTAAACAGAATCCTAGGAAAATATTTTCCCAGGAATAGAACAATGACCCCTTCTTCTAACATATATGACCTAACTAACTCTTTAGGTAAATGTTTTGAAAAGGACCTTTAAAGGGTTAAACTCCAGTTAAATCAGGTCATAAGGACGGAGCTAAGCCACCTTGACTGAGGTCTTCATGAAATATGGAAGAGACACTGGAGTGCTTACTCAGAGAGAAGGGCGTCTTGGTATACAGGTAGTAGATGGTCATCAGCCACCCAGGGGGGAGTCCTCTGAGGACAGTAAATGTGCCCACATCCTGACCTTGGACTGTAAGCCTCCAGATCAGTGAGGAAAAGCTAACATAACAGGGAAAATAGTTTATCTTTTTTTTTTTTTTTTCCCACACAGGCATTATAACATATAACACAACTGCCAGCCACCTCCTGTGTGAATGTAGTGGCCTTATAAAACAGGGTTCTCTCATACTCACCGACGCCTTCCAGTGATCGGAGGAGCAGCTGACAGTCAGCTAATGTCAAAATCTGCAAATCACATGGCTTAATTTTGTTTGTTGACTGTGTGAGTGAACAGCAAGAGAGGTGTGTAGGGACTGGGTAGAAGTTCATTAACAAGAGAATCTGCTTGCTCTATCCAAGTAGTGTCTAAACATGTGGCCGCCAAGTTATGCACACTAACTTGTCAATAAGATAGAGCACATATATGATTGCTGAGTCTATTCGTCTTGACATTTTGCTATTCCAACTAAGGCTGTAAATACCTTGAACTGCAAATACCAGTTCTTCTCTTTAAAAAAATATGAGAACGGGGGGGGGGGGGAGTTGGAGAGATGGCTCAGTGGTTAAGAGCACTGACTGCTCCTCCAGAGGTCCTGGGTTCGATTCCCGGCACCCACATGGCAGCTCACAACTGCCTGTAATTGCAAAATATGACACCTTCACACAGACATACATGCAAGCAAAACATCAATGCACATAAAATAAAAATAAATTGAAAAAAAAATACAAGAACAGGAAGGAAGAAAGAGCGGAAGGGGTAGGAGAGGAATGGATGGAGGAAGAGGGAAGGGCTGGAGTGAGATGAGAGAGCAACAGGTAAGAAAAAAAGTAAATAACAATAGCAATCCCGCCAACACAATTAATACTCACAAATGTAGTTTCTACATTTAAATTTTCTTTTGTTTGTTTACTCTAAAGGGGGTTTTCACTATTATTTTTTAAACAAGTTCTCCCTATGTAGCCCAGGGTGCACATCATGTACCATCCTCCTGCCTCAGCCTCTCAGGTGCTAGGGCACCCAGAATGCAGGCGTGTCTTATCATTCAGAGTACTACAGTTTCCTCACACATCAGAGCACCTGCGAAAATCCCATGTCATGAGGACACAGGTAAACATCTGCAGAGTCTGGCATGTACCCATAGCCCCACCTAATCAAGAGATAGAGTAGGATAGCCTGAGCCCAGCCTGGGGAACAAAGTGGAAGTCTATCTTCAAAAACTTAAAATTAAATTTACCAAAAAAACCTATGTCAATCCCCAGAAAGGGAAGTGCCCACCTGGGCCAGAGATTCCATGAGGTTCCGCACGACCTTGTCCTGATCTTCTGTCAGGATTCTGTGGAGGGTAGCTCTCCTTTCGCTATCCTTTCTCAGCATAAAGAAGCCAGAGTCTTTCTCCTCAGGGGAAGGGGGTGCACTATGATCTTCAAAGTTTTCGTCTGGAATGCTGGAATAATAGGTGCAGTGTAAGCCAGGGTTTCCTTTCTAAAGCGACACATTTCACAGGGTACTTCAACACAAATAAGTCAGCTCTTTACCCCAAAAAGAGTGTCCGTATCCCTTTGCCATCCTTTTCTCCGCAAGACTTAGCCCTGGTTTTGAAGGAGAAGGGGTCCACCTTCAGCTCCGTGTCAGGAGAAACAGAGCCATACTCACTGCTGCTGCTGGTGTCTTCCACCAGGACAGGGACTGGCAGGGAGATACTTCTAAGATATTCTGTGACAAGAGAAAAGAGAAAAGGTAGCAAACACTTTAAAAACTTCCCACATACTAGCAGATCTGCGAAAGGGACCAATATCCTTCGTCACGGCAGTGAGCGGATGGATGATGCTATGTATGAAGCTGGCCATGGGATCATAGTCTCTGCATTATGCAGTACAACATAAGTGATTAAGGGTTCAGTCAAGAAAAGGCCTCTTGAACCCTGAAAGGATTGTCTCCCAGGATGGAAAACCCAGGCTGCAGGCTCAGCAGGTTCTGGGTTCTAATCCTATTTTAATCGATGACTTACACTGACATTTATAGGTCTCTGTCCCCACATCTAGAAACAGGATGAGATATAGAGCTTTAAGCCATATCCTCAGAGGAGTGCGGGTTTACCTTAGCATCTGCGGCTTCCTTGAAGTGGGAAGGAATGGATGCTATGGGTCTAAGCAACAGCTTCCAAGCCTGCTTTACCTAAGACAAATATGCCACGCATCATGGCAGTTTGGAGATGCACATAAGAAAGCATTCCTCGCTAACAAAATTTTGGAAACGAAGGGACCAAGTGACCTCAAAGACCTCTTAGCTGCCAAACTCTAATTCCATGGCAAACGGGGGTTTCTGCTTCATTTTGATGAAGCCTAAGATAGCATAATAAGAGCTCCCTACATATTCTGCACTGATTTTAAAGACAGCAATTTTTGCCAGAAACATCTTTAATGCCTCAACCCTACAAACATCTCTTACTAAAAACGGCAAGTGTAAAGTTATAAAAAAAGAATCAGTTGTTGCTTGGAAACCTCTTTTTACTTAATTTCTCTTAAGCTGGATTGTGCTGAGATCACCCAAGTCTCAAAGACAGTAGGTAATCAGTCAGCAGTGGCCCTCTCCCATGGTTCACCGCTGTGCATGTCAGCAGTCATCAATGGCATGTTGGACATGGACCACACAAAAGCACACATTTGTGATCACTCACCCTTCTGGTTCACAAGCATTGAAAGCCAGAAAAGTTTTGAGTTTCCTTTCTGGTATTATGGGGGAAGGGGGTAAGATTCTAGAAAAACCTGCCTAGGTGAGAAAGGGTTCATCTTAATTCAGATTTCGAAGTTAAAACTCCATCACTTCAGGGAAGCCAAGGCTGTCCAAACCCAGGGAATGACGCTCACAATGGATGCATCACTCCTTAATTATCCCAATCAAAACAGTTTCCTATAGATGTGCCCAGTTGCCAAACTGATCTAGGCTATTCCTAAGACTCTCTGCCCAGGAGGCTCTGGATTGTGTTGAGTTGACAATTAAATCAGCCAACAATGAACCTTCTATTCTGCCTTTAGCTTCTTCTGGTATTTTAGATTCTGGACTTTAACATGTGTGTGTGTGTGTGTGTGTGTGTGTGTGTGTGTGTGTGTGTGAGAGAGAGAGAGAGAGAGAGAGAGAGAGAGAGAGAGAGAGAGAGAGAGAGAGAGAGAGAGAGAACAGTAAAAGTTGCATGTTGCACATATAATTAAAAGAAAATATACAAAACTATGCCATAATATTAATGGTAGTTTTTATCAGAAGATATAATTTGGGGTAAGACATTTTCCAAATTTTCTACAAGAATCACAATAAGCAAGTATTTTAGATGTGCATGCAGATGCAGGTGTGCATGTGTTTACAGATGTATATACATGAATTTGTGCATATGTGTAGGGCCCAAAGAATAAAGTTCAGCATTGTTTCTCAGGCAATATATATATTTTAAATATAGGGTTTCTTACTGGCCTGCAACTTACTGAGCTTGCTGGCCATGAAGATCTATGGGTCCCCTAGTCCCTCCCTCTCCAGTGCCAGTGTTGAGATCACAAGTGTGCACTGCTATGCCTGATCTTTTTTTTTTTTTTAAAATCTATGTTTGGGGAGCAAACTCAGGGTGGCCAAGCACCATACTGACTGAGCTGTCCCCTCAGCTCATGTCACGACTGGCTTCAACTGTCAACCTGACTCAGACCTAAAGTCATCTGGCAAGAGGGAGCCTCAGCTGAAGAATTACCTAAATCAGACTAGCCAAGGACCATGTCTGTGAGGCATATTCTTAATTGCTAATTAAGGTACCCAGCCCAGTGGAGAAGGTACCCTTCCTAGGCAGGTGTGCCTGGGCTGTATAAGAAAGAGGATAGAGAAAAGCATTAAGCATCACTCCTCTATGGCCTCTACCTCAATTCCTGTCTTGAGCTCCCCCCTGGCTTCCTCTGTGATGGACTGTCACTAGTAAGTCAAAAAAATAGAGTGAGAATTATTTACTGGCAATTGATTATATAAAAGGACTAATAGTTTATATGAGTCACTCACTGATACAGGATTGAACTTGAGAGCAATTCCTGGAGGGTTGAAATGTCCCACAAGGCGGCAGCAATTCCCCCTCCCTAAGCCCCTCCCAAACTTGGGAAACAAAAAGATAGGGTAGTGGGTCTTCAAAACCTCAAAGCCACATCTCTAAGTCTTGCTCAATCACACCGAACCCACCACATTTTCCCCTTTTGCCAGTCTAAGAAAGTTCTAAACCTAAGTGGTGTAAGACTATATATAATAGAAACAATTATAGTGTGATGTACATACCAGCTGAGAAAGGTATTACCACAGCAACAGAAAGCAGACTAGAACAGCCTAGGGTGCTTTTATAGTCAGAAAAAAATGCTATTAAAATGGTTTCCACAAGCAGATATTCAATATGTAGCAAAAGAGCTTTGGTAAGAACTTGATGGAGCAAGGTATAAGTGGCACATATTGCAACCTCAGCACTTGGGATACTGAGGCAGGAGGATGCCAAGTTCTGGTCAGTGTGGTCATACATTGTATATTTAATAAAATCAGCCTGGAAGATCAGAGAACAGAATAACCCAATGTCAAGTCATGAAGGTCAGAGAGTGGTGACTCGGGTCTTTAATCTCATCACTCAGAAGATGGCAGAGATCTTTCTGTACTTCTGTAAGTTCAAGGCCTAACAGCCAAGCAGTAGTAACTCACACCTTTAATCCTAACTCTAGGATTATGACACAGAGTTGGACCCAGACGTGAAACAGCTGGGCCGGTAAGATATTTAAGGCAAGAGATTCAGGCATTCTGTAGAAGCAACCAGCCAAGCTGAGGACTCTTGAAGATAGCATTTACCCTGAGAAGTTGTCTGGGTGAGAACGGACTGTGGTCTGTTTCCTCTCTCTGATGTCCAGCTTTCCCCCTAATATCTGGCTCCTGGTTTTCATTATGTACCAATTAGAGTTTGTGCAATAGGCCAGGCCCAGGCAGGTGTAAATTTATCAATCAGTAAAAGGAACCAGCACTACAATCACTTGTCTTTCAAAGCAGAACTGATGTTGTAGGATGAGCAGAGTAATACTGTTTGCACGACCAGGTAAAACGCTCCTGTCCTTTGTTTCTGTAAATGCATGTGTGTGATGTGCATGCATGCGTATCTACAGAGAGGAAGAGAGCAAGGCCTTAGGTTGTCCAGCTTTTTACCTCTCTGGTCTCATCATGTAGTTTGAGGAGCCAGCAATGAGAAAGTTTGTGTCCTGTGAATTTGAAGGTTGTTACGGATACTGATATCTAAAAGAGGCCTAAATCTAAAAGACTTGTCTAAATGGGCTGAAAGTAAGTATACATGTTTAAGGGAAGAACCCAGGGTTGTCCTTCATCCTAGGATGATTGTCTTCTCTGGACCCTGTGTGCAGTCCTGGCTCATCCTCAGCCTGATGGACAGTCAACCTGTGAACCTGGGTACAGACTGCTTCTCTCCTTAAGTCTAGCCTTATTACAGACTATTTGCTGCCTAGCCAACAGCACTTATGACAAACTCAAGTAGGGGGTGTTAAGGTAAGAAAGCAAAATGCTCCCAAGGTTTCTATCCTCCAAAACTGAATGGATGTATATACTATGTGCATATCGGTGAGAAAGAATACAAGATGGAGGGAAACTTCTTATTATAGACAAAGGATGTTATATGATTATTCAGTTTGCAATATGAATGGGGCAGTTGACTATGAGTCTGCAGTTCAGAAGAAGTTTTGGTCCGAGGTGTGACCTTAGTCACCCATGGTTTAGATGGAATTTAAGGCAAGGGATGGCACAGTCTAGGGAAACGTGGGCAAAGGACATAAAGTACAAGGTTTCACGATGCTAATGTTTTCCAGAGAGAGGATAGAGAGGGCAGAGAATGATAGGAGCATCCTGAGAGAGCAGCCTTCTGGGCATAGAAGCTCTGAGAAATGGAAAGAATGGAGAAAGTTCTTGTTGGATTTGCCTTCACTGTAAACTTTTGTCAAAGCAAGTTCAGAGGTCAAGTGGGAAGATTAATACTAGACTCCCAGGAATAGAAAGTGGGGATCTGGAAATATTAAACTTCATGATATAAATCTGTGAGAGGAGAAGACAGGTGATGTTGCTAGGCAACGGGATGTCCGGGGAAGATCAATTCATGACAGAAACCACTGGAGATGAGCATACGGGGTTTATACCAGATGAGGAGGCTGAGAGTCAAGGCACCTGGCCTTTGACGGGTGCTTTCTGTCCTTAGGGCTGGGAAGCAGAATGAAGAAAGTACTTGAGCATGTCCATTTTCATGCTTACGAGGGAATCTATTCTAGATTGTTTGGCTTTCTTTTTCACATTCTGGAGCTCTGCAGGCCTGATAGGAAGAACTGTGCTTCCATAGGAAACAAGGCCAGGAACAGGCGAGGGAAGGGGCAGGTGACCCACCTGAGGGTGGGGCTTAGATTGATGAGAATTTTCATCTCAGGAGTTGTTAATGCAGAGAAACGAGGCATGTTCCCATTTGGAGAAAGTGGGAATTTGCTGAATACAATTTCTATGAGGAAATCTCAGAGTAGAAAAGTTATTCTAGAGCAGCAGGAACCTTCTGGGTTCTTCTTCTCTAAGACAATCCAGGGACCCAGCTCCCTCCAAAGCAAAGCCTCCTACCTAGTCAGCCTGGCTGTCTCTAGTTGCCATACTGGAGCTTCTTCAAGAGAACAGGAGTCCAGGCTAGCTTCCAGACCATGGGAAAGGCCAGGCATCTTAATGATCAGCAAACACCCAGTTAATCCAGCAGAAGGCTCAGTCTGAGTCACTTCATGTACTGAGCATCAACCTCTTAACTCTCCCTGTGCCAAGTGAATAGCATTATTGGACCCATGCTATTAAGTAAACCATCTTCCACTCAGCGATGAGAATGATGAATGGTTTCAGCATCCAACATGGCAGCTGGAAGCCTCAGATAATTATTTACATTAGCATTTAAATAAAATAAAGACTAGTGCCCCTCATCCATAGGTACCATGATTGAATGTGGGACAATCATATAGGTGTAGTCCTGATAGGCTGGACTGTGAAGATACAGGACATTACAAAATCATGGACCTGCTGCTGGTTGGTGATACCATTCCAGATCAAGCTGTCTTCCTGGTTCCCTGACATCTTTGCTAATTGTTTAGTACTTTGTGATGAGCTCCTTGGGATCCAAGCCTGAACACTATGTCCAGCTGAGCCACCCATAGTTCTGAGGGTAGAGGCTTCCTGGAAGGGGAGTGTCCCTGCTCCAGACAGAAACAGGTATATGGTCTAAAAATACACTTGAGGAAAGAAGTATCCTGCCATCTATTATCTAAACCCAGGTCATAGATTTATTGACAGGAGGCATAAAGCTCATAGAAACAATGAGATGATATGCTCCTGGTTTAGCTTAGCCCATGTGTCTTGATTACTAAGGAGGAGATGTAATTGTTTGTGAGTCTTGACACCTGTGTAACTGAAAGCCTCAACAGCCTCTTTGGGGACTTAGAAGAAGCCCCTCCCTTTGAGGTCCATAACCTTGCTCAGGTAAAGGGGGTAGATAATCTCTAAGAGGGAGAGTTCAGAGAATTCAGGAGGTCGGAGGAGGTTCTAACTGGAGAATCAGGAGGGCCCTGTGGGAAAGAACTGGGGGCCTGCAGGCTGTGGGCTGTCATTCTCAACAAGCCACTTAACAAGGGGCTAAGTAGAGGAGGCCTGAGCGAGAAAGGGAGAACAGTAGTTTAAAGTATTTGCATTTGTCACACAGGGTCCCATTTCTTCTCTCAAGCCTGTTAGCGGGTGTCTATTTGCCTCCACTGGAGAGTAAGTCACGTTCAAGGCCGTTCCATCAATGAGGGAACCCAGCCCTGATCCTAATACTCAGCCGCTGAATCTCTAAAAAATTTTAAGATTTTATAATTTATTTTTATTATTATTTTATAATTAATTTTATTTATATTTGAGTTACACTATAAAGCTAGGGCAGAATCTAAATTCCTGCAGAATTACGCTACAACGCAGGGGGAGAGGACAGGGGAGCCATAGATGACCAGCAGGGAGAACCTTAGATTGCCACCCTCACTGAGCATGCTCACTGAGAAGACTGTGAGTAAGAGCACAGCCCATTAAGTAAGCACAGTTAAGTTCATGGAAGTTAACCTATGTGTGATGGGAATGCTTCCTGTGAATGAAAACCATGGCACGTGGAAAGAACCAAATAATGTCAGGCTGAGTGGCCAGGCACAGTGCCAAGGCTCTTCCGGACATTATTTTTGTTTCAGAATCAAATCTGGGAAGTAGGAGTCATTACCAGTACAGAATGACAAGCTAAAACAAGTGAGCTTTCGCATGTGACAAACAAAAAAACAAAACAAAACCTGACTTCTGTGCAAAACAGACTGCTCAGAAAGTCAAGTAGCATTGCGGGTAGACCTTGTGAAAATGCAGGGGCTGAATCCTACATCCCAGGATTCCTGTGGAGAAAGGCTGTTTCCCTGCATCTCAGAGCCTATCCCCAACTCAAAATCAGAGAAGAAAACTGGAGTGACCAGTACCAGGGAAAACCTAAGAAATGGGCCTCTGCTCTAGGCTTTGAGGTACTCAAACATGCTGCAAAGAGCCATCCATGCCACTTCCTTGACATAAGGGACATTGAAGCCTCTTGTTCTTCCATCCACCACTCACCCACAGCCACGCCCCTTTCTTCATTATTCCCTGGAATGCTTTAGTGGACCTGAGGGCAAACTCAACTTTTTGGTTATGATCTGCAAAAGATGACCCTCCAAGAGAACAAAACCACAGTTCCTGGCCCACTAGAGTACATCTATTGTCCTTAAGACGCCATAGATGGTACATGATATTGATCTTCCCCTAGAAGTTATCCATGCTACCCTGCCCAGTTCCTAGAAAAGAAGACACAGTCTTTACCGCAATCAATGATTTAAAAAACAGTCACCACCCTGCACTCAGAGCTGCATGAATCCTTAGTGCTCAGAGTGAAGAGCGAGAGGGAGGCTGATGTGGTATGTATGGAGGGTATCACAGTTTGCCAGTTCTCAGCCCAGTGGGCAATGGTAAAAAGCCAACTCACCATTTGATCCGGTTGTGAGTGCTGCAGAGGAGAAAAAAGTGAACAGCATAAGCACACATGGCTTTATTGTTACACTAAAAAGTCAACAAAAAGTGCATGCTTGAAATGGGATCAGTGTCCTTTCCAAAGAGTTATCTGTCTGTCCTTATCCAGTACAAGCATCCAAATGCCAAGGACAAATGGTTCCTTTATCTGATTTTTCTTTCTGAAATAAATTATGGAATTACTGACAAAGATTCACTTATAATTTATACCTATGTTTTAATTATCACTGGCAGCCAGATCACATATCTTCCTTCTTTAAGCCTTTCTTTTCTACCATTTTTGGTAATTATTCAAAAATATATCCTCCAAAAAGTGATATTTTCTACTGTGTACAAGGTCATGTTACCCAGATGTTTGGAAATTTAACGGTTTTGTTATAGCCTGTAGCCCATTAGTGGCAACATGGGAGTTTCAGCTCTAAAGGACTCAGTTTACCTCTCTGATACTGCAAAATTCCCAGTACTAGAATGTATTAGAAGCTGGTACAGTAATCTACATGATGTATGAGGTCCCAGCATTTATGAAATTAATAGGAACATGATGGGCTGGAGAGATGGCTCAGAGGTTAAGAGCACTGAGCACTTCCAGAGGTCCTGAATTTAATTCCCAGCAACCACATGGTGGCTCACAACCATCTATAATGACATCTGGTGCCCTCTTCTGTATACAGTATACATAATAAATAAATAAATCTTAAAAAAAATAGGAACATGACTTCCTGATCAGAACCAAATGCCCAGGAACAATATGCTGTTTATACCAATCTCCAGTGACACTGAAAACAGATGTTGACCAGTGGAGACCTTTTTCCTTTCAAAAGCTTAAGACTGAGAGTCTACTCCACTTGTAACAACATACCTGAAAGCTTGGGCTGCGTCTTTTTCTTTTTGCTGGAAACTTTTAAGAACTCATCAATAAGCAGGTCATTGGCACAGGCTCTCTTATCCGGGTCTGGTTCAAAACACTTGAGGATGAACGCCTTGGCCTCAGCAGACATGGACTCTGGGATCTCTGGGTGGACCTTGAACATCCCCACCTGAAGCATATTCAAGAATGAGTCTCCTGCGCAAGTGTGTTCTCTCTCGCCCCCTCACATCCCCTCTCTGTCCCATTTTCTTTCTCTCTGTTTCAGGGTCCCAGGAATGAAACCCAAGGCTTCATGCATCAAATCTCCTGACATTTGGCTGTGGCCCCAACCTGCCTGTGCCTTTTCTCTAGCTGACTTGAGATGTGCTTTCTGTGGATTTCAGGAAGCTTACAGAGTGCTTTTGTAACATTTTGAAGGATGTAGGAAGAACTAGCTGAAGACATTCCCATCACAAAGTAATAAGACAATCCTCCAAACACTGAGAACTCATTAGCATACTCTGTACTCAAAAAAGATAATTTTGTTGCCATCACTAAATTGCTCAGCATAGCTATAAGCTGGATATTGTGCTATAAGCTGGATATTGTGCAGGAGTTTTTCCATTTACAGATCTCACTGAATCTTCTCAATAACTGCGAATATTGCCCCTCTTACACCAACGGGGAAAATAAGGCTTCAGAGATGAGGGTGCATTAAAGCCCATGGTTCTTCCCTTATTGCATAACTTCTAAGTATTTCCCCATCTCAAATCACCGGCGTTAAGATATATTTAAAAGCATTTTAGAATTAAAACATATTTCATATCACAGTTAGAATCTACTTCTTACTATTAGTATTCAAAAAATTAAAGAAGCAAGTGAGAAGGCTCATTTAAATCTGCTTGGCAAACGAGCCTGAGGACCTGGGTTTTGATCCCTGGGACTCAAGATGAAAGAAAAGACATAGTCCCCTGGTATTCACATGCATGGGTCAGTTAACACGCACAATAAAATAAATGTAATGATGTTTTTGTGTAGTTTTGATATATAAATATATTCTTATATAAATATATTTGTAATAGCCATATAGCCTTTACTCTGTATTAAAAATAATTCTAGGTGCTTTGTATAGATTAGCTCTCATATTCCTCCAAAAATTCCTATGAGAGATAGCCTTTTTTCCCCCCATTTTGCATTTGCTGAGAACAACTTGTTCAGTGTCCCAAATACCAGACCATGTTGAAGCCTGTATCAGAACATGGTCAATTAGTGTCTATGTGCTCTAGCCTAAGACAGTATTGCTTTCCATGGATACACAAGCTTGCCTTTCAGTGTTGGAGGCCTGCTGAACTGCTATATAATAACCACTGCACTGTGGATATTGAAGTAGCATTTCTTCCTAGAATTCTAAGGAAGTCCTAGAGAATGGCAAGAGACCAGCTAAGAGAAGAGAAAGACATTCTAGCTTCTCATTATTCTTGCAGGTTTGGACAGCCTTCTGGGTTTTTGATTTTGTTTGTTTTGTTTTTCCTTCAGTGCTGCGGGTGGAGCTTAGAGGTAGGGATAGAACTCAGAGCCTCCAATGTGCATTCTCCATGTTAATAGCAATGGTGTTCTATCAGCTTTTTAACAAGCTTAAAGTAGATCACACTTTGTACAAACGTGGAAGGTATGCAAAAAACACAGGAGCCCTCACGAGAAGCCAGATGGAGTGAGGGCTGACCTGTGGCAGTGGGCAACAGGCTGAGGATAACAGATGCTCAGAAGTCTCTACCACAGGGCAGGCACAGAGCTTTGCTTCCTGGGAAACAGGTAGCCTGGCTGGGGACAAGACACATCACTGCCTTGTTCAGACCTCAGACTTCCAAATCTGAGGCTCATTTCTATATCACTGCCCCTCTACTCAGCAGTGGGGTATGTTCTCACTTCCTAGAATTACTCACTGATAAACACACTACAAGAACAAATACATGAAAACAAGGTTGATTTGCTTAAGATGGATCCTTTAAGCACTTGCAGGAGAGAGTAAGGAAAATAACTAGATATAATTTCTAAACAGATTTAAATGTTCTTTTGTAAATTTTTGTGTCTGTGAATGTGTATGCGTGCTTTGAGGTGCTATGGATTGAATCCAGGGAAGCTAAAAAAGTGTTTTATAACTGTAATAATAGACCCTCAGCCCCCCCAAATGTTCTTATATTTTTCTTACATAGAAAATATTCACACTATTTCCCAAAGAGAGAACAGGGAGCGTGGGGAGGGTGGGGCTCCCTGGACTTAACTGCATCTCACTATGTGTTTCCTTAGCTTCCTCCCTAACAAACTCTGACACTTAGACATGCATAAAACATCCGTATAGATCCTTATCTATGGTATGTGACCTTGAACATGGCTGCTTGTGGCTCCCCTAGTTCATAAAATGGTGGTCTTCCCGTGGCCATTTCGATGATCGTGCAGCCCAAGGACCAAATGTCAGCGGCCTTTCCATAGCCTCGTGGTCCTTTATCGATTATTTCCGGTGCCATATACTGCAGGGTACCTGGAAATAATGCAAACATATTTTTAACCTTAGAAAAAGAGAGAATGATTCCTAATGATCATTTCAATTTTTTCTACATAAATACAACAGTTACAAAAATATGATCCAGGTCTTGATGTTTCAGCTTTTTCTTGAGATCTAGTTTCCTCTGCAGTTAAGGAAAAGTAGAAATGGAAGTGCTTATAACAGATTTTTATCAGTGAAATAAATGGCTTCTCCAATAGCATCTGGCTATGAGTGGGGTGTTCTCATTCTTAAAGTGATAAACCCCTCAAAAGGATGCCATAGAGACTTCTGACCATAGTTGTTGTTTGTCAAGAACAACAGGAAATACAAATATATGTAGGTATGCATACATACCTACATATATTCTACATTCAGTTCTTCCAATACATGAAGGTTCCCACTATACAAACTTTTTCAGAAAAAATTTAGTTGATTCACGGATCTCTTTCAATCTATAGTTCCCAATTCTCCAACTTAGTATTTGACTCATGTTTCCATTTTGGAGATTGCTATGGTGAGTGAAATAAGCCAGGGCAATGACATATCATGATCTCATCAAAGCTGAGGGCAGAAGAGTAGTTATTAGAAGCTGGAAAAAGTAAGGGGGGGGAGGGATGGGTGCCAGGAGCCAGCATTGAGTTATTATAACCCAGAGAAAAAAAAGTTCTGCTTTTTTTTAAGCTAATGACAGGATGTAGCAATGCTGTGCTCTTTGTTACAAAACAACATAAACAAACCAGAGGGGACTCTCATGTCTTCATGCAAAGAAATACTCAGATGTCTGAGGAGACAGATGTGCCGCACTAAGCAATACATACATGTATTCAAACATTACATGGTACCCATTAATTGCAGAATTCTTCATGTGTCAAGAGGGAAAAGCCCATAAAAATGGGGATATAACTCAGTGGCATAGTGTTTACTTATCTTATGTGTGATCCCTAACAAAGGCAAAAACAACCAAAAAAAGAGATCATTCTTATTTATTTTTTATTATTTTATGCAAATTGGTGTTTTGCCTGCATGTATAACTATGTACGGGAGTCAGATCTTGGAATTACAGACAGTTGTTAGCTGCCATGTGGATGCTGGGAATCGAACTCAGGTCCTCCGGAGGAACAGTCAGTGCTCTTAACCACTGAGCCATCTCTCCAGCCCCATTCTTATTTCTTAACTCATGACAGCACCAAGAATCTGAGAGCTATGATGGAAATAATCCCAAAACCTCTGGAGTATGTGGTCCTGTATATCAGTATATACAATTCTTGCTGTGGATTTTAGTGTCAGATTTTTAATACAATGTTTCTCAACCTATGGGTTGTGAGCCCTTTGTGGTTTGAATGACCTTTTCACAGGGTCCCATATCAGATATCCCATAAGATATTTACAATTCATAACAGTAGCAAAATTCATTTCTGTTATGTAATGGCATTGAAAATAATTTTATGGTTGGGGAATTCCTCGCTGCATCATGAGGAACTGTATTAAAGAGTCACAGCTTTAGGAAGGTTGAGAAATATTGCATTCCAAACCCAAGACTAAGGTGACTATTTAACACATCAACCACCAGGTTCTCCCAACATCCCTCAGTCCCTACTGTTACAGGATATGGCTGGTATACCCTGCCCTTTACCCTGAACTCTCTAACCCAGGGGCTTGGCTGCCCGTCCCCCAGAGGCTCTTCTTTATATATTTCAATTATCTGTCCCTTTTTAGTGCCTTTGGCCTCCTGGCTGCTACACCCAATTCCCCTCTCTTCCTATTCCTTCTCCTCTTCCTCTCTGGACACAGCCCAGCTCAGCCCAGTCATGTCCACTCTGGACTCTCCCAGATGTCCCTGCCTCTCTCTATACTCACCCTTTTATCTACAATACATTTTCTATTCCCTAGGAGTAGTTACGTCCTTTCCTTTGCTTTTTCTTTTTTACATTCCAGAACCACTGCTTTAATGGATCAAAGGCAGGTCATGAACCATTAAGGACAAACCATAAGAGTGGATATGAACAAACTGAAAGGGAGAGGTGAAGCCTGACAGCTGAAAGAGTGTGGTACAGCATGAAGGGGGATGTAAGGGCAGGAGCCCAGGGTCCTACTTCCAGCCTTGTGTAGCCCAAGGAAGCACCGGACCCCAGCAGGAAATTCAGGGAAGTCTGTGTCTCCAATGCTGAGTGAGCAATATAAGGGGTCTGAAAGGCACTGGGCTCCGAAGCATGTCACACCTTGTCCAAAGTAGGTCTTAGACTTTGTTTACTCCTGATCGCAGCCACTGAGGGCTCTGGTTGAGGTTTTTCAAGCATCTTTTGGCTGACAGGAGGGGGCAAAAGTGGAGGTAAAAAAGAGGAGGCTGAGGCAGGTGCGACGGGTGTTGCAACCCTGGACCAGTGACAGCCCATCCACTTCCGGACTCATACTGAAGCCTGAACATCTGTGCTTACTGGATGACTGAACTGGAGCGTGAGAAAAGTGCCAGCGACAGCCGCAGTCTAGAGTGGCCCTCATGGAGACGGGCACAGTGTGGGTGGGAAAGGTCTGAGCAGATGGTAATTAATTCCACTTAGCGTGTTAGGTCTAGTTGAAACCTCAGATCTATTACTAACCAGTTCTGTGACCTTGGGCAAGTTATTTAAAGTCTTTGAACCTTAGTGCTCTCACCATAAATCGGGATAATGACGCCTCATGGTTATGTTTATATACAAATTTCAGTGTGTATAATGCTAACTATGCACCCAAGCAAGGTACTCTATAAATAAATACCACTGCTGTTCCCCTCATCCAAATCGCCAAAAGGTGAAACAGAGCCAGGTCTACATTCATTAGAGGTGATGAGGCACCTTGACCCCTAGAGCATCAAGTTAGAGAAAAAAGCCCTGGGTGAAAGAGCCAAGGTCTGCATGCAGTGGTGGTCAGGTCAGCACTAGAGAGAGACCTGAACTTGTTACTCACTCTTAGCATTTGTCACCTTCATGTGTGGCCAGTGGAAAGTTACAGGTGTAGGGCCCTGGTGAGGATTCCTTCCCTACAATGCCTTGAGGATTACAGACAGTTTTTAAGATGAACAGAAGTTATTAAATCAACATCCTGTCCAAAACCAGCATGGAAGGAGGGATCATCATCTCCCAAGTTACTGAGTCTGGGCAACATCTAAACCACCTCTTGCCAAGTTAAGAGAGAATGAAGAAAGAAATGAAAACATGGGAATTGCTAGCAGGTTTGAATTTATTTTAAAAATACGTTGTAAATATGAGTAATCTCATGTCTGAAATATAGTGTGTGGCATGTGGGAGGTGGTGCTGAGTGGGGGATCCGAGAGACACACTTTCTTCCTGCCTCTCCCACTATCAGGGCAGATGCAAGGCCAGGTGGAGACCGAGAAAGACCAAAGGCTGAAAACCAATGGCAAGTTTAAAGAGTGGGCTGAACCCTGAGAACTGACACATACCAACCGCCATGCCCACTGGAGACCTCCCCTTCCCACCAATGTCCCGGTGTGCAAAATGGACCCCTTTCTACCCATCACAGGGGCTAAAGAAACAGGGGCACCTGGCCATTTTGCTTTATGTTATATCAAAGATTAGTCATTGTCTCTTTATTTTATTTTTTCTTTTCAGAATTCTTCCCCCCAACATATTATTTTTTATCAATTATTTGGGAATTTCATACAATGCACCTCACTATGGGCAACGTAAATGTTTTTGTTATATCAATCTCTGGCCCTACCCCCTCCCTTCTTTATGTAACAGAATGGAACACTTCGGAAGAGTCAGCATATGATCATGGAGACGAGCTTGCAGGCCCAATATCTAATGAGCAGCCAGTCACCCATCTGCTCAACTGTGGTTTTCTCTTGGCCGCCTTCACCTCTTTGGAAGCTGCTGCCCCGCCCTCCCAGGACTTTGTACTGAAAACAGCTCTGTCACTGTGCATTGCCTAATTTCTCATCCCCACCTCTTCTGAGTGGATGAGTCACTTCCTCTTTCTGAATTAAAATCCTAAGGTTATTTATATTCTGGAGTAGGGGAATTGATTCCTGGGAGAAAACAGACTAGGAAAGAGGGAAACTGGAGCCCAGATAGGAAGTGATTTGGAGATGAGTAAGCCTTCAAGAAGCTGGAGAGGGAATGTTTTGTAAAGAAAATAGCATGTGAGGGTCAGAGTGGCTGAAAACCAGGAGAAAAAATGGACAGGAAACAACATAAGTGAGAAGTTGAGAGTGGAAAGTTTTCTCCAGTGGCATGAAGTCAATGACTTAGCCACTCACAGAAGTCCCAGAAGTGGAAGGACAAGCCAGACCCCCCAGACCATTTCTCAGTGAGCTCCAGGCAAGGCCGACAAGAGTGTTCGTGAGAACACAGACTGAGTTAATCTCTCACCTTGCGCTCAGACTCAGCAACTGCATCTTTAATTATTCAAGATCTGTATCATTAGTGTAAAAACTTACCTGTAAAGGTTTCGGTACAGGGGTTAATGCCAGCAAGCCTCTTTGATGTCCCAAAGTCAGAGATCTTGAGAACGCCACTGTAGGTGTTAATCAATACATTGTCACCCTAGGGAAAGAATACTCCAATCAAAATGTGATCTTTTTACAGATGCTGTTTGTGGTTGACTTAAGCCTAATTTTTTTTTAAAAAAAAATGCCCTGAGCACAATAACATTCACACTGTGTTCTTCATTAGTAGTTTATCTCAATAGAGAATCCTTTTCAATACAGAATTCTTGATATAATTTTTATATGTTATCAATTGTTTATAATCATTTGTTTAGGTCACAAGGTCAAATATGGCCCTGCGGGAAAGCTCACTACAGTTTACTCTTGGTTACCTGTGTACAGCATCTATAGAACGGATAACTTTCTTAATGTCCCAGTCATTGTGTTTTGTTTCCTGTGTTCTTTTCTTACAGTTCTTATACTTCTTAGGACATCGGAGCTGGCTTTAGGGTTGTAAGCAAGCAGGTACATTAGGAACAAACACCTATAGTATTTAAAAGACTTTCAAAATTGTTCTTTTTGTTTTGGCGAATACTCTTGAAGACATTTAGAAGAGCCAGCTAGCTACACAGTAACTCCCATTTTTTTTTTTTTTTTTTTTTTTTTTTTTTTTTTTTTTTTTTTTTTTTTTTTTTTTTTTTTTTTTTTTTTTTTTTTTTTTTTTTTTTTTTTTTTTTTTTTTTTTTTTTTTTAAAGACAAGGTTTCTCGGTGTAATCCTGGCTGTCCTAGAACTCACTCTGTAGACCAGCCTGGCCTTGAACTCACAGAGATCCACCTGCCTGCTTCTGCTTCCAGAGTGTTGGGATTGAAGGTGTGCACCACCACAGCCCCTATAGTGACTCTCTAGGCAGCCCGGCTGTAATCTTTGCTCATTACCATTCTAAACTGTGAAATATCATGTTAGCCGTTTCCTCCTTTTAAACATGTGATCTCTGCCTTTAAACTGAACACAGTTCAGATGAACACCTCAAGTCACATGCTCGGACATGTGCTTACACCTTCCCATATCAATATGAATATGTATGGATAGGCTCCCCAAGAAAGTCCTCTCTTTGTTCGGGAGGCACATCCCTTAGAGTAAGACAAACAAAATTCTCCTTGGTTGCTCTAAGCAATGAAATGCCCTTCATTTTTTTTTATCTCCTGTTTGCACTTTCTGGCTTATTTTGTTTGTTTACAAAAGGAACACGCTTTAAATAAGCCAGGCTCTGTCAAAAAAATCATTAGTTTTGGCTGATAGAGAATATAAGCAGAAGTACCCTACAGCATACAGGGGCAGAAACAGCTTTTCTGGCTAGGATTTCTTTTTTTCTTTTTACTTTTTTATTTAATTATTTGCCTTGGTGTTTGCCTGGAACTGGAACTGCAGACAGTTGTGAGCTGCCATGTGGGTGCTGGGAATTGAACCCTGTTCTCTGAAAGAACAGACGTTGCTCTTAACTGCGGAGCCATCTCTCCAGCCCCTCTGGCTAGGATTTCATTTGCCCAGCAACTAAGCCCAATAACTGATAAGTGGGACCTCACGAACTAAAAAGCTTTTGCACAGCTGGAGAAACAATCAGTGATAAGGAGGCCCACACTACAGGGGAGAGTCTTCGCCAGCTTCACATCTTAGGGGAGGACTAATATCCAGAATATATAAAGAACTCAAAAATCAAAGTAAAAAAGAAAACAAAACCAAAAAGAAAAGAAAAAAGAAAACAAATGATCCATTCAGAAAACAGAGTTCTCCAAAGAAAAAAATAAAAAATGACTAAGAAATAACTCAAAAATTGGACCTTGCCCCTAGTGATTAGGGAAATAAATACAAATTGAAATCGCTTTTTAATTTCATTTTATACAAGTCATAATGGCAAAATAAGCAACAATAATTGCTGCAGGGTGTAGGGACCTCTCTCTCACTGTTGGTGGGATTGCAAACTTGTGTGGCCAATATAGAAATCAGTATAGAGAACCCTCAAAAAGCTAAAAATATACCACATGACCCAGCTCCATTATTCCTTAGCATATGCCCACAGGTTTTGACTTCTTACCCACAGTCACAGGCTCAGCCATGATTATCACTGCTCTATTCACAATAGCTAGGAAATTAAACAACTTAAATGTCCTTCAAATGACAAGTGAATAATAAAAATATGGTACATATATTCTGTGGAATACTGTTAAGCTGTAAAAACTAAAATCATAAACTTATGCAGGTAAGTGAACGGAATTAGTAAAGATCATATTGAGTGAGGTAGCCCAGACTCAGAAAGATAAAAGTCCCATGTCCTTTCTCAGCTATGATCCCTAGCTTCAAGTCTTCAGATATGAATACATAGCCTAGAATAATCACAGAAACCAGCAAAGTAAAAAGGAACCATGGCAGAGCAGTGAGAAACAATAGAAATATCTGGATATATGTGATTTGAAGGGGAAAATGGAAAAAATGGGGGTGGGGGTAATTGGGGAGGTGGAGGGAGGTTAATACAGAAGGAAGGAGGGGGTTAAATAGTAGTAAGGATGTCTAAAGAAGTCACAAGGAACATATTATTATCTAGCTACCAAAATTACATATAAGATAAAGCATGTGTGTGTGTGTGTGTGTGTGTGTACACCTAAGTAAAATTTTTCCACCTGTACTGACAATGTTCTCCCCTAAAGCCATACACTACCTAACAAAAAACTCAAACATCAGGCATGAGAAGCAACCTTCTGAGCTTGGTCTGGGTTGTTCGTGAGTCTCTCAATACATGGCTATTGCCATTGCCCTGGGTTGCCTTCCTGAGGTTGAAGATCATTCTCTGTTGCTGAATATACCATGTGTTCTGCACACAAGACCTTGAGGATCCAAGGTGGTTGTGACTTTAGAGCCTCCCCCATGAGGACTAGCTTTCGTTGTATCAGAAGATGCCACACAGGCTTCCAAGGGAGGGAAGAAATCAATAGTCCTGTCCATATGATGCCTCTGGACAAAAACAATGACCATCACAGTACAATATCCTAAGGACTCACAGTGACATGCATAATTCCTGGTAACCAACAGTTTTCTAGGCCAATTCAACAAGAGGGAAATCATGCTTGGTACTGGAAACCTAGCTAAGTGCAAAGGGCCAGAGAAGTCATGGACTTTCGAGAAGAATCTATAACTGTAACTATAACTAGCTCCATTTTAAATCTGTATCCTTATATCCTCATCAAAGAAATGCCTCACTGCAATAGACAGAGACCATTTCAAAAACTACAATTGATCAAAATGTGGAGAACAATGGTAGCGTGGTACCTGGGCCCAATGACACACCCACAACACAACTCCTTCACCAAAGGGTCAAGGGTCATAGCAGAAGAGGAAGCAGTAAGATTGCCAAAGCCAGAGGAACAGGAAATTTACTGGGAGATTTCCTCTCCTGAAAATATCACAGAAGCTACACCCAGGAAGTCTCATCAACATGTCTGCTTAAGCAAGACCTGTATAGGTGACAGGCTGACATGGAAGAGGACTGGAATCTCGTGGATGTCAACTCTAGACAAGGAACCACAGGCAACTAAGGAAAGAAGATATCAGAAGAAAGTCTCCCCAGGGAAGAGTCTCCAGATTGGTTATCCAATACCAAGTGGTCAACCCTGACATACTGAGATGATTATATTTATATCTTTAGGAATATATATCTCAACAATTAAAGAAGTGGAGGCCATGAATTTAAGAAAGAGCAAGAGAGGGTCCATGGGAAGGGTTGAGAAGGCAGAAGGGAAAGGGAAAAATGAAATAATTATACTTTAATAAAAAAAAAACCATGTTTATTAGTTTTGAATTTTATTTTTCAAGAAAAGCAAAAGGTTTTTTTTTGGTTTTTGTTTTTTTTTTTTTTTAATAAAAGAAACATGTATAAGGATTAATAGGCTTGGCAGCTCCTCAGGAAGAGGCCCTGTCCTGCTTAGCTAGGGAACACTGCCCTCCACCCTACAATGTGGTGATATTTTGTGTATGTTCTAACAAATAGAGCTTGTCTGAAGATCTGAGGGCAGAACCACCCACTAGTTAACCACAGAGGCCAGGCAGTGGTGGCATACCCCTTTAATTTTAGCACTTGAGATCTTATACTTTTAATCCCAACACTCAAGAGGCAGAAGCATGGGGATCTCTGTGAGTTCAAGGCCACCCTGGGCTACACAGATTAATCCAGTCTAAAAGAGTTACAGAGCCAGACAGTAATAGCTCACATCTTTAATCTTTGCACTTGGGATCTCATGCCTTTGCTCCCAGTACTTGGGAAGCACAGACATCTTAATCCCAGCATTAGGAAGGTTGAGATAGGATCTCCTCCTTTCAACATAGGAGTTAGTGAGGTGAAAAATGGCTGTGGCTTGTTCCTCTGTCTCTGATATTTCAGCATTTACCCTGATATCTAGCTCCAGGTTTTTATTATAAGACTAATTAGGATTTATGCAGCATCACAGGTGCTGTTAGAGGCCATGTTCTGCTTAGCATGGGAGCACTGCACTCCAACCCATAGTGCTCTTAGTAACACCTCTGAGTAGCAGCAAGGCCTGCTGACTTACTTCCCTGAGTAAGAAGGCTCTTCCTCATAGAAGCCTATGACATGAATGGAGCTGTAGTGTGGACAAGAACTGACAGTTCTATGACTGCCAAGACTTCCTTATTCCCCATTCATAATTAACACCCAGAACATAACCTGGTATTCTCAAATAGCCCCCAGGAAGGACCCCAGAAGGATGAATCATGGTATACCCTACCTTTATATCCCGGTGAACTATCTGATTGTCATGAAGGTATTTTAATCCTTCCAATATTTGCTTTGTATAGAAGCCAATCGTTTGCTCGTTGTCTTTTAACGGGCCCCATTTAGAACGAAGGAGGGCAGAAAGACTGCCTGTAAAATAAGAGAAACCATGGGTAAAGTTCCTCTGAGGCAGTCATTATCAACACAGTTAGTAAAGGATGCACAACCGCTCACTTTAATCCAAGTCAAGACTAAATCTAAAATGACTTCAAAATTTCTTTACTATCAGCTAATAAGTACTACAATAATGCCACCTGTATTACCTTTCTTTCAACATGAATAATTCCATTCAGTTTAGCTTTTCTTCCAGGCCTTAGAAATTTACATCCTGAAAGGAAGAAAAGCATGTCTTACCTCCCGGGACTTGCTCCATGAAGATTTTAATGAAGCCATTTTCACTGAAGGAGCCCAGATACTGGACAATGTTTTTGTGCTTTAGATGCTTGTGCAAGGCAATTTCTTCATGCAGGGGCTGAGAGTATCTGGAAGACAGGCAAATGTCAGTATGCTAAGCGTCCAGCTAGGCTTTGGAGTATTCATTTAAGCAATGCACATTGAAAATGTCAGCTGAATTGTGCCCATAAATAAAACCAAATGACCATCTAAGCCTTAGACCATCTAAAGCCTTTATTTCTCATAAATTCTCGGACAATATAGCTGTGGCAGGACAAAGAAAAAAATTGTTAGATATTGTTTAAAGCACCTTGTATATATATATATATATTAACTCATCTTTTGATAACTAAATGTTCTATTAGGGATGCCCATTTTACAGACAAGAGAAGTAATTCATAGAGAGAATGACTACCTAGCATCATAAAGCTAGTGAACAGACATAAGACATGGGGACCAGACAGCATCCAAAAAGCCTACTGTCCATATGAGCACAGCATCCTTTCCTACTGGATTCATCGCCATAACTACTGTTCCAAGAGGTTCTTGTCCAGGAAGGCAAAAATTCCCAATGTCTTTAATGTTCATCCACAACTTCCCCAAAACCTATAAACTCTCTCTCTAGTAGAAACTACAAAACTATTTTATAATCTGATTTCTTTCAGTCCACCAACTCAAAACCCTTACTTTCTGAATCCACAAAGCCTAGCGTATCATAATTTTTTTTGCCTGAACAGCTGTAAATCACAGTCTAAAATTATGTGCTTATTCTATATGGCTATCAAATTCTGGAAGTGTTTCATATTCCTGGAATAGTACAGCATTTTTGATAGTTATATGAAGTACTGTAAATCTTTTAGATTCTGAAGAATTCCATGTAGTTTGTCAAATAATAAAATTTCAACAAATCAACTTGTAACAATTTAGTTGGCTTTCATTGGTAATTTTTGAGAGCATTTGGTCAAAATAGACAGGAGCTTTGCTGGATATGGCAGAATAGCTCGGGTTTAACACGGTAAAGCAGGGATGAGAAAACTGTATAGTGTAAAAGGCAACAGGCTGACTTTAGGTCATCATCTTTGCATCTGTTGTCAAATTGGAGAGAATTTCCTTATTCTGGCGGTTTGGGCTGGGCTCCTCTGATTGCATGCTGTAAATCTGCTTTTTCTTTTCTTTTCTTTTCTTTTCTTTTTTTTTTAATAAAAAAGAAAAACTGGCCCTTTTGGAAATTTGACTACCAACTCTCTCGATTTAAAGAAAGGTCAGTCTTACAAATACACTGATTAGGTTTGGGTGACATCAAACCTGAACATGAATGATTCTATTTTGAATTGATCTGTTATAATCTAGTAGAGGAAGTCCAAATCAACAGCCTACCATAAGATTTATTTAATAAACTAAGTATGTTAGGGTATCAGTACCCACAGACAGAGATTCAAAGGTAGTTCCTAAAACAAACATACCTTTCCCTCTCTCCCTCCCCCTCCCTCTCTCTCTCTCTCTCTCTCTCTCTCTCTCACACACACACATACACACACACAGCTTACACAATAGAGGCTACCAGTATAAAAGGCTTTAATTATACTATGGCATCTTAAATGCAAACTTGATACCTCACACATGTTTCCAGCATACTCTTAAAGAATGTTCAGATTTTTCAATGATGAATCCAACTAAACAGCCTGGAGCTTTTTAGAAGGGCAATAACACACAGTAAAATTCAGTATTGACTAAGGCTGCTTCCATGAAGCAGTGCAGGGTAAGGTCCAGATCAAGCATGAGCTTTATGAAGATCTAAATTCACTTAATTGAGATACATTTTAATAATGTCTTTGAGATAATTTTTTATAATAATTTAAATTTTTTAATAATACTTCTTAGAAGGTTGGCAAGAAACAAAGGAAAAACATTTATGTCTCAGACATATTACTCCCCCCCCTTTAGAATTGGTTACAGAAATTAAAAAGTAGATTATAAAGTGATCCCTTAACAGTATATCAGTTAGAGACAGCCAGAGCACTTTGATATGGTATGTGTTAATACAAGACCTATCAATATACAGTAGTACCAATTGCTAGGTAGTGAATGACCCTCAGCTGTGAAGATAAAAGTTACTTCTGGAGAAAAGAAAGACATTTAGAGACTAGTTCATGATTGCTCTTGACAGGCATGAATGACACATGCTGTCTCGTCCTATAGACTGAGAGGATTATAGGCTCATCAATGTGACATAAGCAACCAACTCACTTTATCATGAATCAAAGGCATCCTACCTCCTGATCCTCTATTGAAAATCAAATTGTAAGGGACTATACTTAAGATTTAAAGAAGCAAGCATCCAAGTCCCATTATTAAACCAAGGATAGTGGAAAACTTACAATAGTAATCAAGATTCCAGCTGAGCTAAGAGTAAATACATGGAGTAAGTAAATATGGAGAATGTCATAAACACCTAGTAGTTCTCAACAGTGTAAGTGCCAAGTTATACACTAAGATGAAATAAAAACCTTTCAGGTTAAGAAAGTGAACTACATTTGGAAAAATGGCATGAAATTGAAAAAAAGAAATGGTGTCATCAGATACTACATATACGTAGTCTGGAAAAAAAAATCTGTAAGTTTCTTTAGGTTCAATTCTCTACTGTTAATCACCTAGACTAGTGTTTCCCAGCATTATGTTGAGATGGGAGTCTCAATACATGCCCCAGGCTAGTTGGCCTCTAGCAGGGTCTTGTTGCTCCAGGCCCTCCTGATTGCTGGATTTCAGGTATGCACCACCACACCTATCCAGTTACCAACTTCAGTGCACATTTATCTCTCCTGGACAGCATCTTAAAGACTGCCCACATTCAGGAGGGCCCCTGGAACTTCCCAATGAGCTCGGCATCTTTAAAAGCTCCCCAGTCAACTGACATACAACAGCCAGACAAGGGATATCCCTAGAAATGAACAGCTCAGGGATATGTAGAATGCTAGAGGAGAAAATCGATCTGTGATTAGCAATCAGCTATGGATAGATTGTGAAAATGCTGTTAGATCCATAACCTCTCTCTTAAAATCAACTTTGACTCATTAGGAAAGTATTTTTAGAATTAGAACTGGAAGAAGACATAGAAAGGACCTGCTTAGTGATGGGTCTAGCACATGCTAAGCCAGTAGTTTTCACCCTTCCTAATTCTGTGACCCTTTAATACAGTTTCTCATGTTGTGGTGACCCCAACCATAAAATTATTTTCATTGCCACTTCATAACTGTAATTTTGCTACTGTTATGAATCACAATGTAAAATATCTGATATGCAAGATATCTGACATGAGACTCCTGTGAAAGGTTGCTGTGACCCTAGGGGCCACAAGCCAGAGGTTAAGAACAACTGTGCTAAGCTACTACCTTCGCATCGAGCTATAACTCCTAACAACCAGAAGACAGCATAACCGCTGCTATAATTCTTCTTTGTGGGTGGGGACTCAGAGCACTCCACTGCATCAGCCACACCCACCACCGTACTTTAGTAAATCTCTTTGGTGACCAACCATCTTTTCAAATACAATATCCAGATTCCTTCTAGGACATGTGGTTAGAGATACCTGTTTGCTATAACTTCATAGTAACACTGTTGTAAACTTTTTTGTGATGTCTTCGCACAGTTAACAAAAAGCTGCTCTGCACCTACTATTTAAGGGAAGGGCCCACCACACAGGAATTTTCAAACACGTATACTGACTGCATCAGTAAGAACAGGAGCTAAGGACATTTTGTTGTCAATATGCTTTGTGTGCATAGTGGCATTTGAATAAACCTAATGTACACGATTATTTTAAAAGTAGTTTTCTTCCAAGTGCATACTTAAATCCATCTGGGGAATGAAGAAGGAATATGGGTAAAGATTACTGTAGCAATAGGGTAGTGATAACTTATTTAACTTTTATATGTTTTGACCATGTTAACCTTGAGATGCCTGTAGATTTGCAAGTGGAGCTGGTACACAGATTTCCCAGGGAGTTCAGAGGAATATGTGACCTTATCATCACTGTCACTGGAGGGTGGTGAGGACGGCTGAAATCAGTTCATGATGGAGCCTGAATTAAATATGAGCATGGAAGGATAACACATGATCCAATTTTATCTTCCACGATTGTAGCAGTTGCTAACAGAAGACCTAAAATAAGCCATGAGCCAGAAATACAAGCTTGAGAGTGAAATCTCCAGCTGCAGACACGAAGCCTCAGGGAGTACCCCAGAGTGGAGAAAATCCTGCTCTCAGAGCTACTCGGTTCCCAGAATGGGTTTTTTCCTACAAGTGATTCCGTCTTCTGCAAGGCCCTGTTATGCATTGTTGGCATTGTTTCTTAGAATATCCCATCTGTCCCTCTCTTTTCTCTCTGGTGACCCATTAAGTTTATCTAGGCTGTACCTGTCCTAGGGCATCATCTGTTCCCATTTCTCTTCAGCTTTTTTTTTTTTTTCTCCTCTCTGCTTTTCAGTCTTGGAAGTTCCTATCAGCTTGTCCTCAGCTACATCCCACCCACTATGGAAGCATCTCAGGCACCTGTTGTCACGATGTTTCAGACTTCTAGTGGTTCTTGAGTTCTTTTGTAAAAATCCCGCCATAGAATCTTCTAGTACATCTGTCCCTGCACGCTGCTGTCAACTCTCTCAGTCAGAAGCCACAGCCTCTTAATCAGTTGTTTTTTTCTCTTCCTTCCTTTCTTTCTCTTTTCTCCTTTTCTTCCTCTTCCTTTTTAAATTTATTATGCATACAGTGTTCTGCCTGTGTGTATGTCTGCACACCAGAAGAAGGCACCAGATTTCATTACAGATAGTTGTGAGACACCAAGTGCTGGCTGAGAATTGAACTCAGGTCCTCTGGAAGAGCACAGGTGCTCGAACCTCAGCACCATCTCTCCAGCCCCCTTAATCAGTTGTTTTAAATTCCCAGCCCGCTAGCGCTAACTTGCCATATCAGGCTCTGGCTCTTCTATTTGCCAGTGTTCTTTGAATTATGCTTTCACCTTGTGGCACACCTCAAGATATTTTTAGAATGGTAAATTTAATGTTCTGGGCATTACACAGTAAAGAGACCTTTGCTGTGTAAAGTGGGGGACTGTGGTAAGGACACAGCTGAGATCAGGGGTTAAGAGTGCTTCCTAGTTTTGCGTCTGAGTCACTGAGGCTGTGTCCCTGGGCTGCTGGGCTGGATTCTACAGTGTTCTTTCTCCACATAGAGCATAGGCCCTGAAGAAAATAACAAAATCTTTTCACATATTTTGAAATAGTTCCCTTCCCTCTTCCTGCAACAAATACCATGGATTTCTCTTATATTCAAAATGAAGGTGTGGTAGGACTTGAGAAAGTAAAACTTACACAAGTGTGGGGTTGCCCATAAGGGGGATCCCTGAGATTCTTAACCCTCTGGATCCTCCACACTGAGCCTCCAGCAATTTCTTAGCCAGAGTTCAAGTTCTCTAGCCTACACTGGTCCCCATAGAGGTTATGCTCCAGCGAGCCCTGATGGTCTGAACCGGCCTCTCTATCTTTCTAGTTCAGAGAGCAGCTGCCATGTTCCCTGACGGAGCGTAAAAGGGTGGCTGCTTTCTCAATTTGTTCAGTGATCTGGTGGCGGGAGGAGTAAGACGTTGCAGCTCCCTACATGGCGGACTGGAAGATGGGACTGTGTGGCTTCCCCATCTGAACCACCTTGATCTGGCAAGACCCCATGCCCAGCCATTTCCTTCCCAGCTTCAATCTTTTCTCCCAGGGGCCCCTCAGCAAGTCTTGTAGGAATCACTAAATGAACAGAAAAACCTGAGATGCAATTATCACAATGGAGTTTCCAGTTTCCAGACAGTTCCAACAGTTAGACTATCATCCAGTATTTTCCACCACACCATGAAAAACCCCGAGCACTTTAGAATACAGCTTTGATTAGCAACAATGGCCATACCTGCTATCTCTCTCTGGGATTTCCTTAATAGCAATTCTGACCTGGTTACTCAGGTCTCGACCTGCGTAGACTATTCCGTAAGTGCCTTTTCCTAAGACGACTCTGTCACCATTTTCGTCATATTCGTAGTCATACTGTAAAAGGCGATGGGGGGGGCAGAAGATTGAAACATTAGTTCAAAGTGACATTTAAAAACATCATTTTAAAAATGTATTTGTTTCCGGCAGGGTCTTGTAGCCCAAGTTGATCCTGAATTTATGTCCTCCTGCATTTACTTCTCAACTGCTGGAATTTCAGGTTCTATCAGAAAATGCCAGGCCTTTTCACAAACACTTTCCTCATTGAAACAATGGCTTTACAGGTGAAATAACAAGATGGACTTCTTAAAGGACCAAGAAAAGCAGTATAATATAGATGCCTTGAAAGCAGAGAGAAGAACAGTTAGGGGGCGGAGGGATCATTATAGAAGAAGATTGGGGTTACCCATAAACAAAGTATAATGCTCTAATGATGAGATCGTCACAATCAATCCCACTACTTTGTATGCTAATTAAAATATGAGTAAGAATAGGAAAAGCTATTATTTTATATATATATTACATACACACACATATACACAACTCTTTCAGAATAAAAAAAAATAGACAGTGTCAACATAAGGCTGGTAGCATGCTCTTGTTTGATAGTGACATGTGGCCATGTAAGCTTCATGGTTGAGGGTGTGACAGTGCTGCTCTAGAAGCCCATGCACAGCCCTTCCTCCACTGGGTCTCGATTTTCACTGCCTGCCTGGCACTCCATCTGTTAATCTTGCCCCTGTTACAGAGCCTCGGATGCTGCTGAAGCACATCATATGTTGCCAGGACAGCAAAACCCCTGAAAGGGCTTGAGCAGGAGGTCTTAGTAGCTGGTGATGGAAAAATAAGGGTTATTTTTACTTCACAGTCAGCCTTCCAAGATGAGATATTGTTGTTTGTTTGGTGGATCAAAATGAGACAAAAAAAGAGAGGACTATAACCAAGAATGGAAATGGACTATGGGACAGAAGCAAGATTCAAAATCCCCCAAAGGATTCTAAAAATGAAAAATAGATTTTTTTTTTATCTTTTATGTAAAAGGCTCACAATCCTGAGCCCCTAAGAATCATGCATACTGGTCAACTATGAAAGCTGGATCAAAGTTAATGGAGACAGAGAACATTTCATAGAGGCCACCTCAGATCTGGAGGCGGTACATCAAAAGGTGTAACATGCAGAAAGGCAAGAATCAAGCCCTGGACAGGAGCTGCAGCATTTTAAGACCTTCCAGTGATAACTCTGTGTCACTGGAAGAACCTGGCAAGGGGTTAGGGACCGGAAAGAGAGAGCATAAGAACAAGGTCCCCTGGCTGTCTACAGCTGCCTGGAGTGCAGATCTAGCAACATTTTCTCCCTATGGAATAATCTATGCTGTCTGCATTAAAAAAAAGAAGATAATTTCTTATATATAAAAGCTACAAAAATAAATTAAATGAATTCATTTATTTTATATCCCAACTGCAGCTTCTCTCCTTCTTCTCCGTCCATTCCCTCCCCCACCCCCCTGCACCCCCTCCCCAATCCGCTACTCCTCTGTTTCTGTTCAGAAAGGGACAGGCATCACATGTATAACAAGAAAACATAGCATTATCAGGTTGCAGTAAGACTAAGCACCTCCCCTTGTATTAAGGCTGGGCAAGGCAACCCAGTATGAGGAATAGGTTCTCAAAAGCCAGCCAAAGAGCTGGGGGCCCTGCCCGCACTGTTCATAAAAGCCAGAAAATTTAAAAATAGATGTCAATAGGTCATTCATGAAGATGATTATGGTTGTGAATTTTTGTGTTCATTAAGAAAACACACAGTACAGCTCATAAACTTACAAAGAAAACTTGACAAATATAAGCAATAAGTTCTTAACAGAACTTTAAAAAATGCATATAGCTAACAGATAATTTTTGTTTGAGACAAGGTATTGCTATATTGCTCATGTTAGCTTTGGGCTCATAATTCCCCTGCCTCCACTTCTTGATTGTTGGGATAGATTATAGGCATGTACCACACTTGGCTAAGTCTAACAAACAAATTTGAAATAGAAACCCTAATGGCCCAGAAACTAAAAAATATTACATAAAGGTATACTCTGAGAAATTTAAAAATAAGAACAAAGCAGACTAGAGAGATTTGTAACAACAAAGTGCAACTTCTAATAAGTTGGCCTTAAATAGGAGATAAAAATAAATTCACATTCACATATGAGACAGAAAAATGATAAAATACTAAATAAAACACTAAGAGCAGAAAAGATTAAAAAGGGAAGCATGGAACCAGCGAGATGATTCAGTGGCCAAGGGTACTGAATGGCAAAGCCCAAATGACCCAAGTTCAGTCCCACATGGTGGGAGGAGAGAATTGACTCTAACGTTCTCTGATTTCCACTCCTGTGCAGCTGCCTGCATTCTTGGGTGTACACACTGTCCTGGCAGATTTTATGACAATCTGACACAACGATGTCATCTGAGAGGAGGCGACTTGAACTGAGAAAATGCTTCCAAAAGATCAGGCCGTACACAAGCCTGTAGAGTACTTTCTTAGTGATTAGTGATGGCACCAACCACAATGGGTTGGGTCTTTCCTGGGCTGGTGGTGCCGGGTTCTATAAGAGAGCAGCCATGGAGAACAAGCCAGTAAGCAGCAGCCCTCCATGGCCTCTCCATCAGCTCCTGCCTCCAGGCTCCAGCCCTGCTTGAGTTCCTGTTCTGACTTCCTTTAGGTCGTGGACTATGGCGTGGAAGTGTAAGCCAAATAAATCCTTCCCTCCTCAACTTGCTTTTGTTCATTGTGTTTCATCACAGAAATAGTAACTCTAACTACAACATATACATACTAAGTAAATACTAGGGGAAAAAAGGCAGGATGGTGCACGTCTCCAGTCCTAAGCTTGGGGAGGGGGGATAGATCAGATGTTCAAGACCATCCTCAGAAACACAGGGTTCAAAGGCCATCCTGAGCTACATGAGATCTTGTCTCAAATAAACAAAGGCAAAAATTAAAAGGACAAGTGACCAGCACAAGATGGTAGTAAGACTCTGGGGACCCAACAGGCCATGCTGGTATCAACTCTAGGTTGTTTCCAACATGTTTTAAAGCCCTAGTTGAAGACAGTTGGGTCATATCTCTTAGACAAACCACTCTGAATGGGAGTGAACAGAGCATCATCACAGATGATGATGTCTCTCTTAGGACATAGGCCCAATTCTGGAAAGAAGGTATCTGTTCTCTTGATAGCAGTGTTGAACATCCGTTATGAGGTACCAGAGCTACATGAGAGAGATTTCCTATGCTAGGAATGAATGTCCAATATAGAGATGAAAGATAATCTTTCTAAATGATCAGGGAGATTTGCCTGAGAGAACAGGAATATGAGGGTGCGGTGGGGCATTTGACAAGCAGCAGGAAGCATCTAGCAATCTGCCCAGACTTGGAACATGAAACAGGGATATAGTAAACCTAGTTCAATACCGCCCCTGAGGAGTTCAAGTCACACACTCAATTCCTGTGGTCTAGAACCTGGCAATGCTATGTCCCACCAACAAAGACCACTAACAAAGATGCTTAACACTGCCATTGTCCCTCTCAGAGAAACAAACCTACATGCTAGTCTGAGACTCACCAACATCTCATATTCTTATAGTTGCTTCAAAACTTAAAGAAAAAGATGCTGAAATTGCTGACCCCCTGAAGCTGGTATGATTACCATTAGTTTCCACATGACCAGAAGCTTCTCTGTAATGGAAATGTCAGAGCTGTGGCTTAAAGACAGATCTTCAGCATCAAGCTTTTGCTTTCTTTCCACTACCCATGTGTGGTGGTTTCAATGAGAATGGCTTCCACAGGCTCATACATTTGCATACTTGTTTCTAGTTGGTGACCTGTTTAGGAATGATTATGAGGTGTGGCCTTGTTAGAGGTAGTGTATCATAGAGGGGTAGACTAAGATTTCAAAAGCCCATACAAAGCCCAGTCTCTCTCTCTCTGCCTGAAAATGGGATGTAAATCTCCAGCACCAAGCAGGACTGCTTCTTCCCACCATGATGATCATGGAGTAACCCTTTAACCTGTAAGCAAGCCCCTGATTAAATGTTGTTTTATAAGATATGCCTTTGTTACGGTGTCTCTTCACAGCAATAGAACAGGGTCTAGGACACTACGCTACAGGGAGCCCTATTTTTAAGCTCATATAGTTTAAAAATGAGTGTAACATTTGTTTTCCACTCCAGCATCATAGCGATGTTCGAGGGTATTATATGCTTCTGCTTACCATCCCTCACTTTTTGAAGCACAAGTCTGGTGACTTTGACCTTTCAGACTGCAATCTTTCTCTCTCTTACTCCCTACATCAAAGCCATTGACATATACGATGAGGTTTCCTCTGTACAGAGTCACAGTGCCAGGACACATCTTTGTCCTGACACTGGTGCCTCAGGACAAGCCTTAAAGTCTCCATTAATCCCCTCCATCCGTGTTGCTTTCTTCTCTAATAAGTTTTCCCTAGGAAGATGACCCTGAACTTTGAAACATCCGAAGATCCAAAGTGACCTTCCATGTTAGAATGGACAGCTCTGCTTTCTTGGCTCCTGGCTGTTTTCAGTGTGGACTGAAAGCTGGAGCATCCTTCAGGCCACCAACTACTTATTTTCTGCTTTTTCTCCTCAATCTCTTCCACTGGGGATGACTCCAGAAATGGCTTTTCCCACCTACAAAATTCTACCCTGAGCTGCGGGCACAAGCTGCTCAACCGTTCATTGACGTCGTAAGATGGCCCGATATGCTTCCAAGGTTTTCTGTTCTCTCTTTGGTTATTGTTATCACCGTTTTGTTAGAGACTGAACCCTAGGTGGGGTGCATGCCAGGTAAGCACTGTACTCACAGAGCTACTCTGTGAACCCTCTGCTCCCTTCCATTGGCTTTGTCTTGCCCACTTGTTGGCATCCTCATTGGTCATCTTAGAGAGTTCCTTGGCCAGCAATGGGCACTCAGGAATTAAGTTAGGATATCCTGAGAACTTTGAAAGCAGGTGACAACTCATTTGGAACCAGTGTTAGGTTGGAGGGTAGAAACAAGAGGGTCAGAAGTTCAAGATCAGCCTTGACTATAATTTAAGGCCAGCTTGGATTGTGAGACCTTGTCTGAAAAAAAAAAAAAAAGATTCCATATCAGTTTAGTTTTGGTTGCAAGTGTATTCGCCACAGGGATACTGATTTAACCTAGTGACAAACATATATGTTGATGGGAGCTAGTTGACTTTCAGTTTCTCTCAGGAACCTAAGCATCCAATGACTACTTTTGTTAAAATGTGCTCATTTAAAAAAAAATCATAAATAAAAATCGTATCTTGAAATAAAAACAGTCTGTTAAAATAAACCACCTCAATGGCAATTGCTGCTTTGATGCTTCATTTCTTATTTGTCTATTCTTACGAAATAAAGACATAAATCATAAAGGCAATTCTGAGAGGGCACTGAGATGAGAAGCAGGCTGTTCTGTATGGACAGGGAATTATCTATGTGATGGACAGAACAGTGAGCACAGAACAGGGGCTGAGGACCCATCAGGCCAAGGAGATGTCAGTTACTTAATGACAACACTGCACATCCATTGTAAGTGCTAAGAGCTATATTAGACAATACTCCTATGCTATGTGCTGCATCTAGGGATGAAGGATGCCTGCCTGAGAGAAGGGATGGGATGTGAGGGTGGGGGACCTGCAACAAACAGCAGGGTTAATCTAAGCAACTTATTATATGATAGATACAAGAAAAAGAAGAAGTGGGTGGAAAAAGAGGGGAGGTCTTTCAAAGGCAGGATTCTACTGCTTATAAATTTTGTCTTCTATTTCTATGGCGATAGGTTAGCAAGTCAGGTTGTTGCTAAGGGAGATAGCAGTTGCATTTCAAAGCAATGGTGGGAACACATGTAGGATCATTCTTTTTTGCTTGACTGTCTAGAACAATCTAACCTGTGATGGGAAGAGAGCTGGCATTGAGGATGTGAGCGACAAGAACAGACAGCAGATCAGTGATTCCCTCAGTCCTGGCACAGGCAAGAGACCGACAGAGAAAGAACCACTTTTTAAAGCCCACACACTTTCCTCTGGAACTTCATCATATCTTATAAGCAGTCACTTCATGGATCTAAAAAGCTATCAGTATTAGGCCTATACTGTCTCCTTAAAAAAAAATGTAAACCTACATTAATAATCACCAATAGCATCAACGGAATGTGAAGTACAGTTCTGTTGATATCCTGTATAACAGTTCTGGCCTCTCTCAGCTACTCACTCATTTACAACGATGTAAGGAACAAAACTCAGGGCTTCTCACATGTCAGTGCCTTCCCATGAGCTACACTCTCAACCCAAGAAGCTATTCTTGAAGAAACTTCCTTTTCTCCCCATGTAAGCCTTTGCACCCTGCCCTCACACCTTCTCACCCCCAAGTCCTTTGCTTTCTTCCCCCCTTAACACGGAGCACTGTCATACTGTATATTATATTCATTTATCATCTTGTCTCTTTCTCCTATTCGCTGGCTTAATGACAGCAGGGATCTATTTCTGTTTCAGTCTCTGCTGAATCCCTGGAATCGACTACCTAGCCGGTGATCAAAATTTTCCGACAGGATTCATGGGATCCACTTGGTCCTGACAATGGAGATTATCTTAGATTGAAAATATCGAAGTAAAGAGCAGCCATGGAACTGAAGGTGGGCGGACTTTTGTTGACATAGCAAACCACCTTTAAAAACAGCTGTTACAGCTTCCTGCCAAAGGAGATAGAGCAGTCCCATGTACAGGAGAAAATGCATGTACAAAACTGTCCAGACTTTCAGAGCTTTTCACTGTGCTCTTTCCCTTGAAGTCCTAACCTTCCTTCTAAGTTGTACATCATCAATCAACTCTAGATGTCTAGACAGTCACTTCTGGGTATGTTACTTGTCTTTCATTGATGACACTAAATCTTTGTGTCTCTCCCGTTACCTTGCCTTTTGTTAGCTAATGTGCAGGCCCCCAGGTACAGAGTCTAAATTGTCTGAGGTAAAAGATCAACAGAATAAATAAACAGCCAGCAGATGTTAATTCTTACACTGCATCTCAATAATACTTTAAGGGATAGTTTTTTTTTTTTTTTCCAGATACCAAACTGTACATTCACATGTCAGACAGGCACAAAAATAGAAATGAGATCTTATAGGAAACAAACCAGTCTGTCACTTGGTCACTCCAAATCAATTCAAAGCCTCTGTTTACAAGTGTTTGTGAGGCAAGGTAACAAAGAGGAAATGGTAAGGTCTTTTATTACCTTACAGGTGTCTGAGTCAAAGGAAAGTATTCTTTCACAGAGCTTGACCCCCTTCCACCCCACAAGGGGTCAACTTTCTCTTCATGTTCACTGGCAACAATGGAGATAGACATTCACAGAGCATGCTGTTCTGATGCCTCAGTCCTGTGCCAGATGAGAAAGAGAAGCACAAAGATATGTGTGTGTGTGTGTGTGTGTGTGTGTGAGAGAGAGAGAGAGAGAGAGAGAGAGAGAGAGTCAGTCCTGTGTTAGCACTTAACAGTCCAGGGTTTCTTGCTCAGTAATAAATAATACAGTGGGCAAAGTCAGGGCAGGAAACAGATAAAAAACACAATGGAAACAAAGTGAAGTGACAAGTGGGAAAAGTTAAAATAATTTTAAAAGAAATGCCAGAAAAATATGGTTACCAAGTGTAACAGCTGCAATACTTGTCACGTCCAGCCACTGAGAATCATGGGACAAGAAAGGATGCTAGACTTCAGGGTGGACAGAGACGCTATGTAAGCGGGAGTTAGAGACACTACATGATACGGAGACTTTCTCATTGTGTTTGAAGATTAAATTATCCCTGTAGGCTTATATATCTGAATATTTGGTCCCTGGCCCATAGGACTGTTCTTGCAAGATTGTGGAACCTTCAGTAACTTTGCTAGAGGAAGTAGTCAGCGCAGCAGGACTTAAGGTTTGGTTGCCCATCACCACTTCCTGCCTACACTCTGCCTGGTGTTCCCACTGCCTTGTCTTCCTTATCATGATGGGCTGCATCCCTACAACGCCTTCTCTTGAGTTGCTTCTTCTCAAGTGTTTGAGCACAACAGCAAGAAACTCAACAAATGTACTCCTTATACAAAGAGCAGCCAAAAAGTGTTTATCTTGGAGAGCTGATGTGAGAATGTCTGCCTCTTGTTACAGAGAACCCCAAGATTAACTGGAGGTCTCTGATGATGACATGAGTAAAGGCAGAGAGGGAGGTAAATGGCTGGAGCTGGGCTTATCTTGGGTATCTGGGCTAGATTATGGAACAGGTGCTCTCATTCTTTTTTTTTTTTTTTAAACTTTATTTATTTATTTGCCTTGGTGTTTGCCTGGAACTGGAACTACAGACAGTTGTTAGCTGCCATGTGGGTGCTGGGAATCGAACCCGGGTCCTCTGGAAGAGCAGATGGTGCTCTTAACCGCTGAGCCATCTCTCCAGCCCCGGTGCTCTCATTCTACAGGGATGAATTAGAAGGTAAGAAGCACAACTGATTACTAGAACCATAATGGCCAGCTATACTCAACTCCCTGAAGTCTTCACTGTAAATCAACACACTAAATTACTTAGAATATGGGTTCATGGGCTGGAGAGGTGACTCAGAGGTTAAGAGCACTGGCTGTTCTTCCAGGGGTCTCGAGTTCAATTCCCAGCAACAACATGGTGGCTCACAACCATCTATAATGAGATCTGGTACCCTCTTCTGTACACTGTATACATAATAAATAAAATAAATATTATTTAAAAAGAAGAATATAGACTTATAACACTTCCATAAGATATACAGCCTCGAGTCAAAATGCATGGCCCTGAATCAAAAGGCTGTATAAAGACAAAAAGGTCCTGTGAGACATGATATCATGCTATCTTTGAAACAACCTTTCACATTAGTACAGTTTGTATGAATCTGGCCAATTATTTCAAAAATTAAAAGCTGAGAAAAGACAGTCAAGATTTTCTTGTTCAATTCTAAGGTATAGAATTATCTTAGACAAGCAGAGGTATAATACTGAATACTGGCAAAATTACAGCCAGAACCCAGGGCTCTTCTCTCTAGTTCAGAGATCTCACAGGACTAGATTTGACTCTCTGAACAGGTGAGATGGTCATGAGCCAAGAGGCTGTACCCATCCTACCATTTGTTATTGAAACCAGAAAGAGTCTAACTCTAGCTTCTAAGACGTTTTTCAAATGCCAGAAAATCTGGGGTTGGCTATGAACTCATGGAACCACATTAACATTATCTTCTGAATGTTCACAACATCCTAAGTGAAGAAAAAAAACATTAAGTAACATCTCCTGCTCAGCCATCTTTTCCAACATTTTCTGTATGTTGGGCTAATGTACCCAAAGGCTTCATGAATAATTGTATTCCAGTTGAAGTAAAGACAAAATAATTGTTGTGCATACACATCTCAACCATTATTTAAAGATGATCCCTAGTAAAATCCCTCTTAGACAGGATAGAGGTAGAGAAACAAGAATTGTTTTTGGTTTTTCATACATGGTCTGAAGTTTGAAGTGTGACATTTGAAATCTGTAGTCAGGAAGTGAAGAAATTTATTTTAATAAGGTAGCCTGCTAGTAAAACAATTTAAACAGGAAATGATGAAAATATTTAAGAAACATCATCAAATATATATTGGAAGGTTATTGACAAAACAGAAATGTAAATTAAGGCTCAATGATATGTAGCCATGGCCATGAAAGAAGACTGAGAGGAAGAAGCAGGTGGACCTCACCATCCTTCAGCCCAGATACCGACTGTAACTATTCATGGATGCTATGCCAATGGAATAACTATGACAGAATGAGGCACAATGGCAAACTGAGTCCAAACTCTTAAAACAAAAGATGCTTGAATTCCTGAGCAAGGCTGTAAAGCCCACTGACAATATCATAGAAATCATTCTCTGTGACAGAATTTAAATTATTCTGATGAGACTCAAGGGGCAGACCTAGAAGAGTGTTTTCTAAAACAAAAGCTTGGTATGCCCATGCTTAGTGGAGAAGGGTGTGCTGGGAGAGTTGTGATGAGTCAGAGCATCTTCATACATGTATGCTAGTTTTTGAGAGGTCACCTGGTTTAGCAGAACCCCCTAGATGTTCCTAGGAAGAAACGTTAGTAGTTCCCTTCTTATTGAATTGGTTGTAGTGCTTCGGATAGACTTGCCCAGTCAGAAAGAGCCTCTCATAACACCCACCCCATATGCTACTACTGATTAGAGTTCTTTGCAATGTAATCTACTTCCCTTTCACAGGAGAATAAGGAAGACACATGAAACACAAATCTATGGCGATTAAACCTGTGCCAGGTGGTGAATATACTGAAATTAGCTCCTACTTTCAAACTGTTAGTTCAATCAATCACAAATCAACCTTGCTGAACTACGGTTACCATAGCCTGGCTACAAGACACACATATTTTTGTTGAAATGTATTTTAGTTCTTCAAAGGAAAAAGCTAAATAAAAAATAGATGTTGCTGATTTAAAAAAAGAAATAAAAGCTGGCAACATGTGTCAATAAATTTTTTTTATCATTTTTTCTGTCTAATTCCTTCATATTATTTTAGTGATCATTCTCATTATTTTTACCCTGACAATTGCATTAAATAAGAGCAAATCTAACACAAATAAAACAAATGCTAAGGGTCAAAAGAACACCAAAATAGCAGTTGAGAGACCTAGTTCCAATACAATCCTTTGAACCAAAAATATAAAAGAACACTGAAATAAAGTTAAGGGACCCAGTTCCAATATAATCCTTTGTTCCAAAAATATAAAAGTACAGATTGTAAAAAACATACAAATAAGTATCATTATCTATTATTCTATGACCAGCAGGCTAATACATGGAAAATTATTTTTTTCCAGATCTGACCTACATCTTTTTATAGCTTTAAGAGGTACTGGGCTTTTGTACCAATATAAAATTCATATAACCATTAGATAATCACAGAATCTAACCATAGATTGCATTAACAGCTAGTGTGCTGTGGGTCTATGCTCTTGTACACGGTCAATATTTGCCACTATAAATATCGGTTTAAAACACTAATTGGTCAAGTAGCTAGAGAGGAAGTGGAGGTGGGGCAAGCATAGTAGGAGAAGTCTGGGAAGAGGAAAAGCAGAGGAGAGACACCAGCAGATGCAGAGGAAGTAAGATGTGAATGCTGCTCTGAGAAAATGTACCAAGTCACATGGCTAGCCATGGGTTAGTTTAAGAGTTAGCAAGTAATAAGCTTGAGCTCTAGACCAAACAACACGTAATTAATATAAGACTTTGTGTGATTATTTGGAGTCCAGACCTCAGGGCTAGGCAGAGCCAGACACTTCATACTATCTTAGTGTAGTAAAATTTTCTTTCAACTGTTACTCTACTGAGTAACAGGTTTTTTTGTTTGTTTTTGTTTTTTTGTTTGTTTTAGTTCAGTGAATGGGATGAAATTATCAAAATGATCTTAAAAGTATATATACATTGATCATGGGTTTTAGTTTATAGTTTTTTCTTGTTATTTTTTTATCCAATTCTACTTTAATGTTAACATGTAAATTTCAAGATGGAGGGAATGTCATAAACCTGTAATCTCAGCACTTGGGAGGAAGAGTCCAAGGGATCTGGAATTCAAGGCAGCCTTGGCTACACTGTGAGTTCAAGGCTGAACTCATATCGAAAGTGACGAGATTTTATCATCTGGAATCTTCAGTGAGTGTTTTTGTTAGATCTGAACATAGCCAAGGGAAGACTAGCAAAAAAGAAGTAAAGGCTCCGTGGTCCACACATTGAGGTCTGTTAACTCCTTCATGGCCAAGGTGTAGTCAGTCACTATCAGGAAAGTAAAATATGACAGCTCAGTTCTGCTGAGAAGGAAGTGACTAGCATTTGCTTCAAAGCTATTTTAAAGCTTCATTATTATTATTATTATTATTTATGTGTCTATGAGTGTTTCTGTATGAGTGAATGCCACATAAGTGTCAGTGTCTGCAGAAGTCAGAGCATGGCTGGGCATCCCCTGCATCTGGAGTTACTGGAAATTGTGAGCTGTTGGACATGGTGCTGGGTGGGAACTGAACACAGGTCCTCTGGAAGAGCAGAATGTCTCTGAATTACTAGGCCATATTTCTACTCCTCTTAGTAAGAGAAAATTTAGATTCTGATTGAGCGCCTCCATGTTTCACTTCGTCACTCATTGTTGAACCTCATGCCATTCCCATCCTTCTTGAAGGGAGCTTTCAATTGCTCATTTGTAAAATGCATGTTCATTCCAGACATTACCTCCAAAGAGTCACCCTCACAGTCTCCATCCTCTGTGCCTCTGCCCTTCTCTTCGGTGATGGTATTCACCATTTCGAAAAACCTACAATGAGAGTTGAAGTTCATGTTAAATGTACATGCTTCTTCACTTGGCTCAATATGCCTCTTATAGGTTGACAATATCTCAGGAGGAAAATTCATGCCTCCAGCATGCTCGGAACTTACATATCAGACAATGGAACGGGGCAGTCATGGAACACAAGCCCTGTTTATAAAGAATTACCCGATATCTCATAAATCTTAGTGAACACAATACCTGTATCTAATTGGCAGCCCAGCACAGATCAGGGTGTTGGTTGATCATCCTGCTGAGGAGCAATGGGAAGTGGGGTTGTCCCACAGGGCTAGCCCTGGATGGTCTCTGGTGAATGAATATCACACTCTTAGCTCTCAAGGGGAAAGACTCCCAGTCCAACCATTGTAAGTAAATAGATCCAAATAGACTTCAGAGAAAAATCGAGAGCCAAGAGCTTTAGGCAAATAAAGCATCAGGATCAGTCTGTGTGTTTTGGGACTGTGGGGGCGGGTAAAGGTGGAAATGAAGAAAGATCTCAGATTGCTAGAATTTTTGTAGAATTTCTGATGGCAGTTAGTAGTAAATTAACAAGGACCTAGGACATGGAGACTAGATACAGTCACAGAAATGCTGAGAATGTGGACTTGGCTATTAGATCAAGGTTACTGGTTTCTATGTGACCTCAGGCAAACTCTTCCACGTTTCTGGGTGTTTGACTATAAATCAGGGGATATACCTACTTCACTGGCTTGGAAGATACTTAGAGCAATACTTGTAAAGTGCATACACAGAACACTGCATTCATAAACATTAATGTTACTTTGCTGGTGCTGTTCTGGATATTCCAGAATGTCCAGTATATGTAAATTTCATCTCTCCTACTATATCTTCTGCTGAGCAACTTCAATATTACACATGCAGATCCTATAAACACAGTCTGAAACATGGATGTGAACTAGGCAGACTAGCTTATATATGCTTTGGTGACAGAGACGCTTCTGTTTTTTCTTTTTTGTTTGTTTGTTTCAAAGACAGGGTTTGTCTGTGTAGCCCTGCTGTCCTGGAACTAGCCCAGGCTGGCTTCAAACTCAGAGATTTGCCTACCTCTGCCTCCGGAGTTCTGGGATTAAGGTGTGAACCATGACTGCCGAGTGAGTCGCCTCACTTTTGGTAACATTTTAAAATGCCTGTTCAGTTTTATTTCAGAGCCAAGCAATGTAAGTGAGAAATAAATTTGTCCCCTGCTCTCTACGTAAAGTTGATGTCAGTGGCTCACACATGAATTAAGGGATACACTGTATATACAGGCTGCTGGCTTCACAGGCAGGGCATGCTATATGTAAGGCTAAGTACATGGGCAGAGCATGCTATCATGTGATGAGTTTACTACACAACTCAGAAACTTTCTGTACTTCATTTTATCTGTCCATCCATTCATGCATCTACCCATTCAACAAATACTCATTGAATATCTAGGGCCAAGAATTGGTCTGCCTCATGGAAACCAATGAGTGAAAGCTATTTTGGAGTCTGCACCCTACTTACAGAGTTCACTTGTGCCTAATTTCTTTTATTACTGAAAACATTTTTCTCATAAAATATATTTTGATCATGCTTTCTCCATTTCCCATTCTTTATAGTCATTCCCTCTGCACATATTTTTTTTTTTGGAGGAAAATGACATGAAAACAATAACAAAATCCCATGACTGATTGGAACAAGAGTAAATGCTGAGTAAGATTAAACATTAAAAACAAAAAGAGTTACAAACAAAAGTAAGGTTGATTAAGAGGTGAAAGAAAGCAGAACTTTTAAAAATGGCTTTACAGTTAAATATTAAGACCCAAGAACCTGAGATGAAGACATACATCAGCCTTTAATGGAGAAAATTTCAGTATGACAGAATTTAACACAGTGGGACAGCAGTCCACTGTATACACCGGGAGCGTGGGTTCAAATTCATATGAGCCTGGGTCAAGTCCCCATTATAATCCTTATTTGTTATATGATTTTTTAAGATAGTTACTTCTCAAAAAATTCTATTTATTTTTCTTCCTTTAAGAAGATGGTAATCATACCTATCTAATAGGATTTCACTAAGATTAAAACTGATACTATGCTAGGGATGTTCATCAAGATAAAAGCAAATTGCTGTCTACTGAATTAGCCTATCAGTCATTTATTGGCAATTATTTGAAAAAAGAATAACCCTCAATAAAATTTAAGTTCAGACTGACTGGCTTTTGTCTACATTTTAGCTTTTAAGTAGCCATTTACTTCTCTCTACCTTATTGCCCAGCACTATGTTCTAACATGAAATCTTTACCTAAAAGAAATATACCAGGGAGAATAGTTCATAAATTTTTGGGTTATCGCTTTTACTGGTATAGATCAAACCCTAGTCTATATGCCCTCAACAGAATCCAGTATAATTAGCTTGGAGTGGGGCTCGGGTACTTATTTCATGTTTACCAGGTACTTATTTCATGCTTACCAGGTAGCTGTGCTAGGAGGTAGGGTTAAGAGTGTCCATTGCAGACAGCAGTGAGTTTGTGCTAAATAATCTGTTCATGGAAAATTTGGTGCTCATCTATAATAAGTAAGCATTTAAAAAAATGAAGTGTGGTATTAAACAATTAACCAGTACACCATGGCCAATGTTTTATTTGTGAAAAACACACTGTGACTAAGCAAAAGCCTGATTTGTTAAACAGAAATCCTAGATCCAATATCACACACTTACAAAGCCACACCAAAAATGAAGTGGATGCACAACCGCCTCACCATCAATTTTTCACAGAAGCCTGATGTTTAGTTTTACATGAAAATAGTGATCAAGTGAAAACAGCCCCTTCCACACAGAATGACAAATACGTACTTTTTACAGTGAAGTTCTGTGCAGAAGTAGATTTGGAAATCATCAGAATTGTGAAGTACGTAGAGAAAACAGCATCGCTCTTCAAATTTGGAGATACTGAAACAAACATACAAAACTCCACTTTATTCAGACAAATACCAGAACTTCCACAGATCTTTATTGAAAAATAAAAATTAATATTTTTTTACCCAACCCTGCTATGGCATCACTGTCATTTATAACAATAAGTTATAAATAAAATTTTTAAGACCGATATTCCCCATACCGTAACACTAAAATTATGTATTATTCCCATTTATCTTTGCAGTACAGAGCTGCTCTGGGGTACTGAAAATACATTTAAGCCACACATTGGGTTTGACATGGAAATGAATCAGAGCTAGAAAGTACAGGCAGTAGAGTCACTGCCTTAGCTGTAGATATTTTAAAGAAGCGGAGCAATGTGGACCAACACTTAGGATCAACATAGCAAAAGCCTCAAGGCAGTGGTTCTCAACCTGTGGGCTGTGACCCCTTTGAATAACTTGTTCACAGGAATTGCCTTAGACCATTGGAAAACACAGGTATGTGCATTACAATTCATAACAGTAACAAAATTACACTTACGTAGTAGCTATGAAATGATTTTATGTGGTTGGGTCACCACAACATAAGAAACTGTATTAAAGAGTTGCAGCATTAGGAAGGTTGGGAAACCCTCTTTAGAGCAATGTGAACCATTTTGAGTTGATGTTAGGGCATGCTGGTTTATGCCAAGAGTTAGCCAATGTTGTCTATGTTGTCTATAATGGGCCAGATAGTAAAATATTTTAGGCCGAATTACTCAGTTCTGCTATTGGAGCACAGAGGCCTTAGAAAACAAAGCAGACTGTGGCTGTTGTCTAGCAAAATTTTATTAATAAAAAAGCAAAGGTCCCCTTTTGGTCCATGAGCATAATTTATCAGGTCATATCATCATTTTTGCACCTGCTATGTCTTCATTGTGGAGTGCACAGCCTCATTTGCTTTTAGAGAATGGTCTTCCTATGTGCCTTAGGATGGCATTAAGCTCCCCACAAAGCCCAGACTGACTGTGAACTTGAGATTCACTTGCCCTAGGCTAGTGAATACAAGAATCACAGGCACAGGCCAGCATGCCCAGATTTTATATTTTCAATCTTTTAAAACTGATTTTAGTTGTTTTCTAAGGCTCAGATGAGACCCTTTCCCCTTCTAGCTTTCCTGTTTCTACTCCAGACAGAAGGACTCCTCCTGTGTCTCGTCTCTGAATGTATTTCTAGCATGTCATTGCTCATCTCACGTCACACGGCCATCGGTTGTTAGATGCTCGTTAACCCTTCCCACTTGACTGTGAATTATTCAAGAGACTTTGCCACTTTCTCATCTTTAGCAGGATTTAATATGGCACACAGCTAGGGCAGAATAAATGCCATGAGCTTGAGTTGGTCGCATTCTGAGGTGACGCAAGGCACACTGCTGACCTATTTGGAATGCTTCTTAGTTTTTCATCCTTTCTTTATAGAGGAGGAAGCCAGGAAAAGCTGGCTGCCTTTGAAGTCACAGACTAGAACTCAAGTTTCCCAACATGTAAGCCAGCAATCACCAGATGGAGGCATTCTATATACATGTCATGAGTCACAAGACCTGTCAGGAAAGAGCTGCCAGGCCTAATTAATAAGAGCTAAATCATTGTAAAACAGATCCGATGAGGTGAAATGCATAGGTACTCTACTAAATGGATTGCCCAAAAAAGCAGCAATAAATAAAGAGTACCTTGCTAATGAGTGGCTTAAGGATTAAATATTAAGAGTGCAAAGCTTTATTTGAGAAGGTATTGATTGGACAGTCATGAGTCAGACTCATAATCTTGCTTGTTTCTATTCAGATCATTCATGAGGTAACAGGTAGTTGTTCTACCAAGCAAACTAAAATTATCGGTGACTCACTGTTCTACCAGTTCATGCTCTAACAAAACCAATTACTGTTATTGCAAAAGCAGCAGGATGTTGCACAACTAGCCTGCAGAAGTCTGTTGTCTCCCGTTCCCATTATGTGGGGGGATAAACAGTAGTAAACAGAATTTGGTTTGAAAGTTGAATGAATTGGTGTGGTATAGGCTCCTAACATGAAGTTCTGAACACTTAATGGCTGACACCTGATTCTGACCCCTGACCTTACTTCTAATTCAGGAGAGAGCTTTTTTTTTTTTTTTTTTTTTCCTTCCTGGAGCCACTGGCATTATGACAAGGTTTTAGAACTGAACTGAAATTTGTCACTGTGACCTCACAAACACAATTGCATCAACAGTGACCTTGGGGAAAAATTTCATGAATTCCCTATTCATATGCCATCATTAATACTAGATCCAGGGTATAGTCTGGGAGATGTCCTGCAGTCCTCTTAGTAACTGAAACGACAGAATGCCATCTTAAAACCTTCATCAAAAAGTCATCTATCACAGGAGGACCTCCACACGGCTCCTTTTTAACCACATGTGGATTCCAGGCTACAGTTTATATTTACCCTGGAGTCATGAACATGGGATCAGTTCAAAGATCCATGATGGTGAGGTGCTCCTTACAGCAGAAGTAGAGAAGCCAGTGGCTGAGTCTTTTCAACAAAAAAAGGACCTCTTAAATGTTTTCCCGATTTAAGTTATAATTTAGAGTCCTATCCAGGCTGTGAATATGTCAGAACGTACCTTACTCCTCTGATAGAAGATGCACTGAAATTCCACTCATGTATACCTTTCTGGAACACAGGAGAAAAAGAGCAATTACAAAAAAAATAGTAAGTTGTCCACATGGAAAATAACATCATAGAATAATTTTTTCTATTATTTTTAATAACAGTCACTTTTCCCGATGTCTAATTCTTCATGAATAAATTACCTTATGGAGCTTGCATTTCATTCTGAGCCCACAAGGGGGATATGTACTTAATAGTTCCTTTACTTCAAGACAACAGCTTTCAAAAAACCTGGAAGTTATTGTCATTACATTTAAACCTTAATTTTAGTCATAGCTATTAAGCTTAATTTTAACTAAAACCCCAAACAAAGCAAAACAACAAAAACAGTGACCAAGGTTATTAGATTGCTGTAGTCAGTGACAACTTTTTTTCTTTATGTCAATTATTTTCCATGTATTTGTGTGTTTGAGTCCACATGTGTGGGGTTTACAAGCACATATATGCAAATGCATGTGGAGACCTGAGGACAACCTCATATGTTTTTCTGGGGTCATTCACCTGATGATTTCCTCATGGGCCTAGAACTTGTCACTTGAGTCCCAGAGATCTGCCTGTTCCACCCTCCCCTGGTCTGGGAGTATAGTCACACACCATCACCCCTGGCTTTTTCGATGTTGGAGAGGAGCTCAGTTCTTATGTTTGTGTAGGACACTACACTGACTGAGCTAGCTCCCCAGACTGAGCAAAAACCAAACCAAACTAAAATCAAAACCAAAACCAAAACTAAAACCCAAACACAATTGATTTGTGTTTGTTTGTCTCTGTAAGGCTTTAAAAAATAATTATTTTAGAATTATCTTTTCCTTTTTGGATTTGAAAGAGGAAACATATTCTGTAGCCCATTCTGGCCATGAACTTGCCATATCTCCTTGAGCACCAGGATTCCAGAAGTGTACTACCACAGTAAGCTTGGAGTTAACTTTAAGTAAAATTTTCAACTAAATTAGTAACTGATGTGTTTTTTTTTTTGTTTCTTCCAGAAGTTAATGTGTATATGTGTAGGCCTGCGTGTGTCAGAGTGTATATGCAGGTACAGAAGTGTCTATTATAATTCTAAGGGATTATTACCTAATTCATGCAAAGCTTAATATGCTAATATGTTTGAACATAAAAACTGGGTTATTATGTGATAGGTAGATATGAATGATTCACAGAGTCCATATTTAAAGAAATTGAAAACTCATCTCTTAATTATGACTAAACATATAATAATAATTATCAGATAATTGTCCTTAGATTATTTTCCTTACACCAATGTTTAGAAATCTCAGCATCTCCTGAACTGACATATTGGGATGCAGTGAAAAGGAGATTCTTGTACCTAAGCCTACCGAATGCCTGACTGGTATGGGACCTACATGCTAGGTTAAGATGGCCATGCCCTTTACCCTGGCTTTCAATAATTCCTTTTAGTAAAGGCTAACTCCAGGGTCCATACCCTAACCACTCATGATTAAAGAAGGTGCGAGATACACTGTTATCAGACTCACAGTAGATGCACTTAATGTAATTATTCAGAACATCGAAGCAGTTGTTTTGTTTTTTTTTTTTAAATTTTGCTAGACAGTCCTATAAAAATGACTCAACAGGATTCATTTTCTCTTTCAAATTGTCAATCAGATGCTGAATGGAAGTGACTTCCTTTACCAAAGCACTTGGGTGATTGCTCCTTCTGCAGGAGTCTGACAGCTAATTAGAGTTAACTACTTCTTCAGAACTCTGGCTGTAATGAAAAGAACCAAAGAATAACTCTGAACTCATGCTAGGCAATGAAATGTCTCAAGCTCTTCCACCAAACCAGTGACCTTATATCTGTAACTGTCACCAATGACGTAATTCATCACTCTTGCTCCACCTATGACAAAGCCTGCCTTTAGATGGATTTCTTTAGATGGTATTCTTTAGGTGGTTTCCCTGCCTGGTCTTGTCCTCCAATAAAGATAAAATTGCCCTGATTATTTTCTTAAGCATACCTTCAGTAAAAATTGTCATAGAAATAAAAAATAAATTATTTATTTATTTAAACATTTTATTTATTGACTTAAAATGAAAATAAATAGCATGATGGAAGTAAAACCACCAGGAGAGTAATCTCTAACCCACTACTATGAGGCTATGGTTTTGGCTGGGCCAGTGAAATGGATGCTCAACTTTGCAGCTCTGAGGTGGCCCAAGAGATGTTTTGGCAAAAGCAACTCCAAAAGCTGTAATTTCTATCCACAGCTTTTAAATCTTTATTCCTAAATCCATGCAACCAGGAGTACAGACAGATCCTCTCAAGTCTGATGCAAAGTACTCTAAAACCAACATTGTGGAATCTTACTGGAATTTGTGCTGAGTTATCTCACAGTAAGGCTCATTAACCCAAGATCCAGGAAAGAAAGACAGTATATGAAGGCCTAACAGACAGCTGAGGGCATGACTGAGTCCCTAAAGCACTTACCTTGCAAACACAAAGACCCAAGCTTGACCCTCAGAACCCATGTAAAAACGACAGGGAGTGGTAGGTCACGTGTAATCCCATCACTGAGGAGGCAGAGACAGGTGGATCCCTGAGCCCCACTACCCTACCATTCTAGCCTAACTGGTGAGTGCCAGGCCATTCAGAGACCTGATCTCAAAGTAGGTGGACAGCACTAAGGATGCCACCTGAGGTTCTCCAGCTTACACACACATGAACATGCCTGTACTGGCACACATATATGGACTGCTATACACATGAAAATGTGTATCTACATGTACATAAAAGAAAGAAAGGTCACATATAAAATAACCAAGTACTAGCCAGAGGCAAATTAAAATTACAGCCTCTGCTCTCAATTTGATATATGGCTTCTAATGTCTGTCAACCTTAGGTCAGTGTCTTAATGGCTATATAAGCCAGAAGCTTTGCTGCTGAGCCATTTACTGCTTATACACAACACATCCTTACCTCTGGAGCCTGCTACTGAGCTGTTACCCAAGACCATGGTCAGGATTGGAAGTAGGGAGAGCAGAGCAAACTTAAGTACTGTGCAAAGCAGCCACTGAACCCAGCAAGCATAAACACAGGTACGAATCAGCTTATCAGCAGCCCTGCTCTGGGAAAAACCAAGGAGCGGTTTCCTGGATAGACTGGGTTGAATCAGTAGGAAAGGAGCAGAACGCTTCCTGAATATCTGGTTCCTCAAAGACTGCCCCTCCAGGAGACCTTTCAATACAGTGCTGTTAAATTCAGGGTCTAAGATGCAGCCACTAAGCACCCTCCCAGAGGCCCTGCCTGCACGGTGAGAGGGACCCACCACAGGGAGGCACTAGTGAGCTGCAAAGTGAATTACAAGGGTCCAGCCATGGAGTGTTGGAGTAATTAATTAGCCTCAGCAGACTCCTACCATGGTTCCCTAGTTGAACTAGCGCACAGCACCATTTTCTCAGAACTGGTCCATTCTAGATCCCGGTGCCCCAGCCAGAGCAAGAATAAGAACTAGGAATTAACAAAGAGCATTATACTAATAATTTAGTAATTATACTCTGTCAGAACTTATTGCTATCTAGTGGGTGACAGCTGTTTCTCCCTAGCCAGCCCCCCAGCCTCCACTTCCCAAAGCTAACAGCGGCAACAACAAAAGTTTTGGGTTTTTGTTTTGTTGATGCTGTTCAGGTTCTGGTGGGGCACAGAATTTTGTCTAAACTGGTCAAAGAAGTTCATTTTCCTCCTTGGTGATTGACTTAGGCATGACACAGCTTTTATTATGAGTCACAGGATCGGGCTCTCTTTTCTGAGATTCTGTCTGTGTGAGGTAAGGCCTGTAGCAGCTGTTTAGGACCACAAGAGGAAACTCAATAGTTTAGAGGGACCTCAGGTCAGAACCCTGACACAAATTCCCCTTAGGAAGTCATCTCGGACTTCCTCGGGATAGAAATACTACTTCTTTATTGTTTGAGCTGTTTTATAAGGGACTTAGAGCTGAATGAAGCACGTACATGGGAGAGAGTCTACCTGGACTTGGGTAAGAATGTGTCTTCACACAATTTACATGTCCTCTCTGCATGGCAACTGGCTAGAGCTGGGGTGAGAGAGGGTAGGCAGCCTCTAAGTGCTGAGGAGTCCCTGCCAGGCACACTTGTGATTGAGAAGCCAACATCACAGACCAATAATTACTTAAATTTCAACCCTAAAAGGGAGGGATTTCAAACAATCACACCAAATATCTTGCTTGTGGTTTCTGTGGATCTAGGATTTTTCTTCCATGGTACTCATGCAGATTTTCCTTAAGTATGAGCTCTAAAGAGCAGATATCTATAGGAGAAAGGTTCAAGGTACAAGCTATAAGGGATTCATTAATTGTGCCCCATGGATGTAAAGCAGCTTTCCAAGGGTCCTGGGAATTAGTGTACAATGTCTGAAAGATTCGGAAAATTGCAGTATAAAGCATATATAGTATGTAAACAGTACAACAGTTTATCTCACACTTTAGAAACCGCTGAGCAGGGGCTGCAGAGATGGCTCAGCGGTTAAGAGCACTGACTGTTCTTCCAGAGGACCTGGGTTCAATTCGAAGCATCCACATGAGGCTTACAACTGTCCAGTTCTAAGGAACACCCTCACACAGACACACATGAAGATAAAACACTAATGTACATAAGATGGAAAAGAATATATTGTTTAAAAAAATTGCTGAGCAGATAAAGAGACAAACATGGCAAATGGAAAGAAATATTACCGATTCTAGAAAAATTAAGACACTTATGTCATAATCCATTTCCTGCTTACCATAAGATCAATTTTATTGGTTGTTTACCTATTACTTACAAACTTAAGATGGGTAATAAAGGTCTTTATTGCTGGTCTTTCTTGCGATTTTACCACTTCTGTTGTTAAAAAGTAGAGAAAACCATAGAGATAGCAAGTGTAATTTACAGAGACTCAACTTATAACCCAAAGGGACACACAGAAGCTTAATTTTATGACAAGGATTTTAATATAAAGATTATAGGTGAGTCCCTGTACATCAAAGAAAAGTGGGATTGCTGGAGAAATGGATTAATAGTTAAGAACACATGCAGAGAACCCAGGTTTGGGTCCCAGAACCTACATGGTGTTTCACAACCATCCATAATTTCAGTTCTGGGGACCTGGGATCTTCTGATATCCATGGGCATCAGAAGCATATACAGTGCTTATGCACATATGCAAGAAAAATGCTCGTGAAATAAAAGTATTTTTGACCACATAGTGGAAATAGGCGCAGGGATAATTCACAGCTTTAACCAGTAACTCTTCCTCATGCACCCAGTTATGTCATAACGTATGTGAAAGTTGCCTCTAAACTGTCACAGAGAGCAAGGTCATCAATACCACATCCACTTCATTGAACAGAGAACCTCTCTGAAAGAGCAAACAAAATACAACTAGTTGCAAGTAGTACTGTTTCCAAAAATCCCTGGCTTGGTGTTTGCTCTTTTCCTGTCTTCCAAATTCTATTGGCTCTGTACTAATTCTCAGGGCTGTGCTCATTGCTAATTCCTTTAGCCACATTCTGATCCAAGTGTCCCTGGGTAACCTCGCTCTTTCCGGTCAAGCCTCTGAAAATCTCTTCCAATCTTGCTCTCTCCCTAATAAAAGAACCAGTCTGCATCCATTTTGAAGTGCTGTGGACAAAGGAGTGCACTGTAGAGCAACATGACTAACACACAGACAGACAGACAGACAGACAGACAGACTCACACATAGTCATATTGATTATGCTCAATTTTGTCTCTGTAAGTGTTTGCAGGTTATTGGCTTCAAAGTATAATTCCCCTGCAATTAACCTTTTCCTTCTAAAACATCCTACTGGTGTTATCACCGTCCGACTTGGCGCCACCCAACACTCGCCTCTTCCCTTTTACTTTCTCTCTTAATGAGTGATTGAGTCATACATTTTCTTTTCTTTTCAAATGACCTGCAGTTAGGACTAAGTCCTATGTCAAGGTGTAATAAATCCTACAGGTACAGTGATAACATTATTAAAACACATTCTATACATTTAGCCCTGTGCTGGAGAATTCCTGGTCATTATCTCACTTACTCTCTGTAACCATCAGGTACCATTATTGTCTTTTCTCCATATATGGAGGCTACAGAGAGGGTTATGTGGACTGCCCAGGTCACCCGGCAAACAATAGCTAATAGCAGCCTTCGCACTCACACGGCTTCACTCTGATCCTGTTCCTGGCCATTCTGAGTTGTACTCTTGCCAGCCCTTAGATTTTAAGTAGCATCAATGATGCACTGTTTCCTACCATCACATGTCTAAATTCTCTTTCCTCACTCAGGAAACAAGTTGTGATTTTAAACCATCCTGCCTACCAATTTATTTCCCACCGTCACTACCATCCCCCCCCCCCCCCCCCCCCCCCCCCCCCCCCCCCCCCCCCCCCCCCCCCCCCCCCCCCCCCCCCCCCCCCCCCCCGGTAAGCCAAAAAGGCTTCTCACCACCTCCAAACACCCTATGCTCACATTTGCTCATGATGTCTCTGTTGGAATTGGCTCAATTCTCCCAACCTGAGATCATGCCTTAGTCTTACCTACAACCAAAGTCCACACTCCAAGTACCTTCCTGAAGCCTCCCAAAGACATGCAACCCTACACATTGTTACTCAAGTTCACAGACAAAAACTTCTCCCCACAACCCAGAATGGTCCCATGAGCCACAGATGTCCTTATAGTCAGGAAGCAGGAGTGTCGTACTGGTTACAGTACTTTCCTCAAGTGTAGCATGATGCTCCAGGGGAGGACTCACTTATATAGAAATGTGGGTGTCAGTCACTCTCCTCTTACAAAGTGATACACGTAGAGAATGTCTTAGCTGTCATGAGCTTTCTTATCAAAGTAGTGTCCTTTATGAATAAATTAGTACTGTAAGAAAAGACAATAAACCTTTGGGGATTATCTCCATTGAGGACTAGATAACTACTAGATAATACTGTTCACAGTGGCAGGCCTAGCATGTGTAAGTGTGTTTTGTTAGGTGAGAATCAAGTAGTTATCCTAACCTGTTAGTGGGCAAACTATAAAACTCCAGTATGGCCAGTTCATATTTGTCCTATGAAAGTGGTAGCCAGTGTTCCACAGGATGGATCTGAAAAGGCCACAGTTCTGAAAGAAGTCTCTCAGATGCAGTTGCAGAGGTACTTTTGAAAATGGATTACTCTGCACCCTCATACGATAATTTCATGCTATCCAGCATCTAGCATGTCTACCAAAACACTACACCATACCAGACTTAACATGACCAACTACATTTAGACATACAATAACTTTAAAATATCAGCACAAACAGAATCTGGGTGCTTCAAGGTAGCTGTCCATTCATTTTAAACACGAGGTATCCTCTTTCTATAAACTATGGTGCTGTGATAGGTGACTTGTTGCTGCTTTGATGGAGGTTACAGGGCCTGGTCATGACTGAGATTTGGGAAAGGCTTAGCCCAGATGATATGACTACCTCAGAGCTTCAGTTATTCTTTCTTTATTACAGACATGCTGTATGAATGGGCCTGCTGACCTTCCTACAGTGGTGATTAGTGCATGTGAGTTCTGACTAATCAGGTAGGACACACAGCGTGGAAATCCAGATTTTAAACCAGTTTTTATCACTCAAATGCTGAGGCTTCAAGGATACATTCTTTGAAAACTATGATCCCTAGGAGCCCAATTTAGTCACAAAGTCAAGGACATAATGATTCTTCATCAGTGGCTACAACTGGATCAGTAAGCATGCCCACACCCTTTATTAAGCTTGTTCTCAACCATAGACACACATCAAAATCATACAGCAATTTTCATAGCAGCGCATGCGTGAGTGTGTGTGGGCACGTGCACGCGTGAATGTGTATGCGTGCCCCCAAAACTCACTCTAAGCATAATACAAAAGATCACAACTTTTGGATCTCTTGTAGGCTTATACAACAGACAGCTCAATTTGTGCCCTAGTATACATTTACAGTCTCCCAAATGATACTTCATATTGTTTAAAGAATAAAACAAGGTTAAATTGTGAGGTCTTAAAAATAGGGGTCAGTCCTAATAGTTAAAAAAAGACATTTTAATAGTGTTTGTTGTTATTATCCTTAAAATATTTGTGGTGTTCATTATAGTGAAGGGCCCTGTGAAGTGCACTCTATCCATCTACATCTCTTTATATACCCTTAACAACATACCCAACAGGGGGTGGGTGGGGTTTCATTTAGCTCAAGTTGGCCCTGAATTCACTGTGTAACTGAAAGCGGCCTTGAGTTTATGATCATTCTACCAATACCTCCCAAGTCCTGACATTACAGACAGGGCAACAGTGCCTGCTCCCCAACAGACTTTTGAGGTGGATGTTGTTGCTATTATTATTATTATCATTATCATCATCATCATCATCATCATCCCTTCTACAGATGAGAATAGTGCAGCTTAGGGATCTATGTTGTGTCAGAACAGTGATAAAAATCTAAACAAATTAACTCAAATAGTATTGCAAACTCAAACCCAGTTCATGGTTTATTTTGCCTTCATTGACTCTGTATATACCTATAGGTTTCACTCTTCGGTTTAGTGCCTCGAAAAGGAGAAGGTAAGTGCTGTGAGAGGCAGAGTTTTACTCGTCTAGGAAGAAGTTCTTCCTCTTTTGCTTACACAGTGTCTGGTAATGCCTGGCACAGAGTAAATGCTCAGCAAACATCTGTTCATGTTTAAAGAAAAGTAAGAGTACCTTGGAGAATAATTACAGGCAAAAAAAAAAAAAAAAAAACCTCAAATGAACTTTCTCCTAAGATTTCTCTAACATCTACAAGTTTTCCTTTTGCTTGGACATGTCCTCCTGTGTGCTTTCTGTTTTTTGAGAGTTGTGGCATGTGAATCAGAATGGATAAACCATGCCTGTAATCTCAGTACTTGAGGCTGAGGCAGGAAAAATTTAGAGGCCAGATTAGCCAACATACAGAGACTCTGTCTCAAAACAAAGAACAGCAAAATGGAAATGAACTACCAACATGCAAAGGTTAATTACGTGTGTGTGTGTGTGTGTGTGTGTGTGTGTGTGTGTGTGTTCTAAGACCTTTCTGGAACCAAGCAGAAGCCCATCCCAACTTATTTTATCCAGACCACACTGAGTCAGTGCTAATCTTAAATTTAGCATCTATTTAGACACATAAGCAGCTAGATAAAAAGATAACTATAGCAGGACCAGTGTGGCTTTATTCTAACAGGTTTCCTAGAATTAAGAGACATGTTATTTACAACCTAAGTTTTAAAACTTGGTTCTTTGGTATAACTTTGAAAAATTACTTCATAACTTAGTTTACAGCATGAATTTCTAAGACAAAGAAATGTCCCAATTCTTAACATACTTAAAATGGTTACACTGTCTATAAACTTGGATTACTTCAAGTGTGTTCTATTAATTGCTGAAACTCATAACCCCAAATTAGCAATGTTTATGTTGCCGCATGCACCCATGTCAAGATAAACAGAGTCCAGCTATTTCTTCTTAATGAACATGCTCACTGAAGTGAGACTGGGGAGATATGAAGTCTTATCTTAATTGCAGTTTACCTTGTCATCCGGAAGCACGTGCCAAATTGATATTGTCTTCTCCTCCACTTCATTGTTGATGGACAGGTAAGAAGGCTGATAGATTTTGGTTGGTTCTAATATTAATACCTAGAAAAAATAAGGCAGAGAAATTCACATTGGTGACAGCTGCTACAGTAAATCCAACACCACATAGAAGAGGTTACAGATTTAATAGCTATAGAAATCGTCTTAACATCTAATGAGTCCTAGGAGTCCTCTGAGTCTGTCATAATGTACAGTTATCTTAAGGCCCAGCAATACACCAGCTTTTATTGCTAGCAGACTGGCAGTCATATTTCAAAGTCCATCGTTTAGCTATTTCTGGAGAACTTACCAGTCCATTCTGGAAAGCTTCAGCAGGCACAGTAATTCATGCTTCTAACCATGGCTCTCATGAGCTGAGGCAGAGGATCAGCGCAAGTCCAAAGCTAGTATGGGTTACATTGTGAGTTCCAGGCCAGATTAAGTTATAAAGCATCACACAAACCTCATTCTCAAAGCTTAAATTAATCATCTTGTAATGCATACGCTATTTCTATTAAAAATAAATGTGTCAAAGAATGGCAGAAACATGATAAAAACACTTCCTGTATTCCAAAAGAGACTCTTACTTCTAGAATAGAAATTTTAGATCTCTGCTGTCACACTTTATCATAAGGAGCTGGTAGTATGGTTCTTGTACCCAATGAAAATGAATTTATAAATAATTTGGAATTTTGTTGAAAGAGTTTTATATCAAAACCAAAGAATCAAATATAGATATATGAAATAATAAAAATATCCCTGCATTGCCTTCAAGATAAAACTGGAATCTCCAATAAGAGAAATAAAATTCCCTCATGTTTTAGAGATTTATAAAAAGCATGTGATAAGAGAGTTGAGAATCTACGTTGAAAAGTTACACGAAAGAGTTTTATTATTACTAATACTTCATATAAAGTGAATAGCATCAATATACCATACACTACCTAGTTTTTATGTTTTGATAGTTATTTTTTGTATAGATTCTTAAAGATCATTTTTAAAATTGAGACAGGGTTGTGGGTTCCCCAGGGGCTGACCTTGAACTTGCTAGGACTTTGACCTTATGATCATTTTGACTCTCTCTCTCCCTGGAGCTGGGTTCATAGGCCTGCATGATGGTTTTGGCGGCACTGGGGACTAAACCCAGGGACTTGTGCATGTTAGGTAAGTATTTTATCAACTGAGCTATATCTTGAGACTCAAAACCTATTTTTTTTGTGCATTAAAGATGTTTAAGAGAAAAACTGGAATGGTTCTTTGTACTCTGTTGAATAAAATTATAATCAGAAGTAATCACAAATCAAGCAAGTTTACCAGATAAAACCGGAGAGAAAAGCCTTCCTAGGGCTCTGTCATAAAGAAATGACAAGCTCCCAATACACTAAAACATATAATGCAGTCTGAGCAAAAAGGTGCAACAATATGGGTCAGAAAACTGGTTCTTTGCTACATACCAGGAATCCAATATATTCATTTTCCCATATGTTTACCATAAGAGAACTCTTATGTAACTTAAGGTACACAGAAATAGAAAGGGGGCAGGAAAATCCTCTAATTTTCCTTTACTTTGAGTACAAAAAGCTTTTAGAGTTCACCAACTGATTTCATGATCAGGCTTTTGCTATGAAATGAGAGGTTTTACCACAAAACTTTTCACAATGAGGGTTTTCCATCTGACCCAGGACCATACTGGATGAACCAAGGCTCCAGTTCCAGTCAGTCAAGCTCAGTGCTACAGATTAAGACTGAAGACTTATTTTTCAAGCAACCTTGTAGAAATGGTGCTGCTATATCTGAATGTTTAGGAATATTTAACTATGTAAAGGTATGTTGCATTTGCTTAACTATGTAGAGATGTGTTGCTTTTTTTTTTTTTAACCTTGCCTGCCTAAGGCACCTGATTGGTCTAATAAAAAGCTGAACAGCCAACAGCAAGGGGGAAGATATAGGCAGGAAAAGTAAGTAGCAGTAGGAATTTAGGCTAAAGAGAAAGAAAGAAAGGAAGGAAGAAAAGAAGGAAAAAAGGAAGGAAGGAAAAAAGGAAGAAGAAAGGCCAAGGAGATGCCAGGGGCCAGACAGACAGACATGGAGGAATCAGGAAAGTAGAACATACAGAATGAAAAGTAAAAAAGCCATGAGGAAAAATGTGGATGAATAGAAACAGGTTAAATTAAGTTAAAAGAGCTAGTAGGACAAGCCTAAGCTACAGCCGAGCATTTATAATTAATAATAAGTCTTTGCCTTTGTTTGGGAGCTAGTTGGTAATCCAAAGAAAATTCTAACCACATGTGAACAACTCAGTGATTCAGATACAAAAACAAGTAACAGAGAACACGAGATTCCCAAAAGATCTAAGGTTTCTTCACTAACAAATGAGAGAGAGAATAATTCCATGGGCACATTATTCCGGAAAAGTACATACAGGCTCAGATGAACTCCCTCTCCTGCTGAACTATGCTTTTATTGTCACCCCCAAAGTTTCTAATAAACTCTGAACGATGTGTTCTCAGGCTAGGACAGGGATCAAAAACAAGGTTATGGTTGGTTGTCTAAAGTCTGTGGAGCCCGTTGATCTGCCCTTGGAATGACAAAACAGGAGGTATACATAAAAGAACCAGAGAGAGGCTGAGGAATGGAGGGGAAGGGAAGGAGATGAGAAGAGGAGAAAGGGAAGAGAGGAGGGATCAGCCAAGGAGGCGGCAACTGAACAGAGAGAGCCATGATGCTCAACACAGCTCACAGGAGGTGTATACTCGGGCTTTTCATTTTCTCTCTTTCAACATTACAGTAACTGCCGGCCTCACTTATCTGAGGCAGGAGAGCAGGGCAAGGCTAGCAGAACAGCTATTAGCAGGCCTTGGACATCTAAGTCTATCATCTGAGCTCTGGGCATCAGGCCCCTCCTCCCTCCTGGCTCCTGACATTTAGATGATTAAGTGGATGGTCTCCAGGCTTTGCATGGGGAAAAGCAACCCTCTACACTCTCCTGAAGGAAGCAAGGGGAGAGGGTAAATCAAACAGAGTATAAATAAATTTCCAAATCATTTCACAAATGTTCCGGTATTTTCTACTCACATTTGTTTGTTTTTTCCTTTGGATGACAGAAAGAATTATGGAAATGAGATAAGTGGAAACAATCACAGTATATACTTTCTTATGTAGTGACTAACTTTATAAAAGAATAATCATCCTAATCAAGACCACCAAAGCCTCCTATGCATGAGCCACAGAAGCTGCTATTGAGGACAAGATATATACAGTGATTGACCAAGCACTAGAAGGTCCTTTCTCTCTGAGAAGAAATGTAAGTGGCCAGTGTGTAGACACAGTGACAACATACTACCCAAGTATTTGTGTATGGATATATGTACGTATGTCTCTCTCCTCACCCATCTCTGCTACTTTATGATTTATGTCATGTATGTATTTTACATATTTACTGTATGCTTTTCTTATTTCTACAGATAATACCTTTGTAGTTTCTATAATGCCTATTCGTATATGTAAATACAGGAAAAGAGGCAGGTGATTAACTGAAAAGCATTTTTTATTGAATTTGGAACTTCTTGGTAGACTTAAGCTTTCTAGAATTGATACAAAATGAAGTGTATGAAAGTTCAATTAGACATATCGACGCACACTTCTGGGGGTTGAGGCAGCATGTGAAGCTTGAGGTCCACATGATCAACCTGGTAAGAACTTGTTTCGAAAATTTTAAAAAAGCAAAACAGGGTATGGGTCTGGGTCAGGGGACAGTGTTGTGAGTCTGGGTCATTGAGAGGGTCCACCACACATTGTCAAGACCTTGGGTAATATGAAAATTAGAAAACTACAATTTTGATCTCAGTGGAACAACAAAGCATGGGAAAACAGTTTTGAGTTTTCAAGTTATGAATTCTGGAGTAGGAGTGGATGGAAGAAATAAGCACAAAACACTCTACGCCACTCTTTTCAAAACAGACAGCCACAAATGAAGAAGTTTCGAGAAGAAATGAGACTGATGCAGAACAAACTTGAATAAGCGAGTCTGTAAGGTAACATGGGCCTTTGTGCCTCTGCCCACAAGACCAGATGGCAGTGCCCATGGAACACAACGACACTGTCCATGGAATGTAGTGACAGTGCCCTACCACACTTGGTTCCTGAAATATTTTAAAGAAACAGACCTTCCATTACAGCTGAAGTCCCCATGGCCCCTTCCAGTCTGTCTCAACACCCCCTCCCTAGACAATTTTCCAGAATGCCTGGCAATTCTTAACACCCAACAGCAAAATCCAAAATGTTCTTCTCTCTGTATATTTGTCAACTGTAAAACTTCTACTTATTTGAGTCCAGCAAGCCCAAACCCATTTCTCACCTCAATCTGTATTTTCTTATCTACTTAGGTTATCTCTTCATATGTTCATCTTCTTTATCTTTCATTTTTCTTGCTTCATAGCTTTCTATTTTACATGTTTATGGTATTTTTGACAAACATTTCCCATTTTTACAGTTCAACACATGATAGGCAAGCCTTCTACATTGCAGGAAGTCCCCAGAGCCCCTATCTCATGTATGTACATATTGATGGGTACCTTATGGGTTCCCATGTGTATCAGGGTAAGTGTTGTGTAAATGTGTGCATATTGTCTAAGGATCAGATCAGCTGTGTTTTCTTAAGAAGAACCATCCACTTTTTTAAAAAGATTATTTTTGTTTATGTGTATTGGTGTTTTTCTTGCATGTATGTCTGTGTACCACATTGTGCATTACTCATGGAGGCCAGAAGAGGGTGTCATATACCCTGGAACTGAACTACAGACCCCTGTGAGCAATCATGTGGGTGCTGGGAATCAAACGCAGGTCCTCTGGAAGAAGAGCCAATGCTCTTAACCAATGAGCCATACTTACCTCCAGCCCCAATCTTGGTCTTTGAGAAAGGGTTTCTCACTGGCTTGGAACTCACTGAGTAGACTAGGCTAGCTGGCCAATGGATCTCCCCATTTCTGCTCCCCTGACACTGGGATTAAAAAACAGTGGATCTGGTTTGTTGTTGTTTTGTTTAAATGTGGGTTATCCAGGCGAGACTCAGGATCCCTTACCTGTATAGCATATATCTTAGGAACTGGGATCCTCCCCCATTTCAAAATGAAATTGGTTAGGATGAGATAATATTTTCCTTGAGGAACTAAGGATCTTTTCTTGCTTAAGAAAGTCTCTAAGATGAACACAGTGGTATGTGCCTAAAATGCCAATGGTTTTGAAGCTCAGGCAAGAGAATTTCAAGTTCAAAACCAGGTCTGAGTACACAGGGAATTCAAGTCCAGTCTATTATGTAGTGAGGTCTTGCTTCCAGCCCCAATTTTCTGTTTTGTTTTTTTATTTGCTTTGTTTTAGATAAGGGCCAGGGCTGTCCCTAAGTGGTAGAACTCTTGCTTAGCTTTGGGTCTGATCCTCAGTCTACAAGAGAGAAGGAAGGAGAAGGGGAAGACAGTGAGAGAAAATTTAAAACAGGAAAAAGAAAAGAAAGTGCTTTTAACCTAGAGAATATAATCCCGTAAGTTCTCAGTCTTTCCTAGGTCTTATTTGTCTATTCACTTACATTAGAGCAGACTAACTAATGTTGAACTCATCTAAAGGAGTTTGAAATGGTGACTATGACTGGCTTCCTTTCCTTCGGTTTTCCAGCCTATGGAGTCAGCAATCCATTACATTCTAAGGAGTGGGCTCTCCTTCACTACCACTTTTATTGCTACTTAGAGCACCTGGGCAAGCTGCCAGCTCACTCTGAGATACGGATTTTCCTAGGCTGCTTTATCTAGACTAGGAAATAGAGCAGAGTGCTTGGCTTAAGAGGCTTTTCAATTAAAGGTCTTGCTGAGCTCAAAGCTTCATGTGGAAGTCAGCAAAGTATGCTCGTTCTGGCAATGGATTTAATGAAATGAAGCAGACGATCCTATCAATAAGAACTAGAAATTGGGGTTTATGAGAAGAATTAGGAATTGTCACATCTCTTGAGTATGAAAGATTGAAATGAGAGAGCTCAAACAAGAGATGTATCATGTTGGGATGGGAAATAATTTGCACACAGAGCGAGATGCTATTAAGTCCTAGAAAGTGCCACTGCCATTTGAATATGGTATATCCTGAGTATTACAGGATGGGGACACATTAGCTGTAAACATGCACTATGCATTTTTTTAAAAGGTGTGTGTGTGTATGTATGTGTGTGGTGTGTGTGTGTATGTGGTATGTATATGTGTACATGTGTGTGTGTATATGTGTGTGTATGTGTGTGTGTGTATGGATGTGTGTGCCTATGTGTGTATGTATGCATGTATGTGTGTGTATGTATGTGTGTGTGCCTATGAGTGTGTGTATGTATGTGTGTGTGTGTATGTGTGTGTATGTGTACATATGTGTGTATGTATGTGTGTGTGTGCCTGTGAGCGTGTATATATGTGTGCATGTGTGTATGTATGTATGTATGTGTGTGTATATGTGTGTATGTATGTGTGTGTGCCTGTGAGTCTGTATATATGTGTGCATGTGTGTATGTATGTATGTGTGTATGTATGTGTGTGTGTGCCTGTGAGTGTGTGCTAGCTTAATCAGAAAAGTGCTTGCCATGTAAGCATGACAACCTGAGTTTGAGCCCCCAGCACCCATGTTAAAAGACATGTATGGTGGTCTATGCTCCTCTATTCCCAGTGTGAAAATGATGGAGACAGGCGGGGAGGCAGGTAGATCTCTGTGAATTCAAGCCCAACCTCATCTACAAAGCAAAATCCAGGATAGCCAAGGCAATACAGAGAAACCCTATATTGGATAACAATAACAAAAAGAAGAGAAGAGAAAAGAAAAGAAAGGAAGAGTAAACAGGTGGAGACAGGCGAATTCCTCGAGCTTGCTGGCCAGTGAAGCTAGTGTAATCCCAGAGAAAGATCTTATTTCAAAACATAAGTAGACAGCTCTTGAGAAATGCCAGTGAGGATGACCTACGGCCACACACACAACACAGATATAGGCATGCAAGTACATACAAATAAGGCTGTCTATGTATATATGTATTTGTGTGTATATCCATGTACATGCACACACACACACACACACACACACACACACACACACACACGAGTTTGCTAGAAACCAGACAAACTAAACTGAAGATCAAACTTCGAGCCATCATTTTCTAGAGTCCCAGCACTGGAAACAGTGATTGTCCATGGGTGTATGTGGCCATAGGGACACTCTGACCCACCTGGCTTAGAGTGTGGTTGAGACAGAATTGCAAAACAAGTGAGCTGATAGTTTCGCCATAACAATGCTAATAATCCTGACGACAGCAACAGAACTCTGGTTTTCAAAAACATCCATCTGTCTGGACTCAAGAGCTGCCTTGACCTAACCAAGGTGCAATTTTTATTGCTTTCTAAGTGTGCTTCAGGACTTATCACAAGGACCAACTCAAATTCCTGTCCCAAACATCTAGATGTGTCTCATTTCTCTTGTTTGAAGAGTCATTATTTGGAAAAGTCAACTCAACTAGGCATGGTGGCCTGTAATCCTAGCCCTCACATGCAGAAGACTGACGCAGGAGTTAAACACTAATTTGAGCTACTTAACTACACAATATCTGAAAATAAAAAGCAACAATAAAGCACGAAGAAGTAGAATGTAAGTCAAAACAAGTCAATCTATATAAAATAAATATGCTCACCAAGTTATGTATTGTGTATGCTAAGACATGGTTCCTAAAGGTCACTTGCATCAGGACTATTAAAATCACACTGCCAGATGCTCTTTAAAGATGAAAAGCAACACGGAACTGACAGGTACTCACTGGAAATCTAACGACAGTAACATCTGTTTTTGTGGCCTCAACCAGGAAATCCATCCAAAAGTCCACAAGTTCCTGCTTGGCCGTGGGCTGCTCTGTGCCCAGTTTCACAAAGTGCTTATATATCAAAATTGTCTCCACAATAGACTTGAGGTACCTGAGGATTAAATGACATAAAGCAAGACAGATTTAGGGTCATCTACTCCCCTTAATTTGTTATCCCATATTCTCTGAGTGTTCTTGTATTTACTATGCCTCCACATTTATCAAACATGTTTTGTTATGTGCTACAATAGCAGCTCAAATTTCACAAAAATCCATTAAAGTATATTTCTGAAAGATGAGAAAACTCATGTTTAGAAGGCTTGAGTAAATTAGACCTGGGGCCAAATATCTCCCTAAAACATGTTTTTATTTGTTATGCTGGGAATCAAACCCAGGACTTGTACATGCTAGGCAACTGCTTCAAAACTGAGCTACCCTTCCAACAACACCTTTAATATATATATTTTAAATATATATTAAATATATATATGTGACTATTTATAATACATGAGTTTTAAATGCCGCTTTTCAATCTGAGGATGAGGTGAATGCATTTGTTTTGAAATATGCCTTTTCAAGGAAGCTCTCTGAAATAGATCCTTTGTAAAAGATTGTTTTCTTCTGAGCCATTGAGCTTAAGTATTATACAAATATTCACAAACCTAAGAAGACAGGTGGTGCCTCAAAATAAAATGGAAAAATGAGGAAGAAGATAATTATGCAAGATGGTGGCTACGTAAGAACTCTGCAGACCACAGACATGAAAGTTGACATTACATAATAGGCATTATTGTGTGCCTGCTTTCTTGGGAACAAAAGCCATCCAAATAGTCATGAAAAGGAAATGGGAATGAATGTAGCATGTGCATTTGGGGTTCATTTAGTTCTTGTCATCTACTCAAAGCCTACTGTGGACACGCATGAGACTGTCCAACCCCTGTGCTCAAGTTACACACAGTGCCATGAACACAAATATAAAAGGTCATGGTAGGGGCCAGAGAGATGGCTCAGAGGTTAAGAGCACTGACTGTTCTTCCAGAAGTCCTGAGTTCGATTCCTGGCAACCACATTGTGGCTCATGACCATCTAAAATGACATCTGGTACCCTCTTCTGTATACTGTATACATAAAAAATAAATAAACCTTTTAAAAAAAAGTCATGCTAACACTATGACTAAGAACAGTGGAGATATACTTAAAGATGTCAATATCCACAGAGGTGTACTGAAGAACATCAGAAACAGGAAAGCAGGATGGGGTGGAGGTAGGTGGATATGAAGGTTTGAAGTCAGGCACCTACTTAAAACATCTGATGCATGCGCATCCCCCCAGGTGGAGGAATGAGGAGGCTGGGAAAGGCATCTTTAGGCAAATGCTAAATTCAAACATGTAAAACCACAGAGCAGTATGTTCATTATAGAGAAAGAGAGCAGTGTGAATCCTAGAGCAGGAGGAGCGACTCTGGGAAGGCAGAGGGTGAAACTTATTTCCCAAACCAAGGAGATGGACTTTATCCCTTGGCTATGACAACTAATAAACTGAATTGATTTAAGGATTTTGATGAAGCAGAAAGGCTGGACTTGTATTCTAGAAAGAGGCAGGATTGGTTAAAAGTGATCTGAAGATTTGAAGATGAGGAAGACTATACAAAGCCACGAGGGCCTTTAACATAGCAGTCAGTCAGCTCTGGGGACGTGGACAGTCAGAGCCTGCTCTAGGAAGAGATTTTCTTAGACTTTTCACATCTTTACCCGGATGGCCGGTCACCACATGTGACAAAATAGAACTAACATTATTTTTAAAGTAGTCCAAAATGCAGAAGGATACAATACAGACAATGATGAGACTTGGATATCTTCCAAAAACAGTCGGAAATGTAAAAAACACACACATCAGAAAAACATTCTAATGTGTCTATTAAAATGGGAATGAAATGGAGTAGAAACCAAGTCCAAGAATTCCCAAACTAAGACTGGATCATGAAGGAAACAAAGCACATGCATTTGGAAGCACAGCGCCTAGGGAAGCTGAGATGTTATGTGGTCTCAGATCTGGGATGCAGGTCATATTTGAAGGCATAGACTTTGCAGCCTCTACACAGTTCACATGAGTGACACTGGTTGGCATGGGCAATGCACAGAAAAAGCTAAGTGATTTCATCCATGTCATTAAAACTTATAATTCAATACATTTTCTTAATGCAAATTTTATTTTTCCTATATATTAGCCTAAAAATTAATATAAATGTTGCAAAATTGAAGAGCACTGTGGAACTATTAAATAAACATGATGAGAGTTGATCATTACCATGCTGGCGTCTTCAGTTTGAATAGCTTTTCAGATGCTTGAATGACTCGCAGATGGTCATTGGCCAGGACACTGGCTCCCAGAAAAAATCCAACTTCCCAGTAGCTCTGGAGTTTTTCCAGGTTTCCTTTTTTACCCAGAAGGCTACTCAGCTTCACCCCTAGTAGATGAATAGGAAGTAGAGTGTTATACCACAGATAGGCAAGGCTGACTTCTCATTTAAAAATTAAGTTTTCATTGTCCTGAGAGATCAAAATAGTTTTAAGTTTGTGCTTACTAAGATGGATCAAACTCATTGTAAGAACATAATGTCTTACCAAACAAAATGTACACAGAAGAGAATAAAATTTATTTTTTAAGAATATATTCATCTTTACTTTCTTTACTTGTATGTTTATGAATGGTTTGCTTGCATATATAAACGAATATCCTGATGCCCTCAGAGGACAGAATAGGGTGTTAGATCTCTGGAACCGAAGTTACAGATGGTTGTAAGCTAAGGTGTGAGTGCTAGAAAGTGAACCTGAGTCCTCTGCAAGAAAAACAAAAACAAAACAAGCATCCTTACCTTCTGGGTCACTGCTCCAGCCCCAGAAAAAAATTGAAAAACCACAGAGTCATTTACGTACCACATTCTGTAATTTTCATGTATTCACACGGGTATACGTATAAGAAAATCCAGTATATTGTTGTGTATGCCCCTTTTTTCTCTTGTTATATCATGGGTTATGAAATAATTAGAGAATTTTCTTGTGTTCTATAGTTTGAAAATCTATCACTAAACTGAAACAGAAATGTGTGTCTATGTGTAGAGTGTGCATATACACACATTATATGTTATTACTTATGAACCTTTAAAACCAAAGGCTCTAGGTAGCCCTGTCTCATTAGTACCATCCAATTTCTCTTTGTTACACTGGGAAGGATTTTCACAGGAGAGGCAAGCATTCTACAGTTATAGCCCCAGCCTGTTACCATCACTGTCTAACAAGGTTTGAAAATATAATACAATTCTCCAACTTTACTCAACATAATTTTGCTCATCTACATTCCTAACTGACATTTTATTAGAACTGTCTTATATCATTTGTGCATCATATTGCTTTGCTTCAAATACATATCTTTGTAGAATCACTTAATACTACTAATATCCATTATCTTAAACATTATTTGAAAGCAGACCTAGATGTTCATGCCTATATTCCCAGCTTGTATGGAGGTGGCCAAAATATCAAAAGTTAGAGGTCTGCCTGAGTTACATCATAAATTCAAGACCAGCCTGGCAACCTAATGAGACTGTCATAGAACAAGATGATAATAGAAGCGGGTGGGAGAGAAGATACCTCAGTGGTAGAGCATGTGTAAGACCCTGAGTTCTAGCCCCAGTGTCACCAAAAAATTTCTTGTTGCTATTTAAAAATAAGGCAAAAAGGTAGGACATATCATTTTAATGGACCACAGGGGTATAAGGTGACTCAAAGAAAGTACATTTACTGCTTATTAATGGTTTATTAATAGAAGTTTACTTATTAACTTACAAACTTTTGTCCAGTTACCATACAGATAATTCCTATCTAGTGGGACATATAACCCCCAAGATTTGCGACCTGTTGGCACATAAACCAGCTTCAAAGAAAATCAAGTGTAGAAATCTTATCCTAATATTTCTCATTAAATTGTTCTTTATGTTCTTAAACGTTCTTTAACTCAGACATATAATTTGTTTGTTTGCTTTTTGAGATAGAGTTTCTCTGTGTTACAGCTCTGGCTGTCTTGGAACTCGCTTTGTAGACCATGCTGGTCTCTAACTCACAGACATCAACCTGCCTCTGCCTCCAGAGAGCTGGGATTAAAGGTGTGTGACAGCACCCCCCAAGTCTAGACATATAATTTTATTTAAAATTTCCACATTAAATGGTTTAAAGTAAAATCATTTTCATGTGTTTATTTTATATTTTCTGAGAGTGTTAATTTTACCCTTTTGAAAATTATAACCAAGACAAAATAACCTTTAACTTTTAAGTTACTTTTTATTATATAACTTACTTAAACCATAAATGCTTCAGAGAAAAATTAGCACTTGGAGGATCTTCACATTTTGTGAGGATAAATAAAAAAAGAGAACAGCTTTGCCACCAGAACATTTCGTAAGTTGGGGCCAGTTGCACCTACATATGCAAAAACATCACAAATCTTGACATATCCCACCAAAAAAGTTAAATAAGTGGGCAGGAAAAATGAGATACTAAAAATGTGTCTACCAACCCTGGCTGAAAATGAACAACTTTTTATTATGTCACACTTCCAGAAAAATACTGAAATCCAGATGAAATCTAACAGAGTTAACTTTCAGATAGTGACTATGGAAATACTTAGATGTAAAACAACAACAGTTACAATAAAATTCAGCATTTTAGTATCCGGGAGGTCATTTTAGGGTAGGGATATTTGGCTTTAATGATGACATAAATTTGCCATATGATCATGACATCAGCCTTTTACTATTTGGACAAAAATGTTTAAAAATTATTTTGATATTTATAGACTTGTATTTTATTTAGTCACATCAGTCACACTCATGCCTCAGTGTGTCTGTAGAGATTAGAGGACAATAATTTGGTGGTGTTGGCTCTTATCAATCATGTGAAAATAGAGGCTCAAATTCAGGTCCTCAGGCTTGGTGGCAAATACTCATTTCCAGTGAGCTATCTCAAACCCTGAAAATGTGTTATCTTTAATGAGAGATAGTATTTTAGCACATGGACATGCCATACCTTATTTACCAAAACACAGATAGTCATGTTTTATTAGGTTCTGTTATACCTAGCTTTGTGCACATAATCAATTATCTCCTCACATGAAGTTCTAAGTGTTGATTTGTTGGAGGTGGGAGATTTGCTCATTTTGTGTTGACATGTTCTAAGAGGCTACATCACAATATTCTTGTTCATTTCTTTGACATGAATATAGAATTATGATGTCTATTTGGTACTACCAAACTTGTTTTATTTTACTGAGATATGATCTTACTATGTGGCCCAGATTGGCCTCAAATTCATAACCGTCTTGCCTTTATTTACTAGTGCTGGGACCATAGGTGTAAGTCACTAAAATATTGAGGGGTATGATTTTAAGCCATTGTGACTAACCATATTTGCATGTTTGTGTTTATTTTGCAAATAAGCTTGTATGTTTTTCAGATATGATGCATAAAACTTTTTACATAAAACTATAAACTTCTAAGATTAGTGTTGGAAACATGGTTCTAACATGTGATTGTTCAGGTGCACATGTGTGTGAGTGCATACACATGATGTGTAAGTGTGTTTGGAGGCCAGAGCACAACCTCTGCCAGGCTTGTCTGAGCAGCAAGCCCAGGAGTTTCATCTGTCTTTGCCTTCTCAGTAGTGGGATTACAGGAACACACCACCATTCCAGTTTCGACTTTGTTTTACTTAATTAATTTACTTGTTTATTTATTATTTACTTACTTTCATATTAGGTTTTTTTTTGGTGTTGTTTTTTCTTTTTTTTTCTTTAGTTGCTATTTGGTTAGTTGTTTTGTTTTTTTTTTTAAGACAGGGTTTTTCTGTGTGGCCCTGGCTGTCCTGAAACTTCCTCTGTAGACCAGGTGGCCTAAAATTTAGAGTTCTGCCTGCTTCTGCTTTCCAAGGGATTAAAGGCATGTACCATCATGCCCAGCTTGTTTTTATTTTTTGTTGCTTAATGTAGCTTCTGGGAATTGAACTCAGGTCCTCATGCTTGCAAGGCTAGTATTTTACTGACTGAGCCATCTCCCAGTTCCATACATTATAGGTCTTAGTACATAAAAGCCTACCTCTATTTAGGATAGTTACATAGAGCGGAGTTCCAGAAGTAGTATTATAGTAGTTTCTAGGCTACAACATTTTACTTCCTGGGTGCCAGAAGCACAGGTGTGTGTCACTGGAACATTTTTAAAGGTCTTTGTGTATGATTGCTGGTATAATTATACCAACTGTAATTTTACTAATTCCTCACCAATAGGATATAAATTTTTTCTCTGTAAAAATTTTTTTGGCTTAAGTTATAAGCAATGGGTGTTGTTATCCTTGTTACTTCATATAACTTCCCACCAATTCTTTCATCCAACTTTCTGCTTATGTAGTTTGAATTTTAACACAGCTCTCATTAGAAGTGGCTGATGTGTAAGCTCTGAGGTATTTTAACACAGCTCTCATTAGAAGTGGCTGATGTGTAAGCTCTGAGGTATTTTTTTAGTGGTATAGGTTAACTGTCCTATTTTCATCTGGCCACTGCAACTAAATTCAAGGTGTTTTAATAAAGAAATGAGGACACAGAGCTCTGACCAAATACTCATTAGTTGTCCAGCACTGAGCACATTAAAAATGCTGACTCTTCCAGTCCACATGACAGGACAAGCAAGTATTTCCCTTTTCAACAAGGAACACAACATCCAGAGGCCTGTAAGCTTCCTAAAAGGCAGCCGTTAGATTCTTACATTTTAGCTTTCTATTATGAAGAATTTCAAACATATACAATTAGAAAATATACTTCAGTAATAGGCTAGGGAGTGTAACTCAGTAGTAGAGCATTGTCTTACCATGCACAACATCCCACACACACACAGAAGCAAAACAAATACACATATGTGTTTGTACAAATACAAAAGTATGTACTATAGTGAATGACAAATTTTGTGACAGCTGTTAACATTTTGTTATTGTTCCAGCTTCTAGATTATTTTTACTGAACATTTCAAAGTAAATTATGCATATTTCATGTTTCCAGGTTGTAAAGAACCTGAAAAATTCTATAAAACTTTCCCCATTAAAACAGTAATTACCTAATGTTATATATTAGTTTGTCCTGACTCAAATAAATCCTCTAGTTATTATCTAAATGTTCCCCATAGGTTTTCTTTTCATAACCAAAGTCCAATAAAGGGTCCTTTAATTTCATTTGGTATTTATGACTCCAAATATCTTTTAATTTACCTAACCCAGCCATGCTAATTTTTTCCTATGATACAGATTTATTTATTTATTCCATAAAGCAGAGATGCTGTATTACAGAATGTCCTTACATTCTGGAGCTGTCTACTGGCATTTCATAGTATTGCTTAACTTATTTCATGAGATCTAATGATTCCTAGATGGATATTGGATCTTAAGCTTCCAGTTGAACTTTATGGTGGGAATCTGTGCTTCATCAAATTAAGAGAAACATGTACCAATGCTAGCCAGTGAGTGATGTGAGTTTGGTGACTTTGCAGGGCCCTTCCCTTCTAGAGATGCATCTGTTCTAATTTTTTTTGACTATTTACTAATTTACTTTTTATATGTGTATGGGTGTTTTTGCCTATATGCTTGTCTGTGCAGCATACGAATGAACATATTTTCTTTTGTGATGGGCAATTTCATCAGATACCATGTAAATATGGCAAGATGTCCACTTTTTCAGTAAAGGCCTTCATTTAATGGTTTTGGTTCTAACTTAAAATCCTTGCTACAGTAAATTACTGTCATCATCAGCTTTATCGTTTTCTACTTTATTGATCAGGATTCTCCAGGAGAATATTTCTTCCTTGGGAGCAAAACGATATGTGACAATCTCCAGCTGAAGAGTGCTTCAGGCCAGGTAAATCAGAGCGTCCTTTTAAAAGGAAGAAAAACTATTTAACCTTTTGCTTCCAAACTCTGATTTTCTGAAATGGTGGCTGCCTCCGTAAGGGACAAGGAAGTTCTTTGTGGTTGGTAATGAGTTTTGTTTCTGTTTTTATTTTCCAATGAACACATGGATTTTTATATTCAATATATTTTTGATCATTTCTATTTTGTTTTGAGGTTTTGTTTGTTCTAGTTCAGGTTTTTTTTTGTTGTTTGCTTGTTTGGTAGATGGAGTAGATGGTCAGGGTTCTGTTGTGCAGCCAAGGCTGGCCTTGACCTTCTGATCCTCCCACCTTCTATTCCTGAGTTCTGATGCATTCATTACAGGTGTGGCCACCAGACCCTGCTTATGTGTTGCTGAGACTGAACCCGGGGCTTGCTGCATGGCAGGCAAGCACATTACCAGACTGAGCTATACTCCTGGCCCTGTTCCATACTTTTTAACACTGAGAGAAAATGAGATTAAAATTGCAATTAAATCTCATTTCCAAACACAGGGTTATTTTCCTACACCATCATTACTAATATGGACCCACAACAGTAATTCTGACTCTCCATAAAATGTATCATATTTTAAAAGTTCCACAGAGCATGTGAGAAACTATTTTAATGACTGTTAGAATATTAATTTTTAAAGCTCATGAAGCTCCAGATAGAAAGAAGGTTTAAGATATGGCCCTAGATGTTAAATGCTAATTCTAAGTAGTTCAACCGCCAGTTATTATCCAAAAGTTAAGACTATGAAGAGATTAGTATATCCTTAAGCACACCAATAACTATAATTAAGAGTGTGCAACAGTTTGGACATGGCTTGACATCTGTCTCTAAGGTTTGTGTAGTAGAAGGCTGGCACTTAGTACAGTGGTGTTGGGAAGCATTAATAAATAGAGCCTACAGGGAGGCAGGTAGCTACTGGAGTCAATGTTGTCCTCATTGTCTTCAGAAGGGATGGACAGGGCCTTCCTTAGCTCCCAGTGAGTGAGTTGCTACACAAGATACAGCAAGTCTAGTCACTAAATCTCTGCATCATCTCGTAATGTTCCCTCTTGACATCCATCATAATGGGATACAGCAAAGAATCAATGGAGCTCCTTGACCTTTCAACCTGCAAACCTGTGGTCTAAGTAAACTCTCCAGCCTCTGATACTTTGTTATAGCAACAGAAAATGGACTAATAGAATGTTAGGCTACAGACATGACAGTTAAGAATTATTTCTTACATTAAAGACTTCAAATGTAAGATAATAAATTGGGAAAGGGTCAGAATTAGTGGCTTTCTTCCTATACTTTGAATTTTAATTTTTCCCTTCATGAAAAAGCAAAAAAAGGTATTATAAAGACAAATGTGATTCTTATAATAACTTTGTAATTCAGACTAATTCATATGTTTTAGGATGCCAAAACAATGAACAGAAAAAAAAGACATAAATTTAAAATTTTTGATTACAGACTGGAATAAATAGAATTGTATCCTTAAAATATGCCAAACATGTTATTAGCTTTCTTCATTTAATATTGTCAAATTAGCTTATTAATTTATTGGCCCAAATACTTTTTCTTGAAAATACACATAATCTAATATTATTATATTAAAATTAATTTCAGGTCAACCCATTTGTAATTGGCATAATTTATGACTGAATGAAATATAACCTATAAAGTTAAGTATTATTTAATGCAAATTTAAAATTTATGTTTTACATGACGGTATTGTATAAGCTTAAAACTTGGCAGCTAAAATTCACCATCAAGTCAAATTGTAAGTCTTGTACATGGTGAAATGTCTAAATTTACATAATTTAATTTTTTGTAGTGCATTTCTGTGTGTGAGAAGAGTGCACACGTATGTGTGTGTGTGTGTGTGTGTGTATTTGTGTGTATGTGTGTGTGTCTGTGTACACACATGCATATGGAGTCCAGCACTCAACCTCTGGTGTGGTTCCACAAGTGCCATTAATTTTAGTATTTGTTTATTTTTGAGATAGGGTCTTTTGCTGGCTTAGAGCTCACCAAGTAGGGTAGGCTGTCTGGACAGGGAGCCCCAGGGATCATGCCTATCTGTCTCTACATCTCCAACAAAGAGGATTGCGAATGGCCCATCACGTCATACTTTCTTTTTTTTTTTTTTTTAAACTTTATTTATTATCTATTTATTTATTTATTTGCCTTGGTGTTTGCCTGGAACTGGAACTACAGACAGTTGTTAGCTGCCATGTGGGTGCTGGGAATCGAACCCGGGTCCTCTGGAAGAGCAGACGGTGCTCTTAACCACTGAGCCATCTCTCCAGCCCCCACGTCATACTTTCTTATATGTGCTGCCCCCTCCCCTACCACACATAAGGCATCGTGATGCAATCAACATCAAGTTTTCCTGTTTGAACAGCATGCACTTTACCAAATGAGTTATCTCCATAGCCCAATTTCCAAAAATTAAAAGTCAACCTCATGTTTTTAAATATTTGTTCAATGCATGTTATCAGTTCTTCTTGGAATAAAATGCAGTGCTTACTTTGGGAAACTACTACCATTCTCCCAATCCTAGCCTGATAACTGTTCTCTTCCATACAGCATTTAAAAATAAGACCAAGAACAAGGACATTTCCAAGCCACTATTACTGCTTGATTGATAGATGCAAATCAGTGTTGCATCCCATAAGGGCTAAAGGGTCAACAAATTTCATCTGTGTTCCAGAGCACAACAACAAACTGATGTAGAGAAAGTTCAGGCTACAATAGTTTTTAAATCAAGATGCAACATTTTAGTGTATTTTCTAAAAAGTACAAATTGATGTTCATTTTCTCTGATTTTAATTATCAACCAAAAAATTATTTCACTTGATTTTAGACAAACGGCAAAGTGATCCAACTAAATCTAACTAACAGACAATGTTAAGTAGAGCTTGGTGATTAATATGTCCAGCTGAGTGGTGTTTATTAGATTTTTTTTTATCATTCCTTGAGTTTGAAACTCTATTTACCTTCAAAAATATCTTAGAATGGTACATGATAGAAATTGTAAAAAGCTCTTCTTAGATGCTACTTCTAAAAATCATGAGATTTCTTTTTTCTTTTTTTTTTTAACTTTATTTATTTATTTGCCTTGGTGTTTGCCTGGAACTGGAACTACAGACAGTTGTTAGCTGCCATGTGGGTGCTGGGAATCGAACCCGGGTCCTCTGGAAGCGCAGTCGGTGCTCTTAACCGCTGAGCCATCTCTCCAGCCCCGAGATTTATTTTTTCTTAAAGAAACTTCAGTCATTTCCAAGTTTAAAATATTAAATATAATTAAAATTATAATTGGCATTTTGCCTACATGTATGTCTGTGTGAGGGTGTCAGGTCTTGGAGCTACAGACAGTTGTTAGCTGCCATGTAGTTGAACCCTGGTCCTCTGGAAGAGCAGTCAGTGCTCTTACTGCTGAGCCTTCTCTCTAGGCCCAAAAATGAATAATTTAATTAACAAATTTTTTTTCCTATTGTGAAAAATAAGGCCTGAGACTTCTGTGGCTGTGGTAATAATCCGTCCAAGAGCTGGGGCAGCCTCTAAGGAGGGGCTTAACTATTCACCACAACATCTGGTTACCACACAAGATATTCTAGGATGTAGAAACTTAAAATAACAATAAAAATGCTACCCAAACTTAAATCTAAACCACCACTCAAAACTGATTCAGCAAGAATCCTAACTTCTTTAAATTCCAAAAGACCAGGAGATGAAAGAAAGCTACAGATACAGGCGTGAAGGGCACATTCTGTCAAGGGCGACAATTCAGAAATAGTCTCTGGAGAGTTACCACCAAGATAGTCAGCTACTGTACTGTGATTGTTGGAGCTTTGGAAGCTTCACCCCACCACCAAAAAAACTACAGGGCATCTGTGTTTGAGGCAAAACAAAACAAAACAAAGACAAAAAACAAACAAGCCAAGAAAAACCAGCCTGTTAGCCAGTCTTCCTTTTTTTCTTCCTTCCTGTTTCTCGGCTTCCTTTCTCCCTCCCTCTCTCCCTCCCCTTCCCTCCCTCCCCCTCTCCCTCCCCTTCCCTCCCTCCCCTTCCCTCTCTCCCTCTCTCCCTCTCTCCCTCCCTTTCCCTCCATCTTAATTTTCTTGTCTTGAGACTCATGTAGCCCAGGCTATCCTTGAATTTAATATGTAGCTGATGATGCTCCTAAACTCTTGGTCCTTTCTAAACCTCTGCCTCCTAAGTGCTGGGCTTACAGGTCTGCATCACCATACCCAGCAGTCTCTGTGCTTTTTGTCTTCTTTTGAAAACACCAAGAATAAACCATCTTAAACACACCCCATATTCATGATCTTAAACACACCTGATATTCCACAAAACTAACTAGACCTGGGACCTGGAGACTGAGTGACGGATTCGTATCATCAATATAAGTTTGAATTGTAACAATGTGAACCAAGAAAAAGTACAAATGCGAATTACATCTCAATACTAAATTCTGTACAATAGTATGAAATTCTGATCTAGTGTTATCTACTTCCCATCCCTTGATTTAGATTCGATATAATCAAAAGCACAAGGGTCTTCTCCTTTGCACTGACTTTGGGTCTACTTTCTTGATTCCCTTTAAAAATATCAAGCTGCAGTTACCAACTTTCCGAAGCTCAAAGGAAGATTCAAACTGATGCCCAGCAGCCAGCAAGAGGACGGCATAATTAATTCCTGACTGGAGTGTTGGCTCGGACTCAAATGCCTTTTTGAACCTATGAAAAAAAAAAGCAAAATGTACAAGTTTACTTTCTCAATCATAAAACCCTGAGTGTGCATAAACAGTAGCTTCTGTTTGCATAACTCCAGTGCTTAAGCAAAAAATATTCCACCCCAGAATCTAGTGTGCATTAGGACTTAATGCTTTTAAGGAACTGCATATCCCTAACCTCCCCCTGCCTCCGAAGGCAGCTCCTCTGACGCTGATACTTGCTCATCCTCAACCTAGTAACTCCATCTTTTAAAAACTTTGTCTTCAACCATCTACCAGAAGTGTATAAATATGTGTGACAAGTATTTTTAAAATGAAAACTCTGAACATAATTTTTTAAGATGTCTTAAGATACACAAAGCACTGAGTAGTATCATCTGGGCAACACCCTGGAAAGATGGGTTCCATGTAAGTGAATATAAATGACAAAATATCACTGACAGGAAGAGATTTACAAAGTTCAAGGTTGTGCTGCTCTACAGTAATTTTGGCTGGAAGACCACAAAATCATTCCCTGAATGTTTATGCACTTGAATTTCAAGCTTGGAAGAGACACCCACATTCAAAAGAACAAGTGTTTGGATATCTGTTGCAGTTTTCAAGGTAACACATCCTAAGGGCCATTTAAGGGATTCCACAACGCAGTATTAAGCAGGCAATGATAGTAATTATTATTTCATTTGGATATGAAGAAGAAAAGAAAAAGGAAACATTCTTGTCAACAAAAGTATGTACTAGAGATGAACAAACAAAAAAAAGAAATCATTATTCAAAAAGAAAATTAGAATGAAGAAAATGTAGACTAAATTCCTAAAAAATTACCATTTGAAGATACATTTTAGTATGTTTATACTCTTAGCTTTCATATGTTCTTGATAGTGCTCATAATTTAAAATAAGTTAAACATTAAACTAAAACATATCTTTCTGAATGTTGAAGATCCCGTATCTTCCTTAGGGGCTTACTTTAAAAGAGGACAAATGTCTAAATACAAACAAAAACCCAATTATTAGTTGTCAGCATTTGGCTCTACTAGGTAAATGTTTACAGACTATAAAGAAAAATTCCAACTATGCAAAAATATTTGTATCTTTTTAGAAATACAAATATTTCCATTCTAAATGGAAACTGGGGTTACAACAAGAAAAGTCATAACTAAAGGTCTTTGTTCACAGACAAGTGAACACGTAAATTTTTTTTTTAAAAAAAAGTATAGAAAAAGAGAAAAATCAAACTTTGCTTTCCTCAAGTAATATCCAACTACAGAATACTGTCCAACAAAGAACCAAAGAGCGTGGCCTATCCTACCTATGATGGACTGTAGCCGTCTGAGACTGTGAGCTCAACAAGTTTTTCCTTAAACTGTTTTATCAGGTCTTTTATTCACACCAACATGAAAACTAGCCAATACAAGGAGGAAAGGGGATATGTGTGTGTGTGTGTACGTGTGTGTGTGTGTGTGTGTGTGTGTGTGTATACCACACATACATATATGGAGAATTATATGTGTATAAATGCATATGTGTATATACATATACATGTATATATTTATATATGTGCATATATATGTGGAAGCTTATGAAAGCAATCAGAAAATAATTGAATTAAAGTTCTAAGAAAAAAGATCCCAAAAGACAAGTAGTGTATGTTTGCTCTTATATGTAAATGTTAGCATTTAAGGACTGACAGGCACTCCTCAATCCATAGAACCACACAGGTTAGATGTAGAGTAGGGGACTAGCAGAGAGGATATGATCTCCCAAGAGGGGGAAATAAAATATATAGTTATGAAGAGACAAGTGGGGGGATACTGGAGCGAGAGCATTGCCCGGGGAGGGGGATGGCAGAGGGACATAAAGGTAGGAACACACAGAGGAACAAATAATAATAAGGGCCATTTGATGGGTGATTAGGAAACCCACTACTGTAGAAGCTTCTTAAAATAGACATATATGAAAGAGATTTGAATGGACTCAGCAGATAACAAGGAAACAATGTCTTAACTAGACATTTTTTTTTTTTTTTGCCAAGCAAAACCTCCAGAGTCAGGAATGGGTTGCATTTAGTTGAGTTGTTGGCTAAAGGGGCCCCATGGAAACCCCTAAACATCTCAGGCTAATGCCAAGGCTTGTGGTTGCTCTCCACAGCCTGATGGTAAAGCTCTATTGCTGAAGAAGTCACACATGCCTACTTATGGCTTTCACTCCTTCTGACTAGTGTTCATGGTACTGGAAGGTACACTGCATATTACCAGACGGGGAAGGTAGCCAGCACCCTAGCTACAACTCAGCCATCTACCGCAGTGACCTGCATGCATGGTGGGTACACTGGTACAATAGTAGCACAAATGTGGAAGTAGCCAATCACTTTTTGACTGTATTTAAGACCTACTTCATGAGAGAAAATCTATGCTTAACACTATTCAGGTGGCCAAGAATCTGAGACCAGACAGGGTATGACCCTAGGGGAAAATCAATTACTATAGCTTTGCTATTGTAAAATAGCAATAAAATGACTCCTAATGACATTCTGCTATAGATCAGTGCCTAGATCGGCCATCATCGAGAAACTTCCTCTTGCAGTAGATGGGAGACAACATAGAGACCCACAAATGAACTATGTAAAGAGACTGGGATATTTTGGAACAGTCAGTCCTAAATGGGAGCTGTGTAGAAGAGGAGGCAGGGAGACTGTAAGAGTTAAGGAGATGGATGACTCCAAAGAAACTGTGTCTTCCAAATTCATCGGGACGGATGCACATAGGAATTTACAGTGACTTGGCAGCATGTCAAACCAGATGCGTTCCACTGCAATGCTGAGAGGAGGAAGTGGACTCAGGCTTGCACTGCCAACCAAGCCATCTCCAATAGACATCCGCTCACATAGAAAAAGTTACTTCACTCCAATGGAGTCTCAATGGTTATATTAACCACACCTTTGTAAAGGCAGGACTCAAGTCCAGCAATAGGTGGCGGTCATAAAACAAACTTAGTGACATTTTGTAGACTTTTTGTCTCAGTACTTTGTATACTGGCTAGTTTTACACAAGCTGGAGCCATCAGAAAGGAAGGAGCAGCCATTGAGAAAATGCCTACCATAGGATCTGGCTGTAGAGACTTCAAAATGACTACACATTGAGGCCCAGAAAACAAGAAAAGACAATCAAAGCACAGAGTTGGAGCTTTAAAAATGCCAAAAAAGCTGGACCTAACATAATCTATGAATAAAAACAAAAATGGTTTTTGGTGAAATAAACAAATAAATAAAACAATAAATGAAATATTTAAAATAAAGCAGAAAAAGAAATAAGAAAAGAAACAGGGAAAATAAAAAGGTACAGGAAACATGGGACCTAGTTAAAAAAGCCTAACATATGTATTCTTATATCCCCAGAAGAAATGAGAGTGGACATGTAACACAAGAAATAGCTTACAATGTGGATAAAAACATTCAAAAGCGGATGAAAACATCAGCCCATGGACTCAGGAAATTTAGAAAAATTCAAGAAGAGCAAAACAAAATAGTTTAAATGCTGACACTAAAACAGAGAAAATATATTGTGGCGTCAAAGGCCGTAGTAACATATTGTAATTAAATATACAATAGGTCACCATAAAAGGCCTTGCTTTGTTGTTGGCTGCTGTCAAACTGTGGACACAAGTGACCTTCCTGCCTTGGTGTCTCTACCGGAGTGCACTGCCCCACCTGGTTGATGAGCAAAAGCTTAAAACTGACCAGAAGGAAACCACAGAACAGCTCAGTGGATGAGCCTTTATCATATATGACCAGAGCTTCGAGAAAGGAGGAGAGAAAGGGGCAGAGAGAAGAGAAGAAAGAAAGAAGAGAGAGAAAACCAGCCAGAGAAGACTAAAGGCACAAACCCCTAAAGAGTCAGTAAAACTGAGAGTTGGTTTCGAAACGCAAACAATAGAGGCTGGAAGAAACGCAACTCCATAGTTAGGGTAATAAAGAATCTGCTTCGAGACAAGCAAAACCGGAACTCATTGCCAGCTGATCCATGCCACAAAACCACCAGCGTTTTCAGTCCGAAGACGAGTGAGTGAGTCTAGATGGAAGCTCTGAGTTTCAGAAAGAACAAATACCAAGATGGACAAACACATGACCTTATGTAAACTCTATTGACTATTTAAATTAAGTTTCCTTACTAGAAAAACAGTGAAATATGGTTTGAGATAGTTTGTATAATTCAAGAGTTCTTTCTATGTACCATGCTTAGCTTTGGTAGTCAACTTTACTACATCTGAGGACAAAAATACAAGCTCTAGGCACGTCTGTGAGGGACCCCCCTCCCTCCCTCCCTCCCTCCCTCCCTCCCTCCCCCCCTACCTCTCTTGTTTCTTTGAGACATTGTTTCTCTCTGTAACTCTGGCTGTCCTAGAGACAGGAACTGGCTCTGTAGATCAGGCTAGCTTTTCACCCTGAAATCAACTTACCTCTGCCTCCTGCATGCTGGGATTAAAGGTTCATGCCACCATGCCTGGCCTGTGAGGTATTTTCTTCATCTGTTTAAGAAATGAAGATCCACCTAACCTGGGCCATATCTTCTAGTACCAACCCATATAAAGGGGCATGGGTAAAGAAAGCTTTTGCTTTTTGCCTGTTTGCCTTCACCCTTGCTGACAAGTTCATCTACTCTGTTGCCAAGGCATTCCTTCACTGGGTACTCACCTACTTCTCTGGAATTCCAACACAGATAAAATCAGCAGCTAGCTTTCCTGGAATCCTTTTGGATTCTAGTGCCAGACTGAACGTGCTGAGACATTCAGCCTCGTGGGATGAACAGGTAGACTTTGGCCTTTCTATTATGAAACATTGTTAGAATGCCCAGACCACAGCCTGTATGACACTCTAATAAATTTCCTTTATATATATTATAATGTACACATACATAGAATGAATATATAAATACACATATGTACATATATGTATAAATTTACACACACACACACACACACACACACACACACACACAAATCATTCTATCTGTTCTGCTCCTTCATAGAGCCCAGACAGATGTAATACTCTAGCCACTAGGGAGCCAATAAAGGAATGAAAAAAAAAGTATTCTAAAGAGCTAATGAGCTAATGGGGAAGACAATGTGATGCTCAATTATTTTGTTAAAAAAAATGACACAGGCATGAAAAAAGGAACAAAAACCACATGAAACAATAAACAGAAGATGGAAAATATAGGTCCAGTTTTCAGTAACCACATTTAAATGTAAATGACTTAAAATACAAAGATTCCTCAAACACAATCTAACAGAAACAGCAAAGCAAAGAAAAAATAGACACAAATACACGTATTTTTAATGACATGCTTTCAGTACAAGGACATAGGTAAGAGAAAAGTGCAATGGTGTATACAGATGTGATTATATGTATCAGATTATATATATCAGACACTAACTTCATTACACAAGATAAAGGGAAAATGAGGCAGAGCGATTCACAGTGAAGATAATATAGTAAAAAAATTTTTTTAATAGTCCTACATGCATCTATTAACATTACTTTAAAGCTTTACAAGACAAAAATTAATAGAATTTAAAAAAATTGATGAGTCTACAATAAATAGTAGCTGGAGTTTATAAAACACTCCGTGATGGTCAAGCACATAAATCAAAACACCAACAAGGGTATGGAAGATTTATAACACAGTAAACCAAATGTCTTATCTGATATGATGCAGCCAATATCTGCAGGCTTTCTTCTAGGATAAAAAGGAACTCTCAATGGCTTCAAAGAACTGAAATCATGCAGCGTGTTCTCTCTCATAACTGCATTAAAGTAGAAACAATGAAGAAAGATATTCCTGAATACAGAACCCACTTCTGAAGATCATCGAAGAAACTACCCCGGCAACTGCATTTGAATGGAAGTATACAGTGAGTCCTATATATTGACATTTCTGGGGCATAGAACAACGTATACTTTTAAATCCATGTGTTCATAAAGGAACAATGTTGGAAGAAAAAAAAAATCAATGCCCCTAGCTTCCATCTAGCAAAAGGGCTATCTATTACCCCTGAAGTAGAAGAAATGATTTTTAAAAATCAATAAAATACAAAGTAGATAGACAATGTAAAACTCAGCAGTACTGAAAGTCAGTTCTTTGCAAATTATAATCAAATGGAAAAAAGGCCTAAGCAGTGAGTTCAACAGAGAATAAAAGGGTGGGAGAGAAGAAAGGAGGTGGGTGGGCAGGAAAAGAAGAGGGGGAAGAAGAGAAAGAGGAAAGAAGGAAGAGAATGAGAAAGAAAGGGAGAGATAAAAATGTCACTATAATAATGGAACTAAGAAGAACATCATTATAAATCTAATATATATTATATATCTATGTATATTATAGATCTAATATATATACTGGTATATATGGATACACACACAAACACATACACATTATTGACAAAAGATAGACTAGAATGTGAACTCCAGGACACCAGAGATTTTGTCATTCCTGCTGACAATAAATCCCCAGGCCCTGAATCTTTGGGACCCCTGCATGCAGGTGACTCTACTCCACTGAGCAAAGAAGAACCAGAGGTAAGAAGTGATGAACACACCACTTCATATACCATAAGAAGATAATGTGTCGTCTTCTATACTTGCTCTCAGCCCTCATTTCCACAAAGCATTGTCCACAAACCTAAGGACAGCATTAAATTAGTGGTTTGTGTATCACCTTCCCTGTGTCATAGTTTAATATTGTTGGAATTTATTATCTAATAGACATATGGGGACATAATTTATAAAGAATTTACATTTCCTATATAACATCCTTGACAGAAAATTAATTTACAGCTATGGAAGGATTAGTTTCTCCTGAAGATGATATATATGGACCTCACTACTAAAAAGCTCATTGTTTAGAAATCTCAGTCATATAAACACATCGAGCACTACTGTGAGCATGTGTACTTTTGTATTCTCTTGTTCCTTGATGATAAACAACCTCCAGCCTCCCTCCCACCCTGTAAACCCCCTCCCTACAATGCCCTTTCACACGTTCATCCTCCCTGAGATCCATTGAGTTGGCATTTATTTAGGATTCCCACTTGGTAAAAGTGCACATAGATACAAAATTGAAATGACTTTGGCTGAAGCTGAGTTACTTTAGAGTAAGCAAACAGTGGCAGCATACTGCTTGACGGTCCTATCTCAAGTCCATGTCACATGTCTGTGTCAAGAACTCAGCAGATGGTCTGGTCCACTCCTCTGTGTTCTCCTTTGAGACTCCGCCTAAAGGAGCAGCCACTGGAGCAATGGCCAGGAAAAAATGCTTATATCACAACCACAAAAGATGCTTACAGGTTAGAATGCACACTCATCAAGACAGACACTGAGCCTAGGAGCCTGAGACAGGAATGTGTGATCTTCCTACAGAAAATGCTTTTAATAATAATATAATAAAATATATCACCTGTGATACAGTCCACGAAAGAAACCTGTGGTTAATAGCAAACTCCGGAGAGAAAGTACAAAATAGCAGCCTCTGATTACGGAGTTCTTGGTGATGACACTTGGGGTCCAGTATTAGAACAATGACAGCTATTTAATACAAAGGGAATTTCTAACAATGAGAAAACAGAAACACCGAAACAGTAAGCCATGCAGTGTGGAGGTGGTCAAGTAGAACTTGACCTTGTTCTGCTAGATTCCAAAGCCTGACCCTTCTTTCCTATCATTGTCTACCCTTGTATTTTAAGAAATGTTTTAGTCACTTTTTATCCCATTTTTGCTATAAGCCTATGCATGGTCTTATATGCATGTGAGTACACATGTGGAGTTCAGAGGTCAATGTCGGGTGTCTCTTAGGACATTATGAGAATGGGTATCTCCCTGATCGTGAGACTCACTGATTGGGCTAGAATGGCCGAACAGTAAGCTCTAGGAATCCACCTGTGTTTACCTCCTGATTGCTGTCTCAGGACGGGACTGAGGATCTGAATTCAGTTCCCTGTGTCTGCGTGGCAAGTACTCTGCAGTCAGGGCAACCTCCTTGGCTTCTTTTGTTTTACATAGTGAAAGAGGCAAGTTGGATGGGAAAACACACGACTGCTTTTCTGTTAAGGATAAAGTTTGTATCTTCTACTGACATTAATATAGTCTATAAAATTAGAGTTTCTCAGCAAATATATTTAATCAGTTCCATTAGGCTAAAAACTAAAATTTAATAAATAATTGTTATAGCAATACCATGAAAATATGCTTGTAAAATACAACAAAGAAGAAGTTTTTCATTGCTAAAATCTTTACAGTCTAATTAGCAGGAGGGAATATTCATACCTTTTTGTAAAGAAATCTACAGTGGTTAGTAGTAAAACATTATTAAGAAAGAATTAAAATAATGAGTGAAGAATAATGTTAAAGTAGCAAAAACTTCTCCTGCAGCTTCAGCTCTCTGCTTCTTATAAACTCCCTTACCTCAGAAGAGAAAACCTCAACAGCCTAGCCTGTGGGTGTGTCCAGAAGGCTCTTCTGTACTGGCTAATTGGAGGACCCAGCCCACTGTGGGAGGCACCATCCCTAGGCAGGTGGTCTGAGGACCCAACCCACTGGGGGAGGCCCCATCCCTAGGCAGGTGGTCTGAGGACCCAGCCCACTGTGGGAGGCACCACCCCTAGGCAGTGGTCTGAGAACCCAGCCCACTGTGGGAGGCCCCATCCCTAGGTAGGTGGTCTGAGAACCCAGCCCACTGTGGGAGGCACCATCCCTAGGCAGGTGGTCTGAGGACCCAGCCCACTGTGGGAGGCACCATCCCTAGGCAGGTGGTCTGAGGACCCAGCCCACTGTGGGAGGCACCATCCCTAGGCAGTGGTCTAGGCTGTATAAGAAAGCCAGCAAGTGGCATTTCTCTGCAGTTTCTGCTTTGTTCAGCTCCTGCCCCTGCTGTGGTATCTCCTTTGATTTCCTAATTTGGATCCCCCTTCTGATGGACCCTTTGTTCCTCAAAGCTGTGTTTGGCCACACAATATCACAGCAACAGAAACAAAATCAAGGAAACTTCATTTTGGGGGGAAAAACTTAGAGAAGGAATTAATAACATTCACAGGTTAAGAGAATTCCAATAACATTTGAATAAAAGCATGAAGTAACTTCCATTTCTGTCCCTTTTTGCATTTTAGTAGCAAATATTTGTTGACAAGAAGCTAATGCATTGTACTATGTTTAGTTCATTATTACATTTGGGAAGCGATATTTTGCATCTAAGTGCAGTCATATCATAATTACATTTAAAATGAATCACTTCTCATTCATATAGAATTTGATCAAAAACCTTTTTTTTTTTTTTGATTAGCACTGTTTGTTGTCTGTGACTGTGTAGGCCCATGATTGTGAGTGAGTAGTGTTTTCATAAGGAAGATGCTGCGCACGTGTTCAAATTGGCTGAGATGGTCAATAAGTACCAGGTACAAGCAAGTATTCTTGACTTGTTTATTTCTAGCTGAAGAGTGTCTGCATTCCAGCCAGGAGAAACTGGACTCAAGTTTTATTTAGCTGTCAGTTCTCTCCATTTGTGACATAACAGCTATGATTCTCCTGGCGAGGCATGGATAATTAAATTAGAATTTCATGCTCCTTTGTGTCTCTAGAGACTTCTGAAATTATCACTCAAAGTTTTCAAAGGCAAAGCAGAACAGTGTGTGTAGGGATGAGTGTCAAGTCACCTGCTAAGGAGATCTGGTGATCAGGACACAGCTCCCTCTCTAATCCCAACTACTTATACACTCGTTCCTTACAATAGAAAAATCAGAGCAAGAATTTTAAAGGCTCCCAACACTGTTTCTTTAATTCATTTATACAAATTTTTTTCCTGAAAAAAGAAAAACCATGCTGTTTTATAATCTGCTTTTTAACTGGATATATCACGAAACATGTCACCAGAAACATTTTTCCAAAGCCACAATTTTCTTCTGAGTGTGTACATCCAAAGGAAGTGAAATTGAGATCTCTAGAGAGATATCTGTGTTTCAATATTCAGAGCAGCTTTGTTTACAATGTGTAAACGATAGGAGAGGCAATGTGTTTGTAGATGAACAAAATGTAGTATATACATGTAAAGAACTATAATTCAGTCTTTAAAGCAAAGGAATGCTGATACAGACTATCACATGCCTAAGCTTTAAAAATAGGATAATATATCAGTTACCATAACCAGGAAGGAAAGATGAGGTATCTCCAGTAATGTCACAGAAACAGATAGTAGCATCATTATTCCCAGGGGCTCTGATCAGGGAAGAATGGAAGTTATTTAATGGGTGCAGAACATCAGTTTTGTAAGATAGAAAGAGGTCTGTGGATGAGTCATAACAAGACACATAAGAGGACGAATATACTTGATGACAATGAACTATATTCTCAAAACTAGTTAAAGTGGGAAACTTCTCCTAAGGTATATTTTGTATCACTACCATCAAAACAAATAACACACACACACACACACACACCCCAGCCCCACAACTTTGACTGAGCAACAGTACCTCTTATCAAGACGCTATTGCTCATTTTAAAAAATTCCTTTTTGTTGGGGCTGAAGAGATGGCTCAGCAGTTAAGAACACTGACTGCTCTTCTGGAGGACCTGAGTTCAATTCCCAGGACCCACATGGCAGCTCACAACTGTCTGTAGTTCCAGTTCCCAGTTCCAGGCAAGCACCAAGGCAAATAAAATAAAGTTTATAAAAATTCCTTTTTGTTAACATTTAGGTTTCTTATTTTCTTGTTACCACAAATTCACTATAGTAAATGTCACTATAAATAAATCTTCATTCTGTATCTGCTATTTCTTTAGGATAGTTTCAAGTTTATACAACTGCATCAAAGAACATGAATTATTTCAGAGCTCTCGATGCCAACGGTATCCCAGAAAAGTTTTGTTGATGCATATTCCCATTTTTACATTGCACTTTCATCAGAATATTCTGATCTCTCTGTCCCTTTGCCAAGAGATAATGAAAACAAAAGGTTGAACATTGTGATCCTTCAACAATTATTGAAGTCAAATATTGAGGCCACTGTTATTAATTGGCTAGTACACAAATTGTACTGTGGTTATAAAAATAGCTGTGGTTGTTCGGCCAGATAATATTCTGCTCAAGAAATAGCAAAATGCTTATACAAGCTGCCCAGGGCTTCTGTCTGAGAAATTATTTTCTGAACTGCACTCACCAATCTACCACATCCGAGTCCCACTTGAACATGACAACTTCAATAGAAAGAGTATAACTGTTTAAAAAAATACACCAAGCAAAAAAATTAACAACAGATATATAAATCCCAATAGTTACATAAGAAGCACCAAAGTCCTACAGCAATGTCATCTAGAGAGAGTGAATTAGGTGAAATCACAGAGAGCTCAAATGTATGTTCAAAGACAGAATCAAGACAGTGTTCCGAGCTAGTTATGTCACATAAGAATTAAGTATGACTATTTCATAGTTCTTACTTTATAGATAGGGTCTTAAGAGAATCAAGGAGATAATGCTGCCAATTAATACTTCCGTGGCATCGTGATCTGGGCTTATATCCTTGGATCATTTCCAATTTTGTAGAGTGTCACTTGGGAGAAGTGTGTAGCCCTTGCTTCTTACTCAAGCGCTGTCATCTCAATGCTGGCTGTCCATCCTACATCACTGTCTTCTCATCTCACTGTCCCCTTCCCTAGCTCCAACATCATCTAGTCAGCACGGCACCATGGCTGTCATCCCTAGTTTATTTAGCATTTCTCATTTTTAAAAAGTTTTCATAAACTAGAAGTGAACTGTGGTATAATCACATAAAGATTAAAAAAAATCATTTAGAGGACTGAGTAGATAGCTCAGTCCAACAATTATGTGATTTGTAAACACGAAAACCTGAGTGCAACATCTAGAGCCTAGAGAGAATGCCTTGGTGGCAAGCTCTTAAAATCTCAGCACTGGAGAAATAGATTCAGGAAGATCCCAAAGGTTATTGGCCAGCCAGCCTAGACTACTTGATGAGCTCAAGGCCAGTGGGAGATAAAGGGGGGAAGAGGGGAAGGAGGGAGGGAAGGAAGGAGGGAGGGAGGGAAAAAGCAAAAGTGACAGTACCCAAAGAATGACACTCAAGGTTGTCCTCTGACTTCTACATGCATGTGTATACATGTACACACACACACACACACACACACACACACACGCACACACACACACACATACACACACGCACACATACACACACATGCACACGCACACGCGCATGCACACACACACACGCGCACACACGCATGTGCATGCACACACACGCACACGCACACACACGCGCACACGCGCACGTGCACACACGCACACGCACACGCGCAGCGCACGCGCACACGCACACGTGCATGCACACACACACACGCACACGCACACACACATGTGCATGCACACACACACGCGCACACACACGCGCACACACACACGCACACATGCACACGCACGCGCACACACACGCACACATACACACACGCACACACACACATGCACACGCACGCACACACACACGCACCCACACATGCGCGCGCACACACACGCACACACGCACAATTTTGTAATATTATGAGTATAAAAATACAATAGAACTTCTATACCCATGGATTCCCCACTCAAGGCAGGTGGAAAACATTTTTTTAAAAAAATGTTGTGTCTGTACTGAATTAGTAGTTATTTTCTCATCATTATTCTGTAAAGAATACAGTAAAACAGTCATGAGTATAGAAGATACAGTGTATCGGGTATTATTAGTAGTGTAGACAAATCGGGTATATGGAAGGACTGCTCCCATAGGTTCTATGCAACTATCATACCATTTTAAGAATCTGAGTTCCCATGGATTTTGATCCTTGGGTGTCTTGCAGCTAATTCTCCATGGAAACCAAGATATGAATATAGTAACATTATTCTAGCCAACCTCAAAGGCTTCAATGAGCCAAATAACTAAGCCATTGACCATGGGAAACATGTTAAGCAATCTTTTATTTTCAATGCTTCAATCAGCATTGAAATGAATATACAGATTTGTTACATCCTTATCCTTTGTGTCATATCATATTCTAAAACCAAAGTCAATTGTAATTGCAGTTATATTGTGTAAGAATTAAAAGAAAACAAAAATATTCTCTTTTTTCTTATTTTGTATGTTTACATTCTGAATCCCCGACTGAAACCCTCAGAAAAAACACAGCCATGCAGTGGACATTCATGCATAGGACAGTATGAGGATGTCATGCACAGCCCTTGCATCAGCTGGTATGTGCACAGGAGCGTGGATCTTTCACCTTCCACCATGGGGCAGGAACACCATCATCACAACTGCCTGGGAGCCGTTCTTGTTGAATTGAAGTTCTTGTCCTTAAACTTTCTATGGTGCATGAATCACAGTTTATTCAAACAAACACAAAATGATTCAGGCTATGACTCAAGGCTTAAGAGACGGAATATTTGCTATGTCACTGTATTTTTTATCCCAGCACCTGCAGTGGACAAGCAAAGACTCAGATGATCATGACTCAAGAAAGAAGGTCAGCTGAGACAACAGGTTGGGATGGAGGCACCGGGGACATCTGATGAGGTACTCAGTAAGCTCAGCAGTGCCCTTTATTGCCAGCATCCTAAGGGGGCACCAGAGAAAGAGAGGCAAGGGGTCAGCGCTAGTGTGAAAGGGGCACACCCCACAAGATTGATTGAAACAGTAAGAAAATGCAACTGATAAACAGTGTATAAGCATTAATAAATAAATCCATTTAAAATGGGGCTGGTCTTAGTGTCTAGTAAGATAAATGGATATGACAACTCTGAAGTTATAGGGAGACACTCTAATGAAGTGACATTTTCCCACTACTAAATAAATCAGTACCTGAGGTGATATCAACTCCTAAGATCTCCTATTGAGTCTATGGACTCTTATCAATCTTTCCTGTTCTTTCTAGAAAACTCAGCGGTAGCTTAGAACAAAATCATAAAAACACAAACATCTTTGGCTGGCCCTCAAGACCTTGACCACAAAGCTTTCCAGAAGACGGTTGATCTTAGACTAAAAAGGAAACATGAAAGAGGAACCAGAAAAACTGAAACCAAAATAAAAGACGACAGAAAAATCTCTGCTTTCCTTAGGTGAACTTGAACAGAACCTCGATGTCTCTCTCTGCAGTCTACAGACTATTTTCTAAAGCAGAAACACTTCTGTCCTGCACCTGGGCCTGATGCACTTGAATTAACAGACCCTGAAAATCAGGTGTTTGGAATACTATCTCTCCCATGTTTAAGCATTGAGACTGAGCACAAAGCTCCCCACTTCTAATTCCCCTACCATGATGAAACTTCTAGTGTGTAAATTTCACAATAATAAACATGCTGTGAAATTACGTCACTCTTTTGTAACAGGAGAGGGGGAAAATATTGGTTAACACACATAACAAAACTCTGCATTTTAAGAATTTATGGTACAAACTCAAAATTTCAAAACACAGCTTTCTGTGAAGGATCTAGAAATTGCTGTCCCATCTGTTTTACCCAGGCTCTCTAGCCATTGTTGTGTTTATGGTCTTCCTCTAAGCTACTTGGGTAACATAAACTTTATATATGATTTTTTCAGCTTCCCATACTAACAGTGTGTTATTGGCTGTCAATTAGGACTCCTGAAGAGTCAACTTTCTTTAATATACATATAGGCAGAGACATACCAGTATGGCTGTACACAGAAAAATATGCATTGATTTGTGTCTATTTTAGGACTAGTAAGAAGTGCAAAAGGACAATATAAAGAGTGCTTTGATTTAACTGACACTCAGTTGTGAATTGAAGTGCATTAAATATACTTAAAAGTGCATGTGAATTACTCCCAGACATCATCTCATATGTCTCTAGTGGTGTCCATGAGATTGTAATACTCATCCACGCATCTATATTGACTCTATAATATTCCATGACATATATTAATTCTATATTCCATGAAATTAAATATTTCTATAAATAACACACAAAAAATTGCCACTTGCTTATTTTGGACACACACATTAGTACTAGAACTCAGGGCCTCATTCAAGTATTCTACCACTAAGCTACATGCCCCTCCTAATCTCTGTTCACCTTTATTATAGTCATCTTTTGAAGTATATTCTTTAACATTTTATCATTGTTTATGTCCTTGTCTTCTGACAATTCCAAAGTCTGTCTTGTCCATAGGTTGGTTCCTTCCTTCCTTCCTCTTTCCTTTCCTTCCTTCATCTGGGATGGGGTCTTATGTAGCCTAGGCAGGTCCCAAAAATCACTGAGTAGCTAAGACTTACACTGAATTCCTGATCCTGCTGTCTCGCGTACATTTATCACCATGACCAACCCCTTGATGAAAAACCCCTAGCTTTTCTCTTGACCACGGGTCAAACTTGTCTACTTCTTCCCATCTTCAATAATTTTTTATGAAGTAATAGATACAGGGGATATGTTGTGTTCTCTTCTTTCTGAAGAGTTTGATTATGTCTTAGTCATCATTGTACTATTGCTTTTGAAGAGACATCGTGACCAAGGCAACTCTTATAAAGAAAAGCATTTAATAGGGGCTTCCTTACAGGTTGGGACCTGATCATCATAATGGGAAGCAGACAGCCATGGTGCTAGAACAGTAGCTGAGAGCTTTGCACACTGATTCATAGACAGCAGGCAGGGCAGCTGGGAACTGGGCAGGCTAGGCCTAGCTTGGACTTTTCAAACCTCAAAACCCACTCCTAGTGATAGACTTCCTCCAACAAGGTCACACCTAATCCTTCTAATCTTTCTCAAACACTCCCATCCCTGGTGACTAAGCATTTAAATAAATGACTCTCTAGGGGACATTACCATTATAACCACCACCACATTCTACCTCCTGGCCCTCTAGGCTTGTAGCCATATCATAATGCAAAATGCACATAGTTTAGCTTCAAAAGTCCCCATAGCCTTTCACGGTATAAACTCTGTTCAGAAGACCAAAGACTCTTCTGAGACTCAAGGCAATCTCTTAACTGTAACCCCCTATAAAATCAAAACCACAAAGCAGATCACACACTTCTAACACACAGAACATACATTACAATTGCAAAAGGGAGTAAAGGAAACACAGTGAGGAAATACTGGACCAAAGCAAGATGAAACCCAGGAGGGTAACTCCTAATTCTGTATTAGATGACCCTTCCAATCTCCTTACAGCTTTTTTGATTGTAACACATTTCTCTCTTCTGGGATCATTTCACACTCTGCCCGCAGCTTTCCTTGGCAGGTATCCCAGGGCTCTGGAATCTCCAATACCTTGGGATCTCCCATGCAATCTGAATTTTTACCTTCATAGCTTCACATAATAGCCTCTCGAAGCATCCATGTAAAACTAACTCCCCTGACACACATCTGGCATCCGTGGCTTTCCTCACCTAGTGGAAAAAGTCCACATCCCTTTTTACTTCTGTATTCTCTTTGACTCTAAAGCCAAAATAACATGGCCAAAGCTGCCAAGTTCCTCAGCTTGCTAAGGTTGGCACCTGCCAGGCTCCTTGAATACATGTGCATATGCCTTCCATTGTTGAAGCCCAGGAAATCCCTCAGACATTTTCCTTTCACTGGTTACAGAATTAGTTGAATGGGACCATGTCCTGAGGTTACTTCTCCCTTTCCTCCATTTCCCATCAGGCCTTTCTTCAGTCTGTTTATTTCCTTGAACATAAGACTTGGCTTCAACATTACATCTCCTGGTGCTCTTTTTCTCCTTAAGCTGTGCAGTTTGTATTTCTCTGTCTTGCTAGTTCCTTTCCATCTGGTAAGTGTGATTATAGCCGCGGTGACACAGTCAAGACATCACCTCTGCCAATGACATTTATCCAAACTCTTGAATTTGGCCTCAGGCATATTTTTAGAACAAGGGCAGAAAGCATCCACATTCTTTGCCAAAATATCAGAAGAACAGTCTCTAGACCAGCTGCTAATATTCATCCCCACTGAAACCTCTTGAGCTGGGAGCTAATATGCATCCCCATTGAAGCCTCTTGAGCTGGGAATGCATAATCCAAATCATCCTTAGCCCCACTGTCTTCCATGTTCCTGCTAGGATGGCCAGTAAGTCCCATTTAAAGCATTCAACCACTTTTCTAGTCCCAAGTCCCCAAATCCACATTCTTGCAACAACAATATGGTCAGGCATATCATAGCAATAATCCAGTCCCTGGTACCAACTTCTGTTACTGTTCTAGTGCTGGGAACAGACTCCATGACTAAGGCAAATCTTATAAGAAGGCATTTCATTGGAGGTTGGCTTACAGTTTTAGAGATTTAGTCTATGACTATCATGGCAGGGAACAAACAGGCTTGACCCCAGAGCAATAGCTGAGAGCTTTATATGCTGATCCACAGACAGCAGGCAGAGAGAAAGGGAGAAGGCAGAGGGAAAGAGAGAGAGGGAGGGAGGTAGAGGGAAAAGAGGAAGAACAGGAGAGGAGGCAGAGGGGGGAAGAGGAGGGAGGGAGGGATAAAGCCGGGTGTGGGCTTTGCAAACTTCAAAGCAAGCCCTCAATGACACATTTCCTCCAAGGCCACATCTACTCTTACAAGGCCACACCTCCTAATCCTTCTGATCCTTTTCAAACTTGTGGGCCTATAGGCGGCCACTCTCACTGAAACCACCATAGGCCATAAGAGGCAAATAAAGTATTGGTGTCATTTCTTGGCATATGGAAGCTTGGCTTTAGTTCGAATAGCACAGCTCTGAGATGATCTTAACTTCCTGCACTCTCATCTAAAAGGCTTGGCCTTTTAGAGTTTCAGTGGAAAGTTTGAGATTCTATAACTCAGTGACTTCAAACTCAAAACTGTCCCCTCTGCAGTGGGCAGCTGCTGAGACTTCTGTGTGGCTCTCTAGCCTGCCAGCTGCTATTTCACTCAGAGGTTCTTTGGGTTTCACTCTGCATCATGCATACCCAGGGTTCAGCCAGGAAGGAGTTCACATGCAGATCCTGGGTCTCTTCCCTCTGTGGCATGTGCATTACTCAAGAGTTACTTCTAGGAACTCTGGCCACCTGATATCAACTCCTTAGGCTTATTTAAGTTCCAATTGCCCCATGCCCTGCAGTCCAGAGAGAGCTTTGTGGGAAGAATCAGTGAATGAAGCTCCTGGGTTCTGGTCCTCTGTCCACTCTTCATGATGTCCTAATTTTCCCCTACAGCAGAAAGATCAGCACAACAGAGGCCACTCAGTCCCTCCCCAAAGCCAGAACCTAAGGAGCAGCAGCACATTTTAACCCAGCTCAATCATCAGGACCTTTGCTTTTCTGCTTTTGTCTGGGGTTCCCTTGCTTATACGTTTAATATTTTTAAGCCTTGTTTAAGAAGTTTATTCCTAACCCAAAGTCATAAACATAAATTACAGATTTTATGCTAAAAGTATTTTCCTTAACACATTGTGTGTGTGTGTGTGTGTGTGTGTGTGTGTGTGTGTTTGGATCTTTTGACTCACTTAGAATTAAATTTTTGGACAGAGTTAAGAAAGAGGTTCTGGGCTGGGTTTTAACTTAGGCTTGCCTAGCTTAAGTAAGGCCCTATTGCCATAAAAAACAACAACAACAAAATAAGATAGAAAATAAAATAGAGAGCTAACTTTGTCTGCTTTTCTAGAGACAAATATATTTCCTAAGACCATAACTAAAGTGTCATCCTTCATTAGCTTTGCACATGGGCATAAATCTAGTCCCATGCATAGAAACAGTTCTGTTCCAGTGTTTCATATGCTCAGGCTACAGCAGTACCACAATCTCATTACTTTAGTTTTATAGTGAGCTCTATTGTCTGGTAGATCAAGTCCTTCCATTTGTTCTCCAAAATTGTTCTGCCTACCCTTGGCCCTTTATTCTTTCAAATAAACTTTAAGAAATCAAATCACATGATAAACCCTGCTAGAACAACTAAATTCTTTAAAATATTCAGCTTGCTTATTTGCAAACTTGCATGCTTTTTCTATTCCTTCAAATCTCTGGATGTTTTTCTAAAAATTATATTTTGCTTTTCATAGTATATATTTAAAATTAAATTAATATCTTAATTTTTTCCATCTAATTTACGTAAACTTGCTCTTCCATGTTAAAAAAAATCTAAATTAGTTCACGATACACAATCAAAAAGAACAGAAAGTGCTTCCATGCTCTCATCTTCACACAGTTTTATGCACCATAAACTTCGGGAGTGAGCATATAGTTCCCATCCTCCAATCTTACCAAGACGCTCCATGGTCTCTGCTTTCAGTGTCAGTGAAGTTGGAATCCAAAAACATATCTTTGTAGATTCGGCCAACGAGGCAATACATATCTGAAGCAACTTGTCCTTCACTTTGTACCATAGGGATCATGATGTCAAGAGCTTTTGCTCTGTCTCCAGGGAGATTTCTCCTAAAGTAGAGAACATTGTTTCCATAGAGATCACAAAAGCAATTATAGACCAATTGCCTTTTAAAAATTCCATTTTATGTATTGATTCACATCAGTAAAGTTTGGCAGAATAAAAACAATTCAATTCTAAGAAACCTCTGTGGACCTTGCCTTAAGCTTTCTTATCCTAATGCATGTCTATTGGGTCTTTCAAAGATCTCTTGTGAGCTGCTTGTCTGGTCAACAGGACACACTTGTACCTACCCATCCAGAGTGCTGATCTCCCTGCTGCTTATGAGCAGGTTGAAAACTGTGGAGTATTCTGAACCCTGTGATGTTGAATGGAACACAATCAACTATTTCAAATAATGAGAAACTCTGAATGTTAGTTTCCAAAGGCTTTTGTTCCAGAGTAATGAGCAAACTAATTCACAGAGGATAACAAAATTCAAATCCACCCACTGGTTCATTTTTCTATGTGGCGAGAATCTAAGGAAGCTGCTTTATGTAGTTCGTATGGTGCTGGGCTTGCCTATGAAACCTCAAGCATGCTAGACAAGCACGCTACCACTGACCTATGTCTTTAGTGTGTATATATCTATATACACACATATATATATACATACTATATATTATGTAATGTATAATTAAATACATACATAATGTATAATTATACACATAATCTTATTTTGAGATGAATTCACTGAGTTGTTGAGACTGGCCTTGAGCAGCAGTAGTTCATTTTTAAGTAACAGGTGTAGATAATTCTCAAAATCATATTTTACATTTCTTCAATGATGAAAATATTATAATAAGTAAAAAATAAGTCACAAGAGGCCACCAACAATATGATTTCACTCATGTAAAATACTTAAAATAATAATCAACAGAAATGGAAAAAAATTGGTGGTTGCCAGGAACAAGAGGATCTGGGGTATAGGAGAGGGTGACTATTAGTTGGTAGGTTCCTTTACAGAGTAAAAAAAATCCATAATTTGTAGAATGACAGTTATATAATAATTGATATACTAAAGTCAAAGATATATGACATTTTAAATGTCATATGGTATATAAGATACATTTTAAATAAAATTATTATTTTAAAAGTCATCATATGTATTCTCATATTCTCAACTACTATTCCAAATCTTTTGTTCATAAATCCCTATTAACCTTCTGTACTAAACATCTGCAACATAGAATATTGCTTTATACAAATATGCTTTTCATTCCCTGGTATGTTACTTTTGGAAAGAGAGGCAAGGTACACAGAGTAAAATTCTAAGGCATCTGTAGAATTTTCTCACTTGGTTTCAAAATACGGCTTTTTTTTTTTTTTTTTTTTTTTTTTTTAAAAAAAAAGGAGGCTATGTTTGAAGATAAAGCAGGTCTAATAGTCCTGGAGGTGTCATCTGATGGATGCAAAGGGCGTTTAGTAAGTGAAAGTTAGAGAAGGGTCCCATTCTACACTTACTGGTAATGCTGGCAAGTTTTTGAGTTAAGCTGGACAAAGAAGGAAACATCCTAAGTTCTGGCTGAGCATCATGCTGGCTTTCTAGAGAACAGCATGTGACTACCAGGAGCCTTCAGGGGCAATTACTCAATCTTTCCAGTCTGCTGTAGACTCAACCGTAAAATGAGGTAAATCAAGGCATATATGACACACAGTGAGTTCTATATAAATTAGATCTCCTTTTCCTTTTATTTATCTTTTAAATCATTTTCTTTGGCAGCAACCTGGATAGCCACCTCTCTCACCATGAAAGAAAAGTGTGGTGCAGCAGAATAGTTTTTGAACCACTCAAGATTCTAGGTACACCCATGGTCAGAGCATGATCTTCCTTGATGACTCAAACTGGGAATCCAAACAGAGGTGTGTGCTGATATAGACAAAAGGCAGAGTGGTGAACTAAGAGAAGCTCTGTCCATAGTGACTCAGACAGGCTTGTGGACATGCAATTTAAAATGTCACCAGCAGAGTTTTGGTCATAACTAATTGTGTTCACAGCAGTCCTGGGGAATACTGTTTCAGGATAAGGACAACATTCACTTCCTCATAGCCATCTGAATATCTCAGCTAACCACTGTGTGAAGGACCATGGGATGCTGAGGCAGCTGTACATGTTCATCAGTTCTCTGTCTTGAGATCAATCAAATATGCATTGAAAATATTTGGGTAAATGTCTATATTGGACATGTATACAATTTTTTCCCTGAATAGTACAAAATGACAACCATCTACATAGCATCACATCGTGTTAGATATTACAGTTATCTAAAGATGGTTTTAAATACATAGAGAGTATAAATATGTTACATGAAGTACCATACCATTATATAAGAACTTAAGCATCCTTAGATTTGAGAACCTTTAAAAGGTTCTAGAACCAATTTCCAACAAATAACTAAGGACAATTATATTTTCTTAAAAGCAATATTGTATTGGTAAGTTATTGAATGTTCTAAAAATATAAATAGCAAACACAAACTTTGCCAGAGAAAAAAAATAATTATAAAAATTTGAATCTACAAGTAGTATGACAGGTTTTTACTAACAGAGAGTGAAAAGACACACACACAAACACATGGGGTAGGGGCAGGCATGGTCTTATAGTCTGGGAATCCCAACACTTAAAAGATTGAAGTAGAGGGATCAAAAGTTCAAGGCTAGCCTGAGATATACAGTCAGATCCTGTCCCCAAAACAAAAATAAAAACAGAAAGAAATCGGAAGAAATGCTTTTAGTATTTCACGTGGCTAAGGCAGATGCAATACAACATTCTAGTTGGCAGCTGCTGGGAAGTTATAGGATTCTGTAAAGAATAAATCATCCTGCTGCTGCATCTCAGAAGGGAACATCTTACCTGTTCAGTGCAAATGCATAATGAAACTTCACGTGGTGATGCGAGGCCAAATCGAAAGTTGGCAGCTTTTCTAGGGTCTCCACCAGGTTCACAATAGAGTCGTAATCCTTTCAGCAAAACAAACAGCACAGAATTATACCATTAGAAGAAACTTCCCACCAGAAAATGCCTTTTGACAGGGATAAAACAAAAAGTTAGATTCTGTTGAGACCTTTGAAAACCCAAGAAGCAACTTCTGTGTTTTTCCTAAGAAGTTCCTATTACATGGATTTAAGCATGAAAAATACAGTTACAGTATTTGACAAAAATCCAAAGACACAAAACAAATAAACCACAGAAACATGACTGGTTCTTTTCACAGAACCAGGATCCTCGTCCACAAAGTTCCCTCAGTTACTTTAATGGCCAAGGAGCAACTGACTGAATTGTTGTAAGTGGCAAAATGATTTCATCTCATGTGAGTGAGTCCCTCTAGCCACGGGCTCCCAATTGCCACCGTTTTCTAAATACTGACCCTCTCTTTTGGGTAAAGTTTTACAAGGGGCCCAATAGGCTACATACAGAAATAAGGAAACAGGAGTAATCTGGACTTCATATTACAATCCTAATACCACATTCTTCACTGAGTGATTTTATTCTACCTTTCAAAATCTTAAAAATCTAAGACATAGCAGAAGAAATAATATAGTGTGTCAAGTTATAGGCTTTATCACTTTTTTTTTATACAATTAATCAGTTGTATATTTCTTGTTCCTGGCACAATCAATTTCAGTAGTATAATTTCAGGAAGTAAAAGATGTATTCAGAAAGCACTAAAGTTTCTGCTGTTTGCCAAAACAAAGCTCTCATGGTCTGACAGGTGTGTCCAAGGCTCACAGAGGAGAACTGAGCCTCCAAAAGCTGGGCATGTGAGCAATTTTGAGGAAGTGCAATTAAGAGTATGTCATAATCCCTGATGGTTACCATGTATGAGAATCGTCCATTCATCATGAAATCACATGATGTTCCATGCAGCAGCATGAATTACTTCTTAGGTAGGTGAAATCCCACACCCGCATCCCTTCTCTCTTCCTCCTCTAGCAGGCTACCTGAAAGACATTTGGAGCATCTTCTCACCTGGATATCCCGGTAGGAAAGCAACAGGTTGATGACAATGTCTGCTGTCAGAACTTCAATGTTGTCTACTCGCTGACGAATCCTTGCCAATTCCGCTGCCAGTTCTTTACCAGTAAATAGATTCCGAGCTTTCCTGATATCATTGAGTATAGATTCCCGAAAATACTGGCTGGTAAAAAAAACAAAAAACAAAACAAAAAAACAACCACATATTTTGACAAGTTAACTCTAAACATCAATTCAGCAAAAAAGTAATTTTATAAGAAAATATATGATACTTGTCCATGAGTAGTTCTTAGGCCATTAAGATGCACTGAAGAAGCATCTCACATATTTAGCATTATTAAGCAGTTTGGGAGGTGGGAGGTCATGTATTTCTTTTTGATTTCTGCCATATTCCAAAACTGTCCTTAATTTATTTTTCATCTTGCTATTTTGGATGGAACTTATCCCAAATAAATTATATATGCCTATGATCTGAATATAATACAACAATAACTTTCTGGCTCAGCATCATTGTCCACTAACAGAAATAACTGATAATTCTTTTTTTTTTTCTAATTTACATCTCCTAGGCATGGTGGCCCATGAGTTTGAGATTGCATAGAAAGTTCCAGGCCAGCCACAGCTATATTGTCCCAAGAAAATTGTTTCACATTTTTAGTTTATTGTATGTACATGTGCTTGTGTTTTGATATGTCACAGGCGTGGCAGTCAGAGGACAATTCTACGGCCGTCACTCTCCTCCTTCTGCCATGTGAGTTCCAGGGACAGAGCTCGGGTGGTCAGGACTGGCAGCAAACACTTGCTGAGCTATCTGGTTGGCCCGAAGATTCTGGTAAATTATGCATTTATTCTGATGTAGCCATAAAAGACCTCTCTCATATATATGAGAATATATATTACATATATGAGATTATATTACATATATATGGGATTATATATTACATATATGGAAATACATATTACACATATATGGGAATATATTGCATATATATGGGAATATAAGTATATTACATATATATAGTTTTGTCATTACTATGAAACAACTAATAGATTGGGGGTCAAGTTGTTTATAAACCAAGTGAATTGAAGGTTTAACTAAAACCACACCTATTCTTTTTTTTTCCACTCAGAGGATACTGCACATCACTTCCTGGCTTGCAACTAGGGGCATGTGATGAGATACACAAGTAAATGAAGCAGAACAGCACTGCATGATCATCATGCTGTGCGGGAGTGAAATACCTGGAACTCGCTTGTGCCGCCTTCAAAAGCTGAAGGAAGCGGTCCACGAGAGGTAAGCAGATGGGCCCCAGCAATAGTTCAAAGTTGGGCTGCATAAGCTCCGTCAGGCCCTTCATGAAGCTGCTGTCACAGCAGTAAACCTTGTTATGTGGCGTCACCATGTAAGGGACGAAGGTGTAGTTCCCAGTGCACATCTGTGGAGACAGGAGGCACCAGGCAATGAAGAGCCTGTCTAGGGACACCACACTGACAAAAAAAAAATGCCAGGTCATATTTCAGTGACTACAATTATAATTCTGAGTGCAATGCCAAACAGAAAAGATTCATTTCTTATTTATGATCCATGAAAACAGAGTTTTCCCAATTTCCTTAATTGCTTACTTCAGTATGATTAGGATTTATACATGATAAAGAATCTTTTATCAACCATTAAATATGTATGCACTATCACACATAAGCTATTAGGATACATGCTAAAACAAGAAAAATTTAAGCATAACTTCTATCCTTCAGAGAATGGGAAATTCAGTCAGACATAATACAGGGAGAGCAAAACACTGAGAGCCATGTTTTATGGGTATTCCTGGGAAGGTGGTGCAGGGAGCAAGGCCAGGATGCAGCTGCTTTCCCCCAGTCCATATTGCACTGTCTCTCACTTGCTGTGACACTCTCACAGCCCTAGCTAGTCCCTGTTTTCCATCTCCCTCTTCTCTGCTAACACTGAGGTCCACACCCCTCACACAATGTACCGTCTCTGTGATCCCTTTTCACTGGCTTCCCTGCCCCACTCTGGTCTCCACACTGACTACCCACCATCCTCTCTCCCAGACAGTCTTTAACAACACCATCAAGTGAGTGTAGACTGCTGCAAGACATCCCACCAGAGGGCCTGCAATGAAGGTGAGGCTTACACTGCTGTCCACAGGAGCCTGACCCCTGCACACCCTGCCCTTTGTTAACTCCAGCCTGTGCCTTCTCCCTTCAGCCAACCAAGACCGGGGTTGACTGACCTAGCAGTTTCAGATTATGCCTAGTGAGGGGATATTTGTGCCAACCAAAACACTGTGGGGACAATGGCAAAGGGTACTGGACTGTACCATTCTTGGTAAGCAAATCTCACTGCAATTGAGGGTCTAAAGGAAGGGATCAAAGGCAAGCTAAAGGTTTTAACTACGTATTTTGAGCAGCAGGAAAACAACAGAGGATCCAAAGCAAGAAAGACAATAAATACAACCGTGGCTGTACACTCTGGCATTCTGGAAGGACTGAAAGAGCAAGAGGCATAATTTAAGGAAAGAGGCAGAAAGCTGTGGCACAATCAGATGAGAGCAGTGGCAATAGAATATGAGCTCTGCACCTAAAAGAAGCAGCTGGATCAGGGAAGCAGTTACATGCACAGGAAAGGGAAGAAGGAGCCGAAGGTGAACGCAGATGCAGCTTCTTGCAAAGAGCAGTCACGTCAACAGAAAGCAAGACTTCAGCCTGCAGGTCCAGACTCACTAATGACCACGCAGCTCTCCAAGGAACTTTAGGCAACAAACTCCACACAGAACCTGATCTCTCCAGCTCAACTATGGGAAGCCCTCCAAGAAGAGACTGAAACTTGTAGTGAGCTGGAATGAAATGCTCACTTTGAAAGAGTATGGATTTCCTCGATCAAGAGACTGGGAATGAATGCAAAAATCTCCACAAAGGAATTAGGGTGCGTGATAGGAATGCAAATGGGGACCGCAGTATCATTTGATTGAAATGTCAGGGTTCTCTAAGAGAAAAAAACCCATAGAGAAAAGCACACAGAGAGGGTCCAACAGTAGACTGGACATGTGACAAATGACGTTATCATCACTCCTAGAGGGCACTAGGCGTTCCAGCCTCAAGAGTACATGGAAAATATGTGTCCTCTTACATTCCACCCACTTGGCAAGGGTAAACATTAACTCAGTACTTGCATAGAATAAGGCAAGCATGGTCCCACCATCACAGCCTTGATATCTGTGATGACTATGACACAAGAAAGAGGCTTTTGGCTCCATTTTACAGGTAAAGGTGACACACAGCCCTAGATCCAGCTCCTGGTGTTGGTATATTTATTTACTATTCTAGCCCAAATTATTTCATTGCAGAGTATGTGTTTGCTGCCAGGGGGATTAGCCTCCTCACATGCCCTTCACAGGGTGGTATACCTGCTCTCCACCCATATCACCTTCACAAACCAAGTGACAGATCATGGCAAGCACAAGTGCCAAATGCTTTTATGGATGGAATTAATCATTTATGAAGCATGTTATACTTTGAAACACCTGGATGTGAGTGAGCATCGAGGCAGAAATGAACCTGACTGTCAGATAGGGTATGAGAAGAACTCCCAGAGATGGAGACTTGGGTTTTATTTATTTGTTTGTTTTATTATGGAGACTTGGGTTTTAAATTGAATCAAGTTGTCCTTTACACAATGATGGGGAGTCCAACCAGAAAGACTGAAAAAGAAACTGCCCTTCTACAATGCTACCAGGATCAAACCCCTGCCAAAGCAGGAAGAGGAACAAGAATGTAACATGATGCATTTTTTCATGTGTGTGTCTGTGTAGAATCCTGATACTCAAAATCTAAAACCCATCCTTGATCTTACCCAAAGTATAGAAAAGCCACCAAAACCTAATCTCAGTCTAATAAATTATATCTTTGTGACTGCAAAAATGAGTAGTACTGATCTTGCTTTCTAATCTTTAGGAACTCTATGGAGGAACATAGGTGTGTATGGCAAAGGAGTGAAACATCTGGAAGGAAATGGTCACAGCGTTCCAACATGCTGGAGGGGGTGTGCACAAGTCAGTGTTTTAAAGGACATGCTGTCCCCTGATCACAGCAGAACTTAAATCAACGGGTACTTGCTTACAAAGTAAGAATTCCTCTTATCCTGCCCACCTTCCAAGCTTAGGAGAGAGAAGGGGGCTCTCCATATATGCACTCCGATCTTAAGCTGGCCCTCTGGCATGCCCAGAATACTGGTACCAGGAGGCCACAGGTGTTCCCAGATCTACGCTGACCAAAAGGCCACACATCTAGGTCAAGGTGATAGTACCTGTTCTTCACTATACTAACTCCTTTGGTGGGCCTTGATATAATAATGGCCACCATCTCTGCAGGTGGTCATGTTGCTATAATTTGCTAAAAAGCATCTGTTTGATTATTTGTATATTTGGCTTCTTATACAGCTGAACTCTAAAATTCCTACTTTTTAAAATCTGATGCAACAGTTACAAACGTGACTTTCTTTTTTCCTTTTCTTTCCTTCTTCCCTCTTTTCCTTTCTTCCTTCTTTTATTTTTTATTTTTCAAGTCAGAGTTTCTCTGTGTAGCCTGATCCTAGAACTCACTCTTCAGACCAGGCTGGTCTTGAACTCACAGAGATCCACCTGCCTCTGATTATTGTCATTCTCAACTGCTAGGGTGAGCATCCTTGGTAGGCACCAAGCCCAGGGCCTGACATACAATTCATGTTCAGTTAATACCTACTGAATGAAATGTGTTACACTGCACGGCAGCACAGAGTGGGAAGTGGTCTTTTCCTGTTGAGATGTGAATGATCAGAGTTTATAATGGCAACATTATCCACATTGCAATGAGTCTTCCACAAGATGAAAGATGTTTTAAATTTTCTGATCCAAGAAAAACTATCAATTTCAATTGCAATCACATGATCTCATGTGAAATCATGTATGGTGTTATGTCATATATTATTTTCACCCTAAATATTAGATGCATATCTGACCACTGGCCACAAGGCTGTTCCCATTTCTGCTGTAATAGTACAACATTTTTCATACAGTCTTTTTACATTTAAATTTTTAAATGTTTCATTTCTTTTTGTGTTAATTTAATTCTGTGTAAAGGAGTAGCATTCTGTAGTGTGATCTCAAAGAAGATTTCAGTGCTTAGGGACAGGGATTGAGGTGGTAGAATACTTGCCTAAAAAGTTCATGGTCATGATTCAGTTCTTAACAGTAGGGAAAAATAGCCAACCTAAGAATATGACTGAATGTCTCCACATAGAAGTTATATGATAGACAAATAGAAGCACAGATAATATATGTTATATATATATTTGCAGATTATATATTACATACATACATAGGTATGCCTATTTGTGTATATTCATATATGTTGATACATAAATACACACACACATATATTTGTTATGTTCCTTGCTATTACCAACTGTAATTTCATAACATTAAATGTATTGTAAAATTTTTTTCTAGAACATAATTATATATATAAAAAGCAAGTATTAGTGTTATCTCCCATTGTTATAACATTTCACTATGATGGGCTAGAGAACATAATTGTGTTTATATCAATATATGAGAAGCTCTAAATAGAACTAAAGGAAATAAAAATTGACAATCTGTGAAGATTTAAAAATAACAGATTAATTAGTGGAAAAGAAAAGATTTACACATTTTTGGAAAGTTAAGCAAAATACTCACAGTATTCTTCTGGCAAATAATTTCCTGAAAAATAAGAGAAAAAAAATGTTATAAAAAAACAAATGTTATAATAAAAACCAGTGGCACATACTGAACTACTGTATGCAGGAAAATTGTATTAACATGTATATTAGCAATCAGAAATATCAGAGAAACATTGGAAAAGCATTTATGTTTGTGGTCCAAAATTACACATTTAACCTTCTGTACATGAGAAATTTACAGTCTAAGGCAGATAAGAAAACACAAAAGTGTTGTCCACAGTTTAATAACAACAGCACAAGCATGTACAAATCCCCAAACAGAATAACCTAAAACTTTCTTCTGGAGAAAATAATATGTAGAGAATTATTTGACCCAGTTTGAGCTCCTTGAGAAAAAAAATCACAAAAACAAAACAAACAAACAAACAAAAAACATTACAATGTTTGAATTCCCTAAGCACAGTCTCTCACAGCCTGGGAGAATAGACAGAGTACATCATGTCAGGTAGCTGGAAATAATGAAGGGTATTTGGGCCAATGGTAACTCCACACATAGATAATAAGGAGAACAACAAAGTAAGTGTAATTTAGATGATTTTCAAGTAGACATGTAATGAGATAACAACACCATGTGGACAATAACCCTGTCTTCTCGGCTGTAAGAAGTGAGCTCCTGAAAATAATTTAGATGTGTGGCTTTCTGTACCAGAGTTCTTATTAAAAGGTATCTAGGTCTACTCCTATTATCCCAAGGCATTACAAAAACCACAGTTACCGGGGAGAGAATCTGGGAAAAGCTGTGTACTAGCTTCACTGGTGGTGAAGAAGTCATAATTTAGAAAATAGAAAATGGGACTGCATATTAGGAAAGATGGTATGTGTGTTGTCATGGAAACAGGAAATGTAAGGCATTTGTGGAGTCTTTCTGAAGAGTCCATCTGGCTAAGGAAAGCAGCCAGACCCAGCAAGGTAAGAGCAGAGACACAGGATAGCAGAGTGGCCAGCATCCAGACATGTACAAGGGCCAAGGGTAGCCACAAAGAGCTTCAGCTGGTGAGCAGTATGTAAGGTTTGTTGAATATTTAAGAACAGCAGATGAAAAAAATGACAGAAGAGGAAATTGTGCTGGGCAGTGTTGAGCAGTGTGTATCTGTTTATGTGTGTGTGTCTTCAATACTTCATCATTTTGATATTACAAAGCACTTGCAAGCCAGACTCTCCAGTTCTTATCCCAGCACTCAGGAAGCTGATTTAGGTTTGCCCCACATTTTAGGCCAGCCTGGGATACAAAGCAAGTACCCAGCCACCCTAGGCTATCACGTTAAGATCTTGTTTTAAACAATTAGACTTGTTTACATTTTTAAAGGAACAAAAGTCTGGGTGAACATGCACACACACACTTGCCCTGTTATGGTTTGAGTATGAAATGCCCCTACCAACTCATGTGTTTAAACACTGTTTCAGGAAAGCTATTAAACCTTTTAACACAGTGGTTCTCAGCCTTCCTAATGCTGCAACCCTTTAATATAGTTCATGTTGTGGTGACCCTCAACCATAAAAATTTTGTTGCTATTTTGTAACTGTAATTTTGCTGTTGTTCTGAATTGTAATGTAAATGTTTAATATGCAGGATATATGATATTCGACCCTTGTGAAAAGGTCATTTGACCCTCCCTCCCCACAAAAGAGACCACCACCCACTGGTTGACAACAGATGCTTTAGAAGGTAGGGACTAGAGAGAAGTTGAGTCTCTCTCTCTCATCTATCTGTCTATCTATCCATCCATCCATCCATCATATCTACTTACCTATCTATCTACGTATCTATTTTTTTAATCCATCTCTGCACTTGCTGTTTTGAGGAGTCACTATGAGCTTCAGCAATGATGGACTGCCCCTCAAATCATAAGCTAAGATAAATCCTTTCTCCCTCAATTTATTTGCTATTTTTTTTTTCTAAAACTTTATTTATTATTTATTTATTTATTTGCCTTGGTGTTTGCCTGGAACTGAAACTACAGACAGTTGTTAGCTGCCATGTGGGTGCTGGGAATCGAACCCGGTTCCTCTGGAAGAGCAGACAGTGCTCTTAACCGCTGAGCCATCTCTCCAGCCCCCTTATTTGCTATTTTATCACAGCAGTAAGAGAGGTAGTAGCAACCATAAAAAGACTCACACATGTGAAAAGTCAGAAGATACAAATGCTATAAGGTTTTGGTTTCTTAGAGAAAAATATTCTTTTTTAATGGCTTATTTCTTCTTCTTTTTATGTTCAGTGCTGTTTTATCTGCATGGACGTCTGTGTGATGGGTGTCAGGTCCCCTGGAACTAAGTTACAGACAATTGTGAGCTGCCAGGTGTGTGCTGGGAATTGAACCCAGGTCCTCTGGAAGAGCAGCCAGTGCTCCTAACTCCTGAGCCATCTCTCCAGCTCTGAGAAGATATTCTTACAGAACTGGAGGTCAGCTAAGAAGCTGAGTCAGAAGCTGAGCTATGGAGAACAGAGCAAACCTTGAAGGCGATATGGGAGTGAGTAGCTATTCTGGCTGGAGACAGATGGAGAATTGAGCTCATGTACAAATCAGTAAATGCTACCATTGAGAGCCGAGAAAGACAGTTCATTTAGGGTCATTTATAGGAGAAAGACTTAAGGAGGTATTTGAGAAAGACCTTTAATATAAAAATTGAACTGAGGAGGAATGTTCATTTTGACCCAGAAATAAGAAGAGAGTGTTATCTTAGGTAAAAGTGTCATCTTAGTTTAAAAAGAGAGGTAAAACGAAGAAGGTAACCATTTAGTGGTCAAATATAGTATGTTTGTTTGTTTGGCTGTTTTGTTTTGTTTGAGACAGAATCCCAATGTAACCCCCATCTACTCTCAAATTCACTATGTAGCCAAGGATGGCCTTGACCTCTCCATCTTCCTGCCTCTACTTCTAGAGTGTTCTACCACGCCCAGTGTGCATGCTGCTAGGGTTTCTTGCACACTAGGCAATCACTCTACCAACTGAGCCACACCCACAGCCCATCCAAGAGCTGAACAATTTTGGAACAGTGTGCAGTGCAACTTCAGAGTCGGGGAACACCCTAAATGTCTATCACTTAGAAATCTGTTAGATGAACTGTGGTACATGTCATATCCATAAAACAGGAGCTACTTTTCCATTGTCTCTGCTTTGTTCCATCAGGCACAGCAGGGAGGGAAGGAACAGTGAGGTCTGATGAGCCAACGGCTCTGTGGGACGTTATTACAGCCTCTGCTGGCTGGAGCCAATGTGCCGTTTTCCTGTAGAACTGCTCCATAGGTCCCCTGCTTTCATCCCATGCCAAGCAAGCACTGTAATAAATTAAGAACTATATCATCGTGCTGACACTGACAGCTGCATGTGCCCTAAATTTTGTGCCTCTGAGCTAATTTCAATGACAGAAAGCACATACTTACTTTGCCTGTCTCACTGGATCATAGGTTAATAAATACTAAATGACATACATTTGTGAAACTACCTGAAGTACTTAAAAGCCATATGCATTAATCACATCAAAGCAAACAATTTAACTCAGATATAGAATGTTGTGCGCCTGTGTTGTTCATGATTATGGATAAAACAATAAGGAGGTCTTTAACTTTCACTTCTGTGGTGACATGTTACATATTTAATAAAACCTGGAATATCAAGAGATCAACCCACAGTCAGAACTGAGGCAGACATAGATCTGGAATTTCTTCATCTTTGAGTACAAAGCCAAACAGCTGGGCTTCAAATGGCACACACTTTTAATCCTAGTACTGGGGAAAGTGGGAGTGGTGACCTACACCTTTAATCCCATAACTCCAGAGACAGAGAACTTTCTGTGTTTCTGTGAGTGAATTTAAGGCTGACTACCAAGTAGAGTAGCTCAAGCCTTTAATCCTAACCTGGATGGGATACAGCTGGGTGGAGAGGGTATTTAAGGCAGGCTTAGGAAAACAGCAGCAATTAGAAGCGACCAGGATTGAGGCTGAGAAAGCTGGAAGAGAGCTGTGGAGATTTGACTGTGGTGTTTCCTCTCTCTGATAGTTCAGCCTTTCCCTGATATCTGGCTCTGAGTCTCTTTCATTACAATTGGAATTTGTGCTACACACTTCAACCTATTTGTGTTAAAAATCAGATTCCATTATAGGAAGACTGGAAAGCAATCATAAAGAATATCCTGTATTGCCTTTTCCTCTTCTTTCTTCTCTTCTTATCCCCTGTCATTTTATATCATGTTTTAAAGGTATCCTGTGATGGGAGAATATTTTTTAGTTGGGTTATAAGTGAGGTTTTACCCACACTTCATTGACAACTTCTCAACATAAATTTCTGGATTGTGTTGCTTTTGATATCATTAACTTTTTCTTTTGCCACCAGCCACCTCTTACAGTAACACCTTATTGAACTAAATTATTCTAGTGTACACTGATTTTTTTAAACTATAATGTTAAAAGGTCATAGGTGTAATGGTTTCCTGTATAGAAAGTCCCACCTCACACAGAAAAACACTGGTAATTTTAAGATGATGAACCCAAAGAGGATGATGGGTTGAATTGCAATGATGATCAGATTCCACAGAAAGTATCATTGTAGAATGAACGAGATGGTTTGCTCTGCTTCTTCTTTTGATCTGTAAGATATTCAAACTTGTATCCTCTAGCAGAAATCCCTCCAAATGATGACAGAGACTGGTGTCAACCCAGGGATACAATGGCATCTTTCAGCCTAGCTTTGCTTCTCCCCTTGACAAGAGGCTAGATGGGGTGGGCAGGCTGGTGGGGTGGGAGCGATGTTACAAAGCAAATGGAGAGTCTACAGATAATGCCTTAGATGATGCACCATTTCTGAGTGTCTTTGGATTTATATTCCTCAGAGAAAATCTTCATAAAGCCCTGGTGTATGTGTGGCGCCTCTGCTCATACCCCACATTGCCTCCTTACCAGTTTGATAAGGAATGATTATAGCTCAGATGAAAGTAATTCCGAAATAAGTAAAATGAGGGAACCAAGAGGGTTTCTCTTTCAACAACAACAAAACACCTTGCCGGGACATCCTTCATAAGAGTATGGGATGAAGGGCTTCCTATGACACAATAAGCGTTTGGGATATAGGGCTCCATCCTGACGCAGTAAATGTATGGGATGTAGAATTAGACCTGGATGAGATTAGAATGCCAATTTTAAAACTACTGATTCCAGATGAGAGGTGGTGAGATATGCAAGAGTTTGTCGGAAGGGTCTACAGGCAGTGCTATGGAATGATTCCAGTTCACTGATTGCAGGAGGATTTCATAGAATTACATTTTTAAGTGACTTTTAAATAAGCTATAATGAGTGAATACTTTATACCACCAAGTTGGTATATTTAAAATGTTGGGGGAAATCCATTAGCAAGCTAAGCTAAGCATTATATGTCTTTGAAAACATTAAAATTTAATTTCAAGTATAATTGAGTTTTAAACTACTAAATTCCAGAAAGCTAAAGCTTTAAGAGAAGGAAGCAGTATTGCAAGATTAAAAAAGAAAAAAAAAAGAAGTATGTTTATGTAAGTTTCAAAGCATTTTGTAATATGAGTGGCTTTACACAGTAATACAAGAATTTAGTTTAAACTTAAAAATATTTGCAATAAAAATTATTTGGATATTCTACTTTTAAATATCAAAATGTATAATATGAATGTCATAACTCTTTCAGAACAACATGTTTACTTCAGTTATATAAATGTGTTTTCAGATTTAATGTCCAACTTTAATATGAGTTTTAAAGGAAATTAGCTCCCTCTGTACCTGCAGAAAAAGGGTCACAAGTCAAGATAGCACAGAACCAATCGATGAAGGAGCAATCACGATAATCAAGTGTCATCAACACTGTAGCAGAATCTCTTTTTTGACTAATATTCTACCATTTGTATATACAGTTTGTTCACTCCTCCATCAGCACACATCAAGCAAAGGTGTGATCAGAAAAAGATAAGAAATAAGAGATATACAGTAAAGACAGAATTAAAAAACAACAACTTATAAATGGTTTCAGACATGTTTAAAATATACCTAGGCTTGAGAGAGAAAACAAAAATGGAAAAGGGATAGAGAAAGTCCTTTAAAAGGAAATAGAGTAAAAGAAATAGTAATAAGCCATGTAAAAATGGAAAACATAAAGAGTGTCTGGATACTATACGTTACTGTCTTGTCTTTAAGTTTTTTAATCATAAATGAAGTAGTTAAAGCCACTAAAAGACATTTGATTACAAATGCTGATGGATTAATCCAACATATATATTTTACAAATGAGTTGACATTAAAATTGAAATCCAAAGATATGCTACTTTGGAGAAGAGGTTTTCTTTTTATTTCTACAGAAAATGAAAAGCTGTGGATTTATTCCCAGTTAAAGAAAATAAAATTTGATTGAGGAAGACCCCCTGAGAAGTCTCCAATGGAAATGGATGGCCCAGATGTTTCAGAATTTCAGATCACCCTTGTTGCAGTTTCCTCTGAGCTCTGCATCCAAAACTACTTCAAGAAGACTGGCTGAGATTAACCAGCCTTAGAGACTACACCACTAAAGACTTATCCATAATCCTAAATTTTTTTTGGATCCTCATGGGATTGCCAGTGTTCCCATTCAACAGGAAGTAGCCTAGAGAACTATGCCCACAATCCCAAAAATGAATTATGGATGTTTGTGTTTGTTTATAGTATTGGTTATAAGTTGTTAAAGACAATGGGGAAAAAGATATTAGATTTGGGGTTCTTTTTGGTTTAAAAGGATAAAAAGGGGAAATGTAGTGGGATTATGTGTTACATTTTAAATAATTGTCCCGCCTACGGGTTTAGTAAAAAGCTGATTGGCTAAAGGCAGACAGAAAGTGTGGGCGGAGCTACCAGACTGGGAAAATCTCAGAACAGAGCAGACATGCCAGACAGATGCCACAGAGTCACCAGAGCTTCTAGTACACGCAGAGAAAAGAAGTTGAAATGCTGCTCTGAGAAACGGTACCAAGCTGTGTGGCTGAACAAGATGGGTTGAGTTCAGATGAAGATGACTGGGCCCTAGGTCAATCAGCAGAAAATTAACAAAAGTGTCTGTGTGTCTCTGTGCGACTGCGAGTATTTCTGCCAGACTGTCGATCAAACCTCTGGCCTAGACCAGAAAGTCCGGGCCAGAAACAATTACAACAATGTCAACTCCCACCTTCCTGCTACCAAAAATAATGTTTGCTAGAGCACAGGCATACACATATTTCTTTCAGTAGTATTGCTGGATCATACTGCAAATCTGCTTCCAATGTTTCAAGGAACTGCTCTGCTGTGTAAAAGCAGCTGTGTAAGAAACAGCCTACTGAAGTTTTTACAAATTTGGGTTTGTGCACATGAGATTTCTAGGGAGATGCTGATCAGATGCCAACCACAAAATAATAAATGCACCAAGGCAAGGAGAGGGTATGTGGGGCCAATGCATATGTATCACAGCCAGCAAAAACAGTGTGTGGGGGGGGGAGGGGGAGTACACAGACAGACTGCCACAGACAGCAGCCTGCTAACAAAATTCCCATCCTAAAGCACTTTCCAGGCAATGGCTTAAGAGAAGGATACAACCAAATTTACCAACTAAGGAATAATTAACATAACCCTCCCATTTGGCACACACCACATCACCATCGGCCTCGTGCTCACTCAGTTCTGGAGAAGTACTTCCTCTGAAGTGGAGCAAATGGGAGAAGAACAGATGCTCAATTCAGAAAGAGAAAAAAAATGCATCTGGAGATTTCCAATCACAGCCAGAACACGAGAGAGAAGAAACTAAAAATATTTGGGAGTTCAAATGCCCAAAATGTACGCAAATGTATGCAGTTATCATGGTAGACATAGAAAGCAACAAGGCACATGCAATCGTTTCCTTCAAAACAGTTCATTGTCCCATGTTTCAAGTACATGAAAAGTCTACCTCACATTTCTACCACCTAGACTTATATTGCATTAGAGATGTAGTTGATGGCTTTTCATCCATCAACCCAATTCCTCTCCTTCACCCCAAAGAGGTAATTATCCTCAACATGGTTTGTAATTCCAAGTACACTTCTATCCCATAATGTGAATTAGTACACTGTCACCCACATCATTACATTTTGTATAGCTGGTATGATGCCACAAACATAATATGATTTCCCATATGACCATGAATTTTATTATGTAAATGTGTAACGTTAAAGTGGATCCACCTTAAGTGCTCTATAATATCCTAGTACACGACTACCAAAAGGTATTCTCCTACTTGATATTTACTATTTCTTCTGAGGATAAGGGAAATTTACATACCATGTTACACAAACTTTCTTGACGGTATTTCCTAACCCACATAAGCCATGTTTTCTACAATATATATCCGAGGTCAAAGCTGTCCCATCTCGGTATGTTTAACATTATTAGGCACTGCTAAGTTGCCCTTTTAAAAGCTGTGTCATTTATTCTGAATGTTTTGCTTTTTGATATAACGTTTGATATTGATGTTCAAAAAAACAATAAAAAAGTAATATAGAAAAAAAAATACATTTTAAAAAAAGGAAAAATCCTTACTTAAAAAAAAGAAAAGAAGAAGCTGTGTCAATATATCTCGCTGGCGGGAGCACGTTCATGTCCTACTTCCCAAAGCCCAGCCATCTGGATTTCAGTGTTGGTTTGGCTCCAGGGCTGCAGAGGCAAGCCCTCTACCACTGATCCACACCCCAGGAATCTATACAAGCTCCTAACTTCCAACCAAAGGCTGCTACACGGCAGTGTTTATCTTTCGTTCTAGTCTGTTGTATGGGAGATCACATGAGGGTGGAGGGTGTCCCAGATAAAGGAAAAGAGAAGAAAAGACACCAAGCACAGGAGTTTTGTCTTAAAAGAATTTCTGGTGATGAATGAAATGTTTGGAGACTCAGAAAAAAAAAATAACTTGGAGTGACACTGCCATGTTGAGCCCTCTGAAGTAAAAGGCATCTCAGAGCCAAGATCTCTCTGACCTTCTTCTGCCCATGGCCTGTCTGTCTATCTGTCTTCTCCCCATCATGTGTATGTGTGTGTGTATGTATATGTCTGTCTGTCTGGTATCCTTAATATTTAAAGGCCAGGCTCTCTAGCATATTAATGAGCAGGCAGGGAGAATAGAATCGGCACCACGTGCCACATTCAGAGCCCAGGTGAACTATGACCCAGATTAGTGTCTGTTCTTGGGTCTATTTGTCTTCCCTTAAGATCTGTTTTATTCCATGCCCTGGGATGTAGCTCAGTGGTGGAGCAGCTACATGAAGTCAGGCCCTGAGCTGATGCCTTTGCACCGACACAAACACTCCACTCAGGGCTGGGAGATGACTCAGAGGTTAAAGGCCTTGCCTTGCAAGTGTGAAGGCCTAAGGTCACATCCCCAGAAACTTACATAAATGCCAGATGGGCACAGCAGCCCACCTGTAATTTCTGTCTCTAACTAGCAAGACCAATGGTAGTAGTAGTAAACTCTGGGTTTCATGGAGACATCCTACACCTCAGTGAACAAGGTATCCATCAGCTTTGGGCTTTAATATAAACACTGCATGTATGCGCAAGATCCCATACATACATGCACAATGCAAAGACATGCATACACATTCAAGCATATCACACACACACACGCTGAAACATACACACACATACACACAGAAGGGGGAAAATCCCATTCACTTCTCTCCTAAAACTAAATATATCTACCCTTCCCACTCTTCTATGAAGACAGCACTTAACTTCAATTCTTGCCCCCTCTTTAATTTTACAGCAGATGTGTATGCCCCTCCCTGTCTATCACTTTTGGAAGACTCTGTTATCAAGCTAAAGAAGACGGAAAAACTCCTTTTTGAGAGCATGCATCTGCACCACAGCTAGTTAGCCAGAGTAGTCCGGATACCTGCTGCCACTCACTGCCTTATCCCTGATTGCTTTAACTATATGAAGTAAATCAGAAGTTAATGGTTATTATCATCCCATATTTTCATGGAAACATACATCTCAGCAGCACTTGTAGATAAAGTTCTCACGATATTTAAAAAATATTGTGAAAGTGTTACAATCCCAAGGAAAGTATCAACTTCCTTTTCTCAAACTGAAAAGATTTTTTAAAAATAGTTTATTTCTCATGGGTATATGAACCACAGTTAAAGGTAGGCCTCAGGCCTGTCATCTGACAGTCAGCACAGAATGAACTCAATGGTATTTTTTGTAGACTTTCTGTCTCATATGGCTTTTTGGGGGGGGGGAATCACTGGATGTTTGCTTGTATATTATGGTTTCTGATTTGTGCTCTTATGGGCTTGTTTTTTGCGTACTTGTTCAGTATGTGTGTGTTTCTAGTTTTTGATTGCTTTGTTTGCCTGATTGTTTTCTAGAGAGTGAGCATGGGGTTGGGTGGGAGGAGCTAGAAGAAGCTAGAATGAGTTGAGGAAAACGAAACGGTGATCAAGATAAACTTTATAAAAATTATTTTCAATAAAATGTAAATAACTATAAATATTACCACAAATACATGACATGATTAGATTCTTAATATTCTTTCAAGCATTTCAGTCATAGATTTTAAAGAATTTTTATTGTTTTTTTTTTTCTTCGACTTCTTTTCAAGAATTCACTGGCAAATAGACATTGCAACCTTGCATAGTAGAACTGACTTTATTGGCAGGGGAATATGGGTAAGCAGGCCGTGAGGCTGTGAGGGTGAAACAGCCAGCCGTATTCCCCTTGTCTGCCATGTGGTGGTGAGGGCAAGGGAAAGATGCCCTCCCTTTCTCTCCCCTGCCACCTGCGGCAGGTGAAAGAGTTGACGCTCCCCCTTCCCAGCTACAGCACTAGAGAAAGGGAGCCCTGGACCTCACCTGAGCAACACAGTAGAACTGACCTTGTTGACTGGGTGCAGGGATCGGGCAAACCAGCCCTGAGAACATGAGCTTAGAAAACCTGGTCCTGCCCCTCATCTGCCACGCACGCACGCGCGCATACACACACGCAGAGTTCATAATTTGGACAGTTGGCGCTGAGGTCTGAAGAATGAGAGAGCTGTACCTGCTCCACACCGTCAGCAGTTCAGGAGAGTGGCCCCTGCTAGCCTTGGCCTGGGGCTGGCCCTGAAGCTGTAGGTGTGGGTAAGCTGACCCTGAGGCCATGAAAGCAGGAGAACCAACCCAGCCCCTTGCTCATCACTGCACAGGGCTAACTAGCCAGGGCAATGTCAGCGAGCTCGCCCTGGTGGTAACAGTGGGGCACAGCTGGCAGGCTGACCAACCGTGCAACTACTCAGGCACAGACCCAGGCTCACCTCAATGTCCACCCTATCTATAATCTGCTCGAGCACATGTAAAGGTCCTGCAGATCCAAAGCTGGAGGATCCCCACAACACAGGGCAACATCAGGATATCCAGTGAGGGTCTATATTGATGGTCTAGCAGAAACCAGAGGCCTCAAACCAGACCAATGACTCTGAACACTTGCAAATAAAGACACATAGACAAAAGGGTTCACTGTGTGGCTCACTGTGTTATACTACAGGTTGCATGACAAGATCTATCTACCCACCTATATGTGTATGTATGTGTGTAAGTTACTTAAAATATTTCAGATGACAGAAACATCCTCCCCCCCACCCCCACCCCCACCGTGGGCGTGCAGTTAAATGCTGAGTGAACAAGGGTGTTACCTTCAGAGACTGAAGAGAGTCTGAGTTAGTGTCACAGTAGAGGATGATGTTGTTGGCCATACTGAAGCTTTCTCTCACCCCAAGATGGTAAAATAAGGATGGCTGTCGGAAAGCATCGCTCATCTCCACCACAGCGATATCTGCAAACAGAAAATAAAGTCACCAAAAGATGATGCTTGTATCATGCCCAACATGCACATTTGGTTTTCAACAACTCAGAACTCAGAGGAGGAAATGGGGAAAGGAAAGGGATTTTCCCTCTTTGTTTACCACTGAATTTTGAATGCAGGTCTCCCGGAAGTGGGTTTTTAAAAAATTCAACAAACCCCATACTTTTTTTTTAACAAGAAAGAAATCAAACAAGTATTGCAAACCAAGAACAGCCTGCAATAGTAGAAAGCAGCAGCTGAGACCAGGCTTAAATTTCAATGTTACAACAAGGTGGAGTTTACAAGTTAAAGGAAAACTACTGTGTCGGGAAATCTATTCCGTTGTTCTCCTTCTCCATCCCTCCCCCAACTCTACCATCCTGTTCCCTCATGTTCTCTTCCCACCTCCCCTCCCAAAAAAAAAAAAACTGTTAAAAGATCCATAGAATATCACAAACAAGATTATTTTTAAAACATAGACACATTAGTAGTCCACAATTATGTTTAAAAAAATGAATTATTAATTAATGTATGATCAGTCTGTGGCAACTGCAATTAAGAAAAAGAAAAGTGGAGATATAGACCATTGTAACCAGGCAGAGCAACATAATCACAGATGCAGCTATTCCAAAATCAACAACGCCTCATATCAAGTAACAGAAACCTGATACCAGAATAAGAAAATAGCATCATGGGAATAAAATTGAGATTACGTTCCAACTCCTTCATGCATATAAATAAAACTTTATTAAAAAAAAATCTAATGTGATGCACGCTCCATGGAGGAGACATACAGTGATGAAAGCAAATTAGAGCTGAGAGGCCCAGAGCAGAGGCATGGCAGAAGAGAGCCGGAGGGCAGAAAGACACATGTGACATGAAAACATGAAGGCAGTTATGAGGGTTCCAGCAGGGGAAAGGGGAATGGAGGAGACCAAGCAGGAAAGACCATCAAGAAAAACAAACTTCATTTGAAAATTGCCATAATGAAATCTAATACTTATATGCTAATAAAATAACATAATAACATATTAATAAAAATTTAACTTAAAAATGGTTACATATGTCCTCACAGAACAGTAAAGCTGTCTGCCACACATATATGGTGATAATTTCAGCATATTACATAGCCAGCAAAAACTGAAAGGTTGAAAACTGCTTAGAAATAGAGCAAGCTCAAAATTTAATACTAAAAGAGAACCTAAATATTCTATAGGTATATTCATGTAAGTAAAAAAGTAGCTGACAATGTACACACCAAAATATATGTCATGATAAAGACTATTTTGCTTTTCTTTTACACTCTCTGTCACTTCTTGCCATCTTTCTTATGAACATTGATTTGTACGTTAGAATTCCATGTTAATATAAAAAGAGTCTGCAATCATCTATGTCACTGATGTAAGAGTAAGACAGGGAATAAAAATAAGTCTCTTTCTCTTTTCTGCAGTGCTGGGGATAGAACCTAGGACTTCAAACAGGCAGAATCGGATTTACCTAGTGAGCCAAAATTAGAATTCAGCATTAGTAAGTCAGATGCTACACAGGTAAAAGACACACATTCACTGATTTAAAAAAAAAAAAAAAAAAAAAAAAAAAGCTGCTTCCAAAGCCCCACTCCTCAAAGCTAACACCAACTTCAAGAACCTTTAATATAAACCATGAATCTTCTTTGGGGATCTTTAACATTTACACATAAAAAAATCAATATACACACACACCAAACACAAAAAACAAAAATACCCCAAAAAACCCACAAGCAGATCATCAAATTCCATTCATGGAACCATTTTCCTCCTGCCTCCAACATGGCTTCCTCCTCCAGGTACCAGCACCCAAAAGTCAGTCACACAGCTAAAAGCGGGCCTAAAAGAAGCCAGGAAGATAGTAATGATGAGAAATAAGAGATTGGGGGGGGGCAATTAGAGAAGAAGCAGGAGCCTTTCAGGGAAAGTCTCTGGCATTTGACGCTAAAATAAAATTAAAACACTGCAGAAAGTTTTCTGACATACAGAGAAACGAGACGTTAAAGATAAATGATGTAAGTAAAATGGGGTCTGTTCATTAGATAGAACATTGAAGAAGGAAGACATCTACCCAGGGATGCTACCCAAGATATTAAGAAATACTTATTGGTCTAATTTTAAAGCCCAGCAATACAATATAGTAACTTGAAGAAGCATCACTTTTGTTTTGTATTCTGTAAGATATAGAATACTCGCTTCCTTCCAGGTTCTCCTTCTGCAGTTAGTGCTCCAAGCCAATGCCATCCCCTGGTGACCACCATCTGTTCCTTTAATTTTGCCTTTTCTAGAACATCAACAGAATGAATCAAAGTTTGTACAAACCATTTGAGGTCTGGCTTCCTTCACTTCACAAGATGCACCTGAGATTCATCCATAGATGTCTTGTTCACTGGGTAAAGAACATTTGGACTGTCTCAAGGTAGAAAAACTGAACAAATCTGGCATTCTTGTAATACAAGACTTTCTACATATGTGTTTTTTTATTTGTCTTGAACAAACACCCAGATATCTGGGCCATATGGTAATTATAGGTATAAACTTAGGACGAAAATGTCAACCTTTTTCCCAACATAACTATACTTTGGAGGCAAACAGATCACAAACAACAAGCAAACTTCCTCAGTCTCTAATAATCTAAGCCTGACTGCTTGAAGACTGACCCAGTGACTTCCAATGCATTAAAGCTGAGTTCCTAATGACTCCTGGTGCCTCACTCCAAATAGCCAGTCTCAAGTAAGACAAAGTGTTATAAAATTTATTACCTAACAAGACAGTAAGCACCTCACCTTTGTTAAATTCTGACCTCACACAAATGGCCCCTGAAGTAAGAGCAACTTACTTAATGGTGGTCTGAATGAGAATGGGACTTATATGTTTCAATGCTTCATCCATAGTTACTGGAACTATTTGGGAAGGATTAGTAGCAGTGACTTTATTAGAGAAGTGTGTCACTGGGGGCGGGTTTTAAGGTTTCAAAAGTCCAAGCCAAGCCCAGTCTCTCACCTTTTCTCTGCCTGCTGCCTGTGGATCAGAATGTAAGCGCTCAGCTACTGCTCCAGTTCAATACCTGCTGTTGAATTCCCCACCAGGATAGTCATGGACTAACCCTTTGAAACGACTTTGAATCAATCCTCCCATTAAATGCTTCCTTTTACATGCTGTCTTGAACATTGTCTTTGTCAGTGTTCTATTGCTGTGAAGAGACACCGTGACCAAAGCAACTCTTAAAAGGAAAGTACTTAACAGGGTGGGGGTGGGGGCTTGCTTACAATATCAGAGGTTTAGTTCATTATTATCATGGGAGGGACTGTCAGTCTGAGCATCACTCCCAGTAACATACTTCTCCAACAAGGTTACATCTACTCCAACAAAACTACATCTCCCAATCCTTCTAATCCTTTCCAATAGTTCCACTCCCTGGTGACTAAGCATTCAGATGTATGAGCCTATGGGGATCATTCTTACTCAACCCACCTCAGCCATGGTGTTCCCTAACAGCAATAGAATGATAGCTAAGACATCATGTTTTCCTAATTGCCAAATCTCCTCTATTCCCTCACAGGAGGGAGAGTCTCTCTCTTTTCCTCCCTGAGAATTCACCTCTGCTTTCTGTCTCTCCCACTATATATGTTTTAAGACTCTCACTGTGTGTGCTCACGTGTGTGGTAGAATGTTTTCTGTATGATGTGATTAAAGAACTGTTTGGCCCATGCAAGGCACGGTAGAAGTGGGTGGAGAATCAGAGGCAGCCAAGTAGAAGGGGAGTGAAGTCAGTCGCCATCCATCCCCAAAGTAGCAGAATGTAGGAGAAACAGGTGAGTCACGGGCTGTGGCCACGTGGTGGAAAGATTAATAAAAATAAGTTAAGATAAAAAACTAGCTAATAATGTACTTAAGACATCGGCCAAACAGTGTTAAGTACATAAGCGTGTGATTCATTTTTCTTTGGGGCACAAACCTCAGCCGTGCGCGCCAGGTACAAACCTCCCGAACCCAAAAACAGATGCCAGAAAAAAAAAAAACTTACTACAACAGATGGCGCCCAACGTGGGGCTAGTTTATAAAAATAATTTAAAAAGATAAATAGATTTTAATTCATTAATATAAACTTAAAGTTAATTTTGTTATATTGTTTATATTTTTCTACTCTTGATTAAAATATAATGCTAATATAACTCATTTAAAATTATAATATATAATTAAAAAATACAAATTAATAGTCATCTATGATAAACTTATAGTCATGTTAGTTAGGTTTTCATACGTATACAAAAATATATTTCAATTAGATAAATGGTCTTCAAACACTTCAAAGACATACAAAATATAACATTTAAGATATTTTAAGAACTTATACTTTTCTAGACAGTGAGACAAGTCTGTTCCTGGTAGCATCAATATATTTCAAAAAAAAGATAGACATTAAAAAAACTTCATATAAAATTTACTTTGTGACAACAATTAACCACTAGACAAAAAACTATTCTGATATTGACTGCTTAATAATATGCTATATAAACTAGACATACAAGTTCCATAAGAAAGTAACCTCTAAACGTTGGCAAAACAAGCCGAGATGGTCCTTCAGGTTCCTGCTTTACAAAAAACATTGCCAGACATTCTTCAGGTCACAAAAAAAGCTACTAATAGACTGTGTCAAGTTTCCTACATCACTAGAAGGTTTGCCAAAAACTTGGGCCATATTGACTAAAGATAAATGCCCCAACATTACAAAAAAATTTTAGATGACTGTCCAGGCAGACAGGTGTCATCTCTGTCATTTTCTAGACTCTAAAAGTTGCTTGCACTTCCTGTTTATTTACATAATATTATATCCTTCTATAGTCTTTAATGTGGTTAAAAGTTTAATAATTATACATATAATTCTTTTTAATTTAAAAAATATATTAAATATAAAACTTTAAACTCACAATAATATTCTCTTTAATTTTAAAATACAAATAGACTAAATATTGTAACTATAATTCCTACTTAAGAGTTGTTCTAATTTTGCTATATAAAATTAAAACCTTCCTTTTTAATTAGACAAAAAAAATGTGATAAAATATTTTCTATATGATATAATTAAAAAACTGTTTGGCCCATGCAAGGCACAATAAAAGTGAGTAGAGAATCAGAGGCAGCCAAGTAGAAGGGGGGTGGAGTTAAGTCAGTCGCCATCCGTCCCCAAAAAAGCAACATATAAAAAAAACAAGTGAGGGGCTGGAGAGATGGCTCAGCAATTAAGAGCACCGTCTGCTCTTCCAGAGGACCCGGGTTCGATTCCCAGCACCCATATGGCAGCTAACAACTGTCTGTAGTTCCAGTTCCAGGCAAACACCAAGGCAAATAAATAAATAAAGTTAAAAAAAAAAAAAAAAAGTGAGCCACGGGCTGTGGCCACATAATAAAAAAATTAATAAAAATAAGTTAAATTAAAATAAAAAACTAGCTAATAATATACTTAAGACATCGGCCAAACAGTGTTAAATATATAAGCATATAATTCACTTTTTCTTTAGGGCACAAACATCAGCCGCACACGCCAAATACAAACCTCCCAGACCCAAAAACAAATGCCAAAAAAAACTTACTACAACACACGTGTACAAATGTCAGCCTGCAGATGCCACTGCACGTGTATGTAGAGGTCAGAGGAGAAAGCTGGATGTTGGTCTTCACTTACCTGCTTGACATAGAGTATCTTGTTTGGCACTGCCTATACCTGGCAGGCTGACCTGTGAGCTTCTGGGGGTTCTCCTGGTTTTACTCCCATCATGCTGTGAAAAGGCTGAGATCATAGATTTCTACTTTCTTACCATGGCTGGCATTACATAGGTTCTTGGGAATTGAATGTCAGGTCCTTACACAGGTATGACATATGTTCTACCTACCGATTAATCTCACCAACTCCATAAATTCTTTATTAAAACTTCAGTATTAATTCTGGCCTGGTAAATACTTTTACCCCCATGCCATGAGCTTCTCATCCCCAGAACATTTTTGGTGGTCTGGTGGAGAACTCTCTCTTTGCCTCCCTTGACCTCTCTTTGCTGTCTTCCTTGTATTAGTGGCAACTGAAGATCTGTGGCTGGGACAGCTCTTCAGTGACATCCAAAGGCCTTGGAGCTATGACACTGGACTGCTGTTACCATGTTACAACATAACAAGCTCTCACTTCCATCCATCAGGAAAGCCTTATTTCTCTTACTTCCTTGAAAGACCCTGGCCAAGACTACCTTTCAATAAGGTCTGAAGTTCCTAGAAAAAAGGAGAAATGCCCAATACAGTCTACAGGTGACATTCCCTGCATGTGATACTGACTGTCACAACTCTTCCAGGGCGAAATCTGCACAGGCCATGAGGACTTCCTCCTGCCCCTGCCCTTCATTCCCTGTCTGAAACTTCACAGCTAGAGAGTGTAGAATTTGTGGCTGGCAGTGTTTGCTATCTGGTATCCTTTTCTTGCCAGAATTCCTGATCCAAGGGACCAATGGGTACCCAGGCTTTCTCCAGGGCAGTGAGTTCTCTTTCCCTCATTACCACCTCACAAACAGTTTCAGGCTGTACCCTTCATGGTTCACAAAACATGACCAATCAACCAGACAGCCAGAACTCTGGAGTGAAATGAGGCTTCTGCTCCATAGGATGGAGGCTCCTTCATCTTCTGGGTACTCCCAGAAAGAAGGCTGTGTGCTGAGACAGGGTTTCACTCCAGACAACAGGGATGTCATATTGCTTGGAACAGACATTGTCAGGGTGAACATTGCATCAAGGGGGATCCACAATGAGTCCCCTGTCTTTGAAGAGCTAGACCATCAAGCATTTCCTCACCATATTAACGGGTCTGAATTCTAGAGCTCTGCCTGCCAGATCACTTCCTGGTAACCAGTTCAGTGCTTTAACTTAAGACTTCATAGAGAGCCCTGATCTAGCCTGGCTCAACTTCTCAATGTTTAAGTAAGATTGTATGGTTCAGATACAAATTCTCTACCTTGCTTCTACTAAGAGTATACTTTGATTAAATGCGAGTATGTTATATGTTCTTTGGGTTTCTAGTTAGAACATTCCTAATACTTAATCTCATTTAATCCTTTGCCACTGTTGGTCCCAGTTGTTTGCCTGGGTCTATGAGTTGATATTTTTGTTTCTCTAAATTTCTGTGTGCCACTCATTGACATTTGTTATGTGATGTGTTCATAAAAAAAAAGTTCCCCAAATTCCATATAAACAAGTGTACACACAAGCTTAGCCTAAAGTCCTTTTAATTCATACAACTTAAACAAATCTAACAAATTATTTATTTGAAAATTTTCAAACAGAGATTTACTAGGCCTATGTGAACAATGACACCAATTAATTTAAATGAAATATTAAAGAAACTTGACCAAATAACTAAGAACTTAAGTGTTAACAAATACATTTTGGGAGAAAAATATAGTGACCATGAGTGTCCTATACCTAGGCTTTTAGGGTTTTAAAAAATAACCAAATTACATCAAGAATTTTGTAAAAATAAAAATGAGAAAGATTATAAAAAGTTATAGGCAAAATCCAAATTACATCAAAGATTTTGTAAAAAGGAATTAGCATGTATGAGAAAAGATTATAAAAAACTATAGGCAAATATCCAAATTACAGCAAAGATTTTATAAAAAGGAATTAGTAAGTATAAGAAAAGAATATAGGGGGCTGGAGAGATGGCTCAGCGGTTAAGAGCACTGTCTGCTCTTCCAGAGGACCTGGGTTCGATTCCCAGCTCCCACATGGCAGCTCACAACTGTCTGTAGTTCCAGTTCCAGGCAAACACCAAGGCAAATAAATAAATAATAAATAAATAAAGTTTTTTAAAAAAAAGAAAAGAAAAGAATATAAAGAGTTATAGGTATGAAACATTTTTTCTGGTTAAAAAAGTATTTTGAATGAGAAGAGATTTTTATATTTTATAATATAATAACTTAGCTTCTAAGAAAAGAATATAAAGAGTTATAGGTATAAAATATTTTTTCTGGTTAAAAAAAATATTTTGAATGAGAAGAGATTTTTATATTTTATAATATAATAACTTAGCTTCTACAGGGTTTTAACCTTTTAACATATTTAAAAGCTGAGTCTTAAAGTCAAGTTTTACTTTAAAATCTGTCATATACCCATATTTTAATCCACTATTCATTCTCTAAGATGGGTATAACTGACCTTCCCAGTGCCCAGCTATGCTTAAGACCCAAAACCACTGAGGAGGAAAAGGCTAGAATGAGGGCAATACTTTGGCTGTTGCCCAGTTATCAGATAGGTCTCAGGGGACAAGGGGACAATGAGACACTTCTGTCAGGGTCTTTCTTATAGCTCTAGTAAGAACAGAGAGGGGTCATGAAGACTGGAAACTGCACTCCAAGGACAATATGCTCTACAAAGAAGAGAGTCATTGCAGAGAAAAATGCCTGCAGTGCTTTTGGTGTCAACAAGAAACCCCCCTCCCCGCCCCCCATACAGCATAACTGAAAGAAGACTAAAGGAGCTAGCTAAGGGGTCCTCCAAAGTCCCTGAAGGAACCCCTAACGAGCCTCAACTGTTTATAACAAAATCAAAGTCTAACTTTTGCCTTACCTATATGGTAAACACAGAACAGGAATATATAACCCTCCAAAATAATCAATAATACTAAAAACTAAAATTTTACCAGCCTCAACCAGGATTCTCAAACTGACATGGTTCAGCTGGAAACCTGATCCCCTAAAGTCCTATAAAAACAATTGTTCAATTAACCAACTTTAGTCAATTTACAAACCTTTGGAACTATCGACATGAAGGCCTTCACTGGGTTTCCAAATTACAGAATCAGTAAGTATCAGACTTCTTTTCTCTCAAACTTCAGACCTTACTATGAAACTTACCAGATCTTAAAGTCTGCTACCTTATTGCCAGATCCTAAACCTGAGGCATGTATGTGACAGTTCTGTGTAGAAACCATTGGCCTGCTACAATGCTAGATGGGATCTATAAAACTCTCCTTTTCCCAACTTGGAGCCACAGATAGAAACAGTTCCATGGTGGCAGGTCACAGGTTTCTTCTGCAAATAAAATAGAAAGCCTCCCTGAAGACACAACATCTGGATAATTTTAGGAGATTCCACCTAAGACCAAACAGCAAAACTCACTACCCTTCTTAAGGCTCCCCAGCCAGGAACATGAGGTTTAATATTTTCACAAACCTACTTATGCTCTTCCCATGTGAAAATGTTGGGTATGTACTGAAGGCACTGAATGCTACATCCTGGCCACAGAAGACCTAGTTAATCCTGAAGCCAACACTCAGCAGCTGTCTTATTTAATTTCCTATATAAGTTTTAGAATATGCTGGCAATGAATAACTGTATATTGACAGTTATAAAGATATGACAGCTATAAATTCTCCTGAGATTTGCTTGAGATCATGTCTTATATAGGAAGTCTTTTAATCTGAATATGGAACATCTCTTTAAGTTTTCTTTCATTTATTTAATGAGAATTTTATAAGTTTCAATATACCAATCCTACACAGTTTATCAAATTAGTATGTTTCAAATTTGGGGTGCTATCATAAATGATACACCTTTTGAAATTTCTAATAGTTCATTGCTCATATGCAATTCTATAAAATGAAAGTGAATTATGCACATTGAATTCTTTTTGGTATATTCTTTGGGTTTTCTATGCAATTGTGTCATCTGTAGCTGACAAGATTCTTGTTTCCTCATGTCCATCATCTATGTTCTTTACAGCTTTTGTTTGCTTTTTCTTTGGCTAGGGCTTCCAGCAATATAGCACTTTCTAAGAAGCCACATTTCATTATCAAACTTGGAAAAAAAAATCTTTACAACAATCTTTCTGGCTCTGATGGGTGACTTCTCTCCAGGAGGATACAAATAGGTAAAAGCCATCTTCCTTGAGAAATGACCTGAAGATGTGACAAGGATCTGAAGGAGGGTATTCCAAGACACAAACCTTAAGGAAGGGCAGTTTATCAATGTGTATCACCAACACACAGTTCGAACTTAGTATGTGTCAATTACTAGATGCCTTCAAATATAAACCCCATTCACCTTGAGAATGGACCTTGGCAGTAATTAATGGTAGTATTTGGGGCACTAGAAACAGAGCTTTTATCTGTATAGACTGACTAAAAGGCAGAAGCACCAGGAGTCAGACCCACAAATCTGGCTCCAGAGTCCATGCTTTGGGTCCTCCCTGAGTAAGAGCTTGGACTTGCAGGAGACAGAAGTTCATGACCTTAGAACACAAATGAGGTGAACAAAGCAGACTGCAGGGACCAAAGTGTGTCTTCCAGTCATGGGATTTGTGAGCAAATGCAATCCCTCTCTCCCTCCCCCACCTTATCCCTCCCTCCCCCACCTTATCTATCCCTCCCATCCTCCTCCCATTTTCTTTTCTTCTTTTCCTCCAGCCTGCCTCCCTCCCTCCCTCCCTTTCTCTGCCTTTCCCTCCTTCTGAGATAGATTCTCACTTTGTAGCTCTGGCTGGCCTGGAACTTGCTATATAAACCAAACTGGCTTTGAACCCACAGAGATCCACTTGTCTCTGCTTCCAGAGTGCTGGGATTAAAGGCATGAACCACCTGGCTCAGCCTGAATAAGTGCTTTTAATTACTGCTCAGCTGAGTTCTGTGGTAATACTGCAAACAAAGCAGTCATGTTAACAATCCTAGGCAAAGCCAGTCATTTTAAGTTTAGAGAAAAAGAACATAAAAAACTCTAAGATTTTGACTTAAAGTATACTTTTTGTTTCCTTGTCCCAACTGGGTTAATGTTAAATGGAGCATAAAATTAGGTTTAGTAGTAGATTATTAAAGTGTAATCAAGTTCAGGGCAATAGCAACAGCCCAATTGCAGTTAGATTCTCAAATAACATGACTTGGAATATATGAAGTTTGCGTTTCTCTTTTTTAATTGAATTTTTCCTTTCATAACACAGTATCTGTTAGTTAAATATTGTGCATGAGTCACTGCTGCTTCTAAAACCCAGAGCTGGAAAAAAAAAATTAACCTCTCAATACTTTTTAATCTACTCAATAGATTTTTTTTTCTTTTAGGCTTTAAAAAATATTTTTATTTATTATTTGGTGATTTTACATCATGTACTCCATCAAACTCAGTTATTAGTCCTCTCAGATTCATACCCACTCTTATAACCTCCCCATTTACAAAAAAAAAAAAGCCCCTTCATGCTGCTCATTTACTTACTGGAGCATAATTAAACTCCCTGTGACCAGCCCCTTAAAGAAAACGAGTCCTTCCTCACCCACACCCCTGCCAGAGGCCATCTATGCAGAAGTGAAGCACTGTGTCATTTAGCTATGTTCTAGCCTTTAAAAAAGTATTATATCACTTATGCAAAAACAAGAGCCGAAGGATCAATGTGGCTAGCACTACACAGTCTAGGGAGATGCCCCTCAAATGCCACAATCACAAGAGCTCACCAACTTGTCACACAGAATCTCCCTACCCAGTCACAATGGGTTCATTTCCAAGGCAACAAATTGACATCAGTTTAACTTGACAAACATCCTGAATACCTATTATACACACACAGCTATGTTATCTGTGATGTATTATGAAAGTTAAAAGGGAAACATAGTTTGCCTCCTTTGGGAGGGGTTAGAAACACACATTGGTAAGTGCTGATTAAAAAGAAAAAAAAAGTTGAAGGCAGCTGGCACCATGGAAAAATAAACAGGGCCCTCGGAGGCTGGAGTATTCAGTCAGTGAGTGCCTTGTGGATAGGTGAAGCACACCCGTGTGAACAAGGCATTGTCTGCCTTGAGAACTAGAGAATGGAGTGCCAAAAAGAGGGGATTAAACATAGCAGTGTCCCTGAAATGCAGTGGAAGAGATGCCAATAAAAAGACAGATGCCAGGGTCATGGTCAGAGAAATACAGAAAAACAGGACACGAGGCCAAGCATTCACAAAGAATGAAGCAAGGCCCCTAAGGAGCAGGACATCCCCCAAATATTCATCCTTTCTTGGACTCTTGACAGAAATATCACTTACATTCCACTGGTTTTCCCATTTTATGAATAATTTGATGCGAGCCACAAGTGAACCATTTTTATGGAAATTTCTAAAATGTCACTTAGGATCCACAAGCAGTGTTCCAGAAGTGTTCTGAAGACTCAATAAATCACCTTTTGAAAGTGATAAGCACACACTATTGGGAAACTACAGATCTCCTGGTTTACATGGAGAATGTTGGTATTCCTGTTAAAATTCTCGAGAAGAACAAGATAAGAATCCATCACTGTTCAAGGGTCCCTTCCTCCTACAGTCACTAGCCACTTAACTCTGGCAGCACAGCTTCGGTCTTTTACCTGGGTCAACTCCACCATGTATGATGACGTACATTTCTATCAGTGGTGCATGTCAGTCCACATTTGACTCATCCCCAAACTCTAACATGCATAGTGATTCATACACTAAGCATCCTCTCCCTCTCTCTCTTTGTCTCCTTCTCTGTCTCTCTCTTCTCCCCTCCCCTCCCCTTCCTCCCTCCCTTCCCCCCCTCCTTCTTTCCCTTCCACTCTGTCTGTCTGTCTGTCTCTCTGTAATAGGGACTGAACCTAGACCCTTAGGCATATTAGTCAAACACCTTACTACTGAAGTACATCTCCATCAATGCATCATTCTTTTCTTTTTAAAGATTGTTTTTTATTTTACATGTATGTTTTGCCTGTATTTATACCCATGCTCTGTTTGTGTGCCTGGTGCCAACAGAGGCCAGAAAATAGTGCTGAATCCCTTAGAGGAGGAGGTAAAGATGATTTATGATGCAATGAGGGTGCTGGGAACAACCTGGATCCTTTGCAAGAACAGGTGCTTTTTTTTTTTTTTTTTTTTTAATCAAATGAGTATTCTCTCCAGTCATTCACACCCATTAATCATTCTTATATTGATAAAGGAATTAAGATGGAATCTCCCCAACACAGCCTAGTCCTAATCTGTTTAGTTAATAATATGGCATTATTAGACTAAGGTAGTTTTTTTGCTTTTTTTTAACTGCTATTTGTTTTTAGCTTAAAAGTGAGGCCTGGTAAAGATGCTAAGAGGTCTGGCACCTTCAGAGGTGACCTTTACAAAACTGATAGGGCTGGAGACATAGAGCTTAGTTATAGAGAACTTGCCTATAAGTATGATAGCCTGAGTCCTGTCCACAGAACTCACATTAAAAACATCCAGATATGGCAGCACACATCTGGAATTCCAGTACTGGAGAGCTAGAGACATGGGGTACCTGGGACTCACTGGGCAGCCATGCTGTCTAAATCAGAGAGCTCCAAGTTAGTGAAAGACTGTCTTGAAAACTAAGGTGGGTATTGGTTCATCTCTGACTGCTACAAACATAACATGTACACACACATACAAACATGCACACATGTAAAAACAATCATAATAACTGTACAAAACTATTAGAATTTTATGCGTGCTAAAAATAATAAAAATTCTATGAGTGATAATCATATGCAGCCACTGCAAGAAATCCTGAGAGGGTGCCCTTTGAGCAATTTAACATAAAACTATTTATGATGTTACTGAGGCAATATCTGATGGGGAAGACTTAGATGAGTCTCCTAGAAATAATCTTGAAATCAAACTTATAAAAACATAAATAGGAAGCCAACATAAATAAGTTTGCCTTGAGTTTATATTCTACCTATGCCCATGAGTTTCAATTAGAAGTGTGAAGGAGCAAAGCTGTGCTTTGAGAGCATAAACCTAAAGTCTGTGAGTGAATGACAGACTAAAAGAAGGAGGAGAAGAAAGGATGAGGAGTCATGTTTACAAATCACCCAGAAGAAAATGTGCTCCTAAAATAAGGCAGAGAAAATATAAGGGGGGGAAGACTTTATAGTTTGGGTGAGTACAGGCAAAGAAAAATGAAAAATTATAATTTGAACCCAAATAATTAAGGATGGCGATTTGTTGTGAACATATAAAGGAACACAAAGCAGAAGCTTTTTTTTCCAGGACTAATGTCAGACCTGTGTGTGTGTGTGTGTGTGTGTGTGTGTGTGTGTGTGTGTGTTATCAGACATCATACATAGGCAAACATGCAGACTGGTACCCTTGAATCTCGGCAGGAAGGTTAAACTCAGAGGGAAAGATGTCTGAGTCTCTGTGACAGGTAGTGATGGAAGCTGTGGGTGTGAAGTCAGCGTCGAACGAGAATGTGAAGGAGGACTCAGGAATTCCCCTCCTGATACATGCCCAGTGGAAACCCAGATGCATAGTCACCAAAAGACGTGTAACAAATGTGTGCAGCAGCCCTGTCCGTACAAAGGGTGCAATGTAAAGACAGTGGGTGATGTATAGCACTCAAGCCGTAGTAGTGAATATCATAAGGAGGGGAAAGAGGTTGAGAAAGGCTTTCTTTCTGCTGGGAGCACTGGTGAGGTTCTGCTTCTCACCTAGGTGCTAGTTTCCTGGGCATGTTCACCTGGCAAAAACCAACTCATCTCTGTTAATCATTTTACCCAGAACGCTAAAAAGAAAAATATGAGTTTCCTTGGCCACTGTAACAACTTAAAAAAACCTGATCACCATGAAACAACAGAATTTTACACTGTATTTTGAAGGTCAAAGTCCAAAATGAAAGAGTCAGAAGGCCAACGCTTGCGTTGTATGTGCATGCAATGTCAAACTGTCCTCTTCATCTCCTGTAAGGATATTTAGGGCGGCACTTAGGGTCCACCCAGATAATCCAAGACGATCTTATTTCATAATCCTTAACATGCTTACAACTGCAAAGACTTTTCTCCTCCACAAGGAACTTAGCCTGAGAAGGTCTAGAATTTTGCTGTAGATCAGGAACAATTTCAGTTGCCACAAGCATTATAGAGATGTCACATGATGAAGAAGGTGAACACAACAGAATTCAGGCTGTTGGAAGGAATGCGGAAATTCAGGTAATGAGTACAGAAGCGTCTCCAAAGACCTGCAGAGAAACAGGATTATTTGCCAAGATCTTTGTTAAGGATTGGTGAGAAAATGAAGAGACCAGATAACACTTAAAAGAGATAGAAGGAGTTTGGTGTTGTGATAATACATTTGAACACCGGCAAAAGATTAAGGCACCAGAAAAGGCTAATTAATGTAGATGGCTATCGTGTATTCTCAGATGAGACAGAGGGGTTGGATTATGTGGCAGAGAGGGCAGGAAGGGAAGTATCATATGGAAACATGAAATGGAAGGAAGGATACTGCGGTCTTTCTTTTCAGCTGGTGATTTTTTCCTAGACAGAGAGCTGGGGTCCTTCCACAGAGAGATAGCCCCAGCCAGGAATGGCTGGACTCACCTGGATCCTGAGGGCATAACTGGCAATATGGTCAATGGTGGCCTGCCATGCATTTCATTTGTGCTAAGAGAATTTTATCACTGTTCCTGTCACATGTGAAAGAGACAATGTACCGGTACCACAGCAACAGAACAAGATGTGACCCCAGTGTCTCGGGAGACCTCCAGACCGATTTCCAGACTCTCATATGCTCACAATAAAGCTGTATAAAGAAGCAAAGAATGGAAATTAGAGAAGCTACAGACCAATCAGTCTTGCAGAACTTAATGGCCAGAAACCAAAGCCTAATCTTGGCATAGAAGGTTCAGCTTCACAAATAATTAATCTTAGTTAGAGGTGGATTAGGCTGGCAAAGAAGAATTTTTCCAACACGCAATGTTTTGATGGTATCCAAATTCTATCTTCAAGGGAACCACACCAGCTCACAAAGAATCTAGATAAGCCACAATTTGCATCTTCTAGGATGCCCAAATATTTTATAGATATTTTCTGTACATGTGCACAGTCGTGTGTGTGTGTGTGTGTGTGTGTGTGTGTGTGTGTGTGTGTGTGTGTGTGTTGTGTGTGTGTAGGACAGTCCTAGGTGTTATTCTTCAGGCACTGTGTCCTAGCTTTTGAGATAAAAATCTCTCACTGGTGCTGGAGAGATGGCTCAGCGGTTAAGAGCACTGATTGTTCTTCCAGAGGACCTGAGTTCAATTCCCA